>VDFB02000002.1:228445200-228805192 GCA_007258455.2 Sequoia sempervirens
AAAAATACTTCAAAGATTGAAAATAATACTTAATCAGAAAATAAAAAATCAATTGATAGTTATGAGGAAGATGAAGTTGATGTTGAGGTTGATCTTGGAGGAGAGTTGATTTGTGCTCTTGATGAACTAAACAAGTTAAAGAAAGAGCATACCAAAGTAAAGAGAAATGCCTCAAAAGAACAAGACCAATTAGAAAAGATTATTGTTACTATAAAGACTCAAATGGAAGAAGCAAAAATAATAAGTGAAGTTTTGAAATCTGAAGTTGAAGCAAAGCAAAAAGAATGCCATGAGTTGGAACAAGAGGTAGTTACTTTGAGGAAAGAGTTAGAAGCTTGTCAAGATGATCTAAAGTTGAGAATGAAAAATAAGAGCAGTACTAATACTCTAAATGATATACTTGGTAAGAAAAAAAAGAACAAATATTATAGTGGTGTTGGCTATGAACATGGTGAAAGCTCAAATATGCGTGAAAAACTCAAGAAGAAGATTGTTTTCACTATTTCCACAAGTGAAAACTTTGCTGGCTCAAAATATAGTGATGTTGCTGCCACACATAATAACAACCCAAGAGATGGGATTAATGTTATTGTCTCAAGAGATAGTATTGCTGCCCTAAAGGATAACTCTACTACTCTATAAGTTAATATTGTTGGCCCAAGAATGAGAAGGTCTACTACTACTATGAATACAACTAGAAGTATTCCTCGGTATAATAATTGGTATACCCCTAATTTTTATGGATATTTATTTAGATGCAATACATTTGTTCATAAGTTTATTCATTGCAAAATGGTGAAGAGAACAACTCCAAATTTCATAAGAAAAAATTCATTTCCACCATTGAGAGATTTGGATGTAGAGTGTTACAATTGCAATAATCTGGGACATAGAAGTGCAGATTGTAAAAATTTAAATCAGTCCAGTAAAAGTTTCAACTTTCCTATGTTCAATGAGAAGATTGAATGCTATTATTGTCATAACTATGGACACACAACAAAGTTTTGTAGAGAAATATCTACTAAACTTGAGAAGAATGTAGTTGCTTCCCCCAAGAACAAAAATGAAGAAAAGGTAGCAACAAAGAAGAATGAAACAAAGAAAGAATTGAAATAAGTGACTAAAAATAATGTTCAATCAAGCATGTTAGCATAAGAAACATTACATGCAGAGAAGAAAAAATTGTGGTTGATAGATAGTGGCTGCTCCAACCACATGACTAGCAACAAGAACAAGTTCAAAAAGCTAGAAAAGTGGAACAATGGTTCAATTAAGCTTGGTAATAACTCCTCAATCAAGATAATGAAACACAAATTACTTAGTGTAAGTAAAATGTGTGACAGCGGTTATAAGTTTTCATTTGATTCCAAAGGATGTGAAATCAGGAAAGAGAATAATGGAAGATTAGTTGTTGAAGGTAAGAGAATTGATGGAAATGTCTACAACTTGAAAGAATTTCATGAAGCTCAATGTATGATTAGACAAGTGGATGAGAGTTGGTTATGGAATAGGAGGTTAGGTCACATAAATTTTGACAACCTTGTCAAAGTAAGCTCAAAAGGTTATGTGAGACACATGCCAAAGATAACCAAACCAACAAACATTATTTGTGATGAATGTCAAAAAGGGAAGCAAACTAAAGTTAGTTTTAAGACTAAAGTGTACTCAACCACAAGGCCACTTGAGTTAGTACATACATATTTATGTGGTCCTACAAGGACAAGATTTTTGGATGGTGAAAAATTATTTATGTTTTTGATAGATGACTACTCAAGGATGACTTGGGTAACTTTTATATGAGATAAGTCACAAGAATTTGAAAGATTCAAGGTATTCAGAAAATGGTTGAGAAAGAAAGTGGTTTCAAGCTGAGATGTTTAAGATCAGACCATGGTGGAGAGTTTACTTCAAATAAGTTTGAATATTATTGTGAAAAACATGGGATTAGAAGACTATTTTTCTGCTCAAACACCTCAACAAAATGTAGTTGTTGAGAGGAATAATAGCACTATGAAAGAAATGGAAAGAACTATGCTTAATGAGTCAAATTTGTTAGATTTTTATTGGAAAGAGGTTGTTCATACAATAGTATACACACTAAATAGACCCCAACTAAGAGTGCACAATGAAAGGACACCTTATGAGCTATGGAATGGTAAGAAACCTTCTGTCAAACATTTCAAAGCTTTTGGTAGTAAGTGTTTCATTAAGAAAGATGATGATGGGATTGGTAGTTTTGATACAAGATGTGATAATGGAATATTTTTAGGATAATCAACTCATAGTAAGGAATATAAATGTTTCAAAAAATACCTCAAGAGAATAGTTGAGTGTGTACATGTGAGAATAGATGAAGATCTACAGTTTTCAAGGAAAAAATTAGAAAATCAGATTGAAGAATATCATAATGAAGATGAAGAGCAATCTAAAAATGAAGTAGTATAAATTCCCCCAAAAAAGGCCCCTAGCAAGTATGTTTAGAAGTACCACCCTAAAAATCAGATTATTGGAAGTAGAGATAGTGGTGTACAAACAAGAAGAAGACATGTTGGAAATGATGATCAAGTCAACTTGTGTCTTCTATCTGAAATAGAACCAAAGAATTACAATGAGGCCAACAAGAGTGAAGATTGGATTAAGTCTATGAAAGAAGAGCTACAACATATTGAAAGAAATAAGATGTGGGATTTAATTCAAAGGAATATTGGTAAGAACATCATTGGCACAAAATGGGTCTACAAAAATAAGGAAAATGAAGAAGGTAAAGTGATTAGAAATAAAGCTAGAATAGTATGCAAGGTATATTCTCAAGTCGAGGGTATAGATTTTGAGGAAACATTTTCCCCAGTTGCAAGACTAGAGGCTATTAGAATGTTCTTAGTATTCTTAGCATATGAATATTACAAGGTCTATAAAATGGATATTAAATCCACATTCTTGAATGGTAACCATGAAGAGGAAGTATACATGGAGCAACCTGAAGGGTTTGAGTCACTTGAGAAAGGATATTATGTGTGTAGATTGAGAAAAGCACTATATGGATTAAAGCAAGCACCTAGAGCATGATACTCTAGATTGGACATCTATTTACATTAGTCAGGCTTCAAAAGAGGATGCGTTGACAACAATCTCTACACCAAAGTGGAAGTTAATCACATGATTATCATTGTTGTTTATGTAGATGATATCATCTTTGTTGGAAGTCATGATGATTTGTGCAAGAAATTTGTTGATCAAATGCAACAAGAATTTGAAATGCCAATGATAGGTGAGCTATCCTACTTTCTTGGTTTGAAAATTTCACAACTAGACAAAGGAATTTTTATTTCACAAATAAAGTATGCTAAAAAAATGTTGAAAAGGTTTCAAATGGATGATTGTAAGCTTGTTAGTACACCTATTGTGACTAGGTGTATGTTGTCCAAGAATGATGATTCACCAAATGTTGATCAAACCATGTTTGGATCCATGTTTGGTAGTCTTTTGTACCTTACTACTTGTAGACCAAATATTGTACAAGTAGTTTGTATTGTTGCTAGATTTCAAGCTTCTCTAAAGCAATCCCATTTCAATGCTATAAGAAGAATTTTCAGATATTTGCAAGGAATTTTGACCTATGGTTTATGGTATTCTAAACATGATGACTTCACTTTGCAATCTTACATAGATGTTGATTGGGTTGGGTGCATAGATGATAGGAAAAGTGTAACACCCTATCGTACGAACCCCAAAGGACAACAAGTACTCACCACAAAAGCATATTAATTTTTTATTTTTATTTTTGAAAGAGAAACATAATGCATAATGAATAGGGATGACCAACACTTACATTGTAGTTAAACGGATTCATCACATACCACATCTTATGGGGTACACATGAAAACATTACTAAATGTAATCCCATAACAAGATGATATTTAACTAACTAAAAATATCCCACTTAACCATTATATAAACTTACTAATTGATGATCAAACATCCACAACATAATATATATAAAACCATCCATCACATCTATGAACATAATTTTAAATATTTCCATAGATACAAAACCATTAAGAATTACATACTCTTGAAACAATAACACATATAAGTACCAAGTAATTATATACATTTCATAAACAACAAACATCCATTCAAGATCATAAATTAAGGCCAAAGGTTAAATTCATTACAAGAGTTACAGTTATACATATGTGTTCCCCAACATAAATGGGAACAATACAATAAGATAGAATAATACAACTGGAAAGGTGAATACAAAGTAACAAAATTGGCTCCAACTTGGGTACAATTCTGGAGTCACCGCAAGTGGCACAATCTACACATCTCGATCCTCAGTTGGGGACCCAATGGGGTGTGTACCATGTTCCACCCAACCACATGGACCTAGAAGTCTACCCCCCATGCCAGGAGTCAACAAGAAAGATCCCCATCCCTCAACCAAAATAGTCAAATGAACCAAAAGAAAACCAAACTCCACAATAAGGATAACATCAACATAAGGTAAGAACCCATAACATTGCAATCACATAGCCACAACAAATAACAAAAATTCCAATCAAAACCAAATGTCACTATTATAGATCAACATTAAGTAACCATAAGAGGTGAAAAAAACAATAAGATCCAAAGCCTTCAAATGAAATTGGAATATCAAACAACAATATCATGGGAACCTTTCATTAACATCAATCAAGTTGCCATGAGGCATGTGAGCAACACTAAAAGATAGAACTAGGAGGCTTTAACAATAAGCACCAAGAACCTATCACCTCAACTAAATCAAACAATTCAATCAACACTAATAGAGGCAACCAAACAAGGGAAAATAAATGGATACTATAGGAGAGTGTCATTGCATGGCCTTACATGGATTAGCCAAGCAACCTATCACAAGGTATCGCCTCCATCTATGGTTATCTAGTCTGCATATCTCAAGACGACTACTCCATGAGGTGACTCATGTGGGACCACTTACCTTTTGTGAGGAAAAGGTGGTGATCTTACCAACTAGGTCTTCCCATCCCATCCTTAGCTTGTAAAAGCACTAACAGTATGGGTGAGGCTCATAATTAATCTTGTTTAGTATTTATCTACCCAAACCTACCCAAACACTAAAAAAAATGAAGCACAAATAAATACTTATGCTAATAATCAGAAGGTCACAATTGAGGGCACTACAAAAAGAATGATTGGAGGTGCTTTCTTCCTTAGTAGTAGATTGGTTTCTTAGCATAGTAAAAAGAAAGAATCTATCTTTTTATCTATAGCTGAAGCAGAAAACATAGTTGTTGCCTCATGTTGCTCTCAAGTTCTATGGATGAAAAAAACTCTAAAAGATATCCAGGTAGAATATTCATCTCTTATTTCCACTATGTGTGACAATTATAGTGCAATCAATATCTCTAAAAATCCATTCATGCACTCACGAACTAGGCACATAGCTATTAAGTACCATTTCTTGATAGAAAAAGTGAGTACAAAATAAGTTCAATTTGAGAATGTGAATACTTGTGAGAAAATAGTTGATATCCTTACCAAACCATTTCCCAAAGATACATTTGAGTATTCGAGAAAGAGATTGGGAGTTGTATCTCCCTCTTCCAACACTTATTTGGATATGGAAGTTTATGTTTCAGGGGGAGCTTATTGTTTTTCATCTTACATCCCTGATTTTTTCTACTCCGAGGTAGAAGCGTAAAGAGAGATGGTTGTTGCTATAACAATCATTTTTAATGTTTTTTTCCCTTTACATGTTTCTCTAGAAAGAAGATTATTGTTTTCCAAGCTTATTGCTACTCTTTATGCTAGTATATGCATTTTTTTTGTTCAGTGTGTTCAATGGTATCATGTAGCATATAATGTTCATGACAAGGGGAGAAAATTTGAAAGTGGTGTGTTCAGCTGTTTATTCAGTTTTATGACACAAGGGGATACACTAGTCTACAAGCTATGTAAACACAATGGTATTTGATCTGTAAATGATCTTTATGGCGGGTATGTGCAGGATCATCATGGAAAAAATAGGCCCTTAAGTGGCAAAAAATTCAAAAAAATCAGAGTTAGGCAACTTGACATAAAAATTTGAATAAGTTATCTATATTATTTTAAAAATATGTAAGAATAGAATCTGTAGAAAATTGAATGTAGTTTCTAAACTATTAGGTTTGTTTGAAAAAAAAACTATTTGTTGAAAATTTCAAATTTCAATGCAGTAGTACTTAAATTTCAGGGAAAAAATAAGAAGTAGGTGTCTGTTTGACCACCCTAACCACAATAAAATGATAATATTTTTTTATAATATTTTAGATATAAGTAGAGGACTTATGTCCCGATGTGATGCATATTTTTTTGTAATTTTTTTTCAAGAAAATAATTAATTATGATTTTTTTATTACAACTTTTAAAAAATATAAAAACTTGTGTCTGATCACCTTAACTTGGTCAAAACTTTATGAAATTTAATTTTTCCTCTTTTAATCCTATAGTATGCGAAGCATAAAATGTGATGCATGTTTTGGATTCAAAAAGTGTGATACCGTTTGAAAGCTATACATGTTTTTCAATTAGTATATCAATCAGAACTTTAGTCATAATTCAAATAGAAAATGAATAATAATTACCTATTAAATTCAAAATAAGGCATAATTTATATTGGTGGAAAGTTGAGAATCTCCTTTAAAAACCCTTTTCACTTCATCAACTTTGGGTAAAAAAAAATTCATCAACCACAAACCCATCATATTGCCACTTTTTGGCCCATCATGATCTTGCACATACCCTGGCACCCTTTTCCATTATTTTCAAAGGGGGAGAAAGTATCTTGAAAGGGGGAGAAAGGTGATGTGAATTTTTATCTAAAGGATGTAGAGATCAAACTTTAGTTGATAGCATAGAGATTCAATTGGTTGACATCAATGCCAAAGAGGGAGATTGTTGGAATTTGATTTTTGATTGGTTTGCATTAGATTTCCATTGATGTCAAATCTTGGTCTACAATGTTTTCATGCAACTACAAGAACAGGTATAGCTGTAGAAACATCTTAGTTTTTAGTTATAGTTGAGTACAGTTTAGGTGAAAGGAGGTTCACTACCTAGTGACAGGAGCTTCACAGTGACGGGTTCAACATAGTAAAACCAACTTTAAAAAGCTAGTTATGATTTTAATATGAAAAAAAACAACTTTATACCTTGGACCAATGAGAAAGTTGACATGGCTAAATAAGATTGGAAGAATGACAACTTAGTTATATGTAAAGTTTATCCTACTAGGTTTTGTGGATACATAAAGTTTTGCTAAGTGCAACTACAGAAGATTAGATTTTCTTTTGTCAGTGTTTAGAAGTCTTGACAACTAAATGATAATATGCATCTGACTTAACCTTGAGTTGAAGCCTTTTTTTTTCATGAGGTATGGTAGTTTAAACTTTTTTTCAGATTCTCTTTCAACAAGGTGGTTGCTCTTGATTGATGTAAATCAATTTTTTTTCCTTTTTTAAAAAAAAAAATATTCTCTCCTTATTTTTGAGCTGCTTTAGTCTGGATCAAATAAAATCAGACTTTATTCCTTCTTTTCTTTGTCATGAAGAATCCTTTTGTTGCAACAATTTAATGGGAAGCTTTTTCAAATCTTTTTGGATTCTACGGATGCCCTAGATAAATTATTTATTGCAGATTAGATATTGCAATCAGATTTACAAGCTATAGTTGAACTAGGGTAAAATCAATGCAAAGGAAATATGATCATTTTTCAAATAATGAAGAGGTATTTTAAATTCATTATAGCTAGTCTAAAAGGGATTTGTTGCATCGAATCTTTCTATTGCTCAAGAAGAGCATTAAATTTCTACAGATGGAAGAAGAAGAAAAAGATTAGATTTAGGTTTTTATCTTTTCAATCATAGAAAACTATTAAAGGAGATTAGGGAATATGTAGAAGTCGTTATTATAGTGATAAGTTATCTCACATGCTACTATAGGAATATTAGCTAATATGATACACAAATCTATAGACATACTATTACAAGAATATGCAAAAAAATTACTATAGAAATGTCAGAAATCTGCTAAAAGAAAATTACAAAAATTCTTGTTTAAACTTTAGGGCTACAATTTTTTTTTTCTCTATAGCAGTAATCATAAAAAGATTGTTATTATTCATTATAGTGTGTGTATGTTAGAGATAACAGTGAAGCACCTCTAGTGTTCACAAAGTATGTATGTACCTAGTGATGAAATCTTTAGAGCAATGAGAGAGATAAAAGTATGAGTGTGGAGAAGAGATGATAACTCTATGAAAAAGAAGTATGTATTCTTCTAAGTGTTGAATATGTTGTTGCAATCACCTATAGTGTTGTTGTGATATAAAGAAGGGTAGGAGTGGAGAGCAAAGAGGCATGATAAGAGTTGAGATGTCTTTGTAAAACAAATGTATGCATATTTCTAAGTGTAGAATGTTTTCATTTGTTGTATAGTTGTGATAATGCATATGTTGGTTTTACATGGACTTGTTGTGTGAATGCAGATTGTAGAGTCTTGTAGAGTAAGTTCAAAATACTTGTAAGAGTTGGTTGGTGATAGAAGATTGGAATATTTTTTAGGAAATCAAGTTGACATAAGTGTGGAAATATTTTGAGTTACAAAACCTCATGTGTAACATGGTACTAAAATTGTAATCATAAATCTCTTATTGTAATCTCATCTGAGTGGGTGCTCAGATTAGGGGTTGAAGCTCCTTTGAGTTGGTGCTCATAAACTTGGGATAATGTTCCTTTGAGTTGGTGCTCATAAACTAGGAATTGGTGCTCCTTTGGGTTGGCTCCCATACTTTGTAATGTAAGAAATTTTTCATTGTGAGGATGGATTGGAGCAGTAGCCTCCAACAACTATTCTCACCAAGGTTTTTATCCCATTTTGGGTTTTTCCTCGTACATCTTGTGTTGTGGGATGCACTTTGTGTGATTGTTTTGTTGCTTCTCAATTGCTTCTATTTTATGTTTTTAGATTTTTTTGTTACATTACTTAGAAAGTTAAAATTTGTAGCCCACTGATTCACCCCCCCTCTCAGTGGTCTTTGTGTTCCTTCATTTTCATGGTGTTTCTCTATTTTGATCTGATTTTATGTTGTAACATGGCTTGAACATGCATATTTAGGTGCTAAAATTCAAAGAATGACATCTTGCGAAGATGTTGTGAAATGCTGTAAGAAATTTCTACATTCTTCTAGACTCTATTTATTACAATCTACCTAAAAATCACATTTTCATCACTAAACAAGTCCTATTTTGATGTGTTGTAAAGTCTTGTAACAAAATTTCATGCTTTTTAGGCACAACTTCACTATTTATCCCTTTATCATTCTTTATTTGGTCCCTTTATGCCTTCATATGTCTTAATTAAGTGAATTTTTTTATTATAATCCTAACAAACAATATTAATTACAACATATTTCTTGACACCCCATTTTTAGGTTTGTTGTGCAGTTTTCGCACACATGCCCCGTTGAAAGCAAGGACCCTCTTTTGCTTTCATTTTTTGGGTGTTTTGGCCCTTTTATTTTGAGGATTTGGTTGCCTTAGAATGTGCCTAAATGATTATCCTACTCATGCAAATCCCCTTTCGAGGGAACACTTTGAAATTTTGTGTTTTGGCACATATTTTGGGTTTTTCTCTATTCTTAGGAAAATTCCCTCTAGATGGAATTCCCCGCATGCCTTGAAAACTTGATGGAGGCTTCTTTGCATGGTTTTCAGAAATTCTAGGACTTCACAGAATTCTGTCTGGTTTGGATTTTCTCAAAATTTCGTTGTTCCTTCATATTCCTGAGCTTGTTGTATTTTCATCGCATTTATACCTCTTGTACCATTCTACAACTTGCTTTATTGGATTTAAATGATTTTTATGCTCGAATTTGAGTCATTTTCTTTGATTGAAGAATTTGAGAGGACTTTATTTTGATTTTCTTTTGTTGAGTCTCACATTTGAGCTGTAATTGTTTGCTTTAATCAAATTTTTCTAGTGGTTGCATGTGTTTGCTTGGACTCCAGGGCTTCTTTTCAGCTGCTACTATTTTGATTTCTTGGTTCTCATGGTATGTACATGTTTCCTTCTCTTTTAATGAGCAAATTGAATTGCTTCATGGTTTGTGTGTGTGTGATTTTTGTTAGGATTTTGATGTGGTAGAGTTTGGTAGTGGAGCTAGGGTTTCCGGTTTTAGTTTGATACCCTTCCCTATAGCTCACATTGCTTTTATTTTGCTTGATTGAGATTTAATGTGGTCAATTGTTGCTCTGCTCAATTCTTTGTTCAATTTCACGCTTAATAGACCAATCTGTAGTTTGACTGAGCAAATCCATGGCCATTGCTAAAATCATGTGCTGGACAAATTGAAACTTGTTGTCCATCGTCCAATTTGATAATCTCCATGTCTTAGTTAGATTGTGGGAGAAGTTGTATGAAGGATAGTAGAGATGAAAATTTGAGTTGCATCCAAACTATGCATTCATGGAGGCCTCTTAGGGTTCCCCTCTAAAATCGTCTCTCTCATTGCTTGAGATCACGTTTGAATGAATTTGAAACTGAGGTTGTCCATTTGAAACCAAAACAAATCGAATCCAATATTGAATCCCAAACTTCCTAATTATTTGATTGATTTGGGTGAAATCCTAATGGAGTCAAAGATTTTGGGTTTTTAGACATCTCACATATTTCCTTTACTTTAGGAACTCCCCAATTTTCTTTACTTTATTGATTTTCTCAAAGATACAATTAAATCATGAAAATTATGTTGACTTCATGAAATTTTGTTTCCTCATGATTTTACCAAAACTTCTTTGGCCCTTCATTTTCTTGAAATTTGTGAACTTATGCCATTTTCATAGATTTTCATCCTTGATGGAATTCTCTGAAATATTGTTGAAAATAAAGGATTGTGGGGTATCATGAGCTATTAGCTAATAATTGTGCATCATGTTATCAGTTTGAGTTATTTAAAGTTGTATCATGATTTTTCTTAACTAATGATGGTTGATTAAATGATTGTTGGAATTCTTTTATGGTTGTCTCATTGAATCTCATCTAGCCTGGAATTTCCTGAAATTCCTCTCTGGCCTAAATTCCACAAGAGGATTAAAAAACCAAACTTTGAAAGGAGTAATATTTTTGTGGTTTTAGGTGATTTTGTTCATCATGGGACTTGTCTTAGGGATGAATATGTAATTTTACAATGGACTAACTTGGATTACATGTTGTGATGGATCTTTATTATGGTATTTTTGTTGAACACATGTTGAATCAAGCCAGGCCATTGCTGGAAGGACTAAGGGCAAGGTAATGGATCCAAGTGTTGAAGGGTTTGCTATCTCTAAGGAAGAAAGGATCAAAATGGATATAAAGAGTAGGATCCCAGAGAGCAAGTTGACTTCCATTTGGTCAGAGGTCACTAATACAAATGTTGGTCTATGGGATTTTGAGGAATTCAAGACAAGGAGGATGTGGATCTCTTGTTGCAGAAGACCAAGACCATCATGGAATTCACTGAAGACAAACTGGTAAATGATGGAATTCTTCCTTCTTCCAAAGTTGCATAACCCTGGGAATGGTATGAAGTTTTGCAAATAAGGCAAAGGGTTTTGAAGAAAGTGCAGAAGCAAGGAAGCAAATTGAGGATACCCTGACTAAAATCTACAACAAGTGCATTTCCTTCTTTGAAGTTATGACAGGAAGAAAAATGTTTGCACCAAAAAATCTAAACTTGGAGCAACTGAGAAAATAGTGGCATGATGTATATTCTCTAGTTAATGAGGACCCATTCACTAAGCACCAGCTAGATAATGTAGCCACATACATTGTAGTAATGGATAAATATCAAACTCTAAAGGTGGATTGGGATAAGGTTGTAAAGTAGCCAAGAGAGAATGTTAAGTATATTGAAAGGAAAATTAAAGTGTTAGTTATTCTACCTATAGTTGACTTGGAGAAGGTAATTTTGATGGTGCAGGATAAAATAGAGCGACTTGGAGAAGGTAGTTAATACAATGCCTTATTAGAATATGTGCTTCCCCATTAATTCTCTTTATCCTTCACACGCATTGGATTGAGCCATGCTGGAGATCCCAGGCCGACCCAGATGGAACATGTGCATTTAATGAATACTTTACTTTATTTTGAATTCTTCTTGGCTGACTTTTTTTTGGGGTGAATTGTTTTGTAACCCTATTTGGGATGACATAAGATGTAATATGTATAAATAGGATTATTGACTCATTTGAAATGGATAGATAGTTTTCATTGGAGTGAATTAAGCATTAGAGCAAGAAGTTAGTAGTTAGGTTATTTTCAAGAAAGTGTTGTAATAGAAGAATGGAATTTTTGCTACATTGGATGATTTAATGCAAGTAAAGACATTGTGATTTGGTGTCCTTCTTGTGTTAATTTTATCTGGCATGGTTCTTGTGATTCTATCTTTTGAAATTGCTTAAGATTAATGGATATATGTTAAGTTTAATGTTAGATGACTTAATGGTGTTTCTGATTTGATGCTTGAAGTGTTGCAGCAATCCTAGTCCATACTTTTTGCAGCTAGTTGATTGTTAGTTGCTTTGCAAAGTTAGCTTGGAATTTGATACTCATTGTGCTTAGTTCAGTTCTGAATTTTCATTCATTTAAATTGCAATAGGATTTTATTGGATGAATGTTCATGATTTGAATATATTACATGCCTTACAAGATTACACCATTTTTTTAAGATTGTAGATTTATCTGGGTCAACCAAGAATTAGTTTCTGAGAGATTGGTCCATTTCAAATATTTTTTCATCTACACTATTAATCTTAGGATTAGTATTAATTTTAGAGATCTCTCTAAACCCTTATCTTTTTCTATTTATTTCATTGTTTGGGTTAGATTTAGGATTTGAAGTATCACCATATTGCTAGATTCGATAAGTTTGAATATTCAGTATTTACTTGTAGTAAGGTCCCTTTGTGATTACCAACATTTTCACATATTATTTGAGCTATTTATGCATTGTCAAGACCTAACATTAGAGACCTTGGGGTTATCTCTTGAGGATTTTTGATAGAGATTTACCTTTTAAGAGAGATAGAATATCATATTTTGTCTGAGTTGTTGTTGTGTAGAAAACACCATCAACAAGGTCCTAGTTGGGAGCCATTTTCCATGGGTGGCGAATGAGTCCCCTGTGGCACCAAATTAAAAAAAATTAAATTTTATTTTTGAGCTTTTATTTAAAAACACTTGATGTTGGCCTATGATGAGGTATGAATGGGTAACTAAGGCACACGATTGTATGAATAAGTGATTTTCACCTCTCTTTACATCCCTCATAATCCTTCAACACATCTCCTCATTCATTCAAACAATCTCAAGCAATAAAGCATATTACAACATCTATTCTTATTCAAGTACTTTGAAGCATCCATTGGCATCACTTTAGACTTGCATTATCAAGGGTTTGGTAAGTTGATAGAAATTGCATGTTATTAACTTTTATCATTCTCTTTCATTTCATTATTTCATTAAGGGTTCAATTACAAAAAGTGGGGTTTGACCAAGGAAAACCCCTATTTTCTAACCCTCAACCATTTTTTAGCTATTGCATGTATGTTTGCAAAATTTTCTCTACAAATTTAATAATATTTTTTGTGTTGAAGATTGGTTTACAAGTCAACTAGGTGCTTCGTCAACTCAAGTCTATTTCAAGCTTGGAGAAGGTTTTATGTCTGTTTCTTGTAGAATTGACTTTAGCAACCCGACAATTAGTGATTTCTAGATCTGGTGTTGTAGAGTTGTCTCTTAATTTTTTAGAAAATTGGGAGAGGAATGATTCACCATCAGTGGTGAATGAGTCCCACCTTAGGATTGAAAATCTGATTTTTTTCAAATTCTATACCTCGATAGTTAGAAACCTATTTTTGAGACTTTTTTACCAATAGAACTAATTCGTCACCCTAGGTCAATGAGTCCCACTATGAAAATTGAGTAATTTCAGCCAACATCCACAACATTCTAGATTCATCACCCATTGCCCAAGTGCACTCTAATTTAACTTATTTCTTTTTTTCTACATTATTTCTTCATTTACTTCATTGTTTGCATATCACAACATGTTTTCAAATATAGTTTAATTCCTAAGTTTTCCATTCATATTCAATCATTTAGATCAATCAATTTCATTTAGTTTATTTTATTTAGGTAAGAAAACATTGCACATAACATACTTTGACTGAACCATTAGCATTTTTTCCCCTATCTCTGTCCTTTTAGGTAAAAAACACTAGAAGTGTTAGAGAGTCTATAGGGTGCCAAAAATCAATGGTTCATTTTGGTCATCCTGACTTTTGAACATCTTGCATTTATGATTTCATTACATCCTAGTATACATTTTCTTGATTTTTCATTCTAGGAATTTTCATATTGCATTAGTGAAAACTTCATTTAGATTTCATTTTTGTATTGCATCTCATTAAAAAAACTAAAAATCTGCATTCTGTATCATTGATTACATTTCGTAGAGCATTAAAATCATCTTAAAATTTCTGAAAAATATGCAAAAACAACATACTAGGACTCATTTGGCACCATAAGAGAATCAGTCCCTCTGCACTTGTTAAACAACATTTCTGGCATTTTTTGCATTTGTCTGCAAAAAATGCCAGAAATTGTATGAGTGTTTGGTGCCCCATTGATAATAATTTAGTGAGAAGAAGTTCCAGACTCATGACTTCTCATGATAGCACTTTCATTGTGAACCTTGGGATCTCATGAGCTTCTACTCCTAGTATGGAAAATGGTGTATTAGGCACTTAGAATACCAATTCTATTCCTTCACCTTTCCATCCAATGAATGTTAACAACCAAAAAAAATCCCTCCCACAAGAAAAGGTCATTAATATTCATGAATATTTTTCACACTTACAACAAGACTTGTCCCTTGTAAACATTTCAACCACTACCATGCCTACTATTGACAATAGTCATTGTTTAATTGAAAGTGATGAAAGCTTTCAAGTGACAAAGAGAATTTTTGAGATTTACAATAAACATGCCTCTTCAAACACCTAATGAACAAACATTCATGTATGTCAAGGAGGACATCAAGTTCCTCCCCCTTCAACCATAGCTTCCATACCAACTTATACCAATCTGCATGTCCACACAACTATGCACCAGGTTAATTATGTGGCTACTTATTTCATAATTTCCACTAGCATTCCTACTTCTCTTGTGGCATCGAAAGTCCCTTCCACCACCTTCAAACACCATAATATTCCTTTCACTTCCCCTCACATCACCTACAATCCATCACCATTTTCCCTTCCACCTCAACCCACTTACCCTGATCCTCTTATTACACAACTCCTTACTACTGTTTCATCCATGCAACATCCAACTTCCACCATTAGTCATGGTCAAACCACTCCACCTACATATCATGTCAGCAACAACCCTTTATCATTAGAAATATTACGTACCCCAATGCCACAAGGGATAGAAATGCCTTGGTTTGAAAAATATGGAGGTAAAAGAAACCCTATATCAACAATATTAATGTTTATACTACCTTATGTAGTGACTCTATCCTTGATAATAAATTGTTAGCCAAACTGTTTCCAAGGACCTTGAAAGATACTTCCTTAGAGTGGTTTTCCAACTTGACTAATCATTCCATCCATTTATTCAATGAATTGGTGGATGATTTCATAACTCATTTTCAAGTTCACATGACACCTAAAAAGATAATGGATTACCTCATATGATGTAGACAAAACATGCATGAGAAAGTCAAAAATTTCATCTCACAATACTAATCCTTGTACACTCAAATCAATGTCAAGATTCCAGATGCACATCTGCAAAAGATTTTTATCAAAAACTTGCATACAAACCTTCAGGATAAACTAACTATGATAAAATTCCCCTCATTCATGCATTTATGTATAACCTTGTGTGAATACCATAACTTGGTTTCAAGTCATGATTCAAAATCCACTTGTAACTGAGCTGATAAGGCTGAACACAACACTCAAAACCAAAATAACACACAAAACTTCCACAAACCAAATAGAGGATTTGTATAGTTTAATCTACCTCCTCAACCTTAGCCGTAACCACCCCAACCCATTCCAAATCAAGTGGTAGTTGTTAAAGTAGTGGTGTCTTATCCCTATGGGTACCTGAAGAGATAGTTTCCTCCAATACCTGATACCCTTCATAATAGAATGAACCAATTAATTCAACAATGCATGCTTACTTTTCCACTCACTAGACAACTTGATCCAAATCGTCCATTACCACCAACCTTTAAACATAATTTTTATTGCCATTTTCATCACCAAAATAGACATGATACTGAACCTTACAAGCATCTAAAACATTTAGTTCAAGACCTCATTGATTAAGGCCATTTGTCCATTGTGGGTGTTAATGATCAAGGTAATAAGTCTATTGCACCCCCTAACTAGAACATGCAAATTTTCACCAATCTTATGCCTAAACATACTACCTCATTTGTCAAGGCTAGTGAACCTTCAAACACTAATGTAATGATTGTTG
Source organism: Sequoia sempervirens (assembly GCA_007258455.2). Classification (NCBI taxonomy): domain Eukaryota; kingdom Viridiplantae; phylum Streptophyta; class Pinopsida; order Cupressales; family Cupressaceae; genus Sequoia; species Sequoia sempervirens. The sequence goes on from VDFB02000002.1 coordinate 228,461,779, forward strand.
ATACAGATAATGAACAACATGATATACCTCCATCTAGTAATGAAGATAGTCCTATGGATAACATTGTGGCTATGATAGACATTATCCCTCGTAAGGGAAAAACCACTAAATCTCTTGATATAACTTTTTTTGCTAAATATATACTACAAAGACTTCATGATGGTCCTCTCTACATAGCTGGTAGAATCTATGATAAGCCCACTAATGGGATATGAATAGATCCTTCTTGTGGTGAGAATGTGATCACAAAGGGGTTTCTATTATTACATGATCTATATCAAGATTATTATAATAAATTGACTGCATGGATTAAAAAAACATTGGTTTTACATGCCCTATGATTGGATTGATCGTGCTCCCATTAAAAATAGGACCTAAAACTTCAAATGTAATATTTTCAATTATTCCACAATCTAACCAATTTTGTTTGTGGCTAGGCTAACCTTGGCTTCACTCAATGAAAGCGGTCCCATTAGTTGTTCACAAGTGTTTGAATTCTCCACATGACAATGAGATAGTCACCATACACCATAGTGGTTTTAATCCCCCATCTTCCAAAGGTAATTTTTCCTTAGAATCCTTATGGCCTACACCCATGTAACTCATCACCCCTCGAAAGGACTTTGTTTTCATAGATTATAAAAATTTCAAAGCCAAAAGGATAGCCAAATTGTCTCTTCATAATGCATCCCCATCCACTTCCACACCTCCTATCATAGATGAAACCATTATTCAACTTGAGTCTGACATTGAGAAACTACACAACCTTCTAAACAACCACCCCTAGATACTTCCCAACCATCATTTAAATGACCAAGGGAAAATGAAACAACTCTTGTTATACCTCCTCATATTAAACAAGTGTATAAAGTAAAAGAGAAAGTGGTTGACCCATTCTCTTCAGTTTCTTTTGTTCTTCCCTCTTTGGAAGATAAAGAACCTATGATGACTCAATCCACTCTTAGACCTCAAAAAATCCAAAACTAAATTAAACAAAACCGTGGTGCTAGGGATCATAGGCGTTGTTGTCATCTCTTTGATTGTCAATCTTACATGGAAGAAGATAAAAAAAATCAACCACCTTTGTAAGAATCACAACAAAATGATCAAATCCAACAACCACAACTTTCAGTACATCCCTCCTTAGAAATCACCCTTTGTCCTCCCATTGTCATTAATCTTGATGATGATGCAACGATAGAAAAAATAGGTGAAGTAGTACATAATCACTTAAATTCAATATTTTCATCTACAATAAGCTTACATGATAAGTCCTCTCAACCAAGTCAAGAACCTAGTACAACTCCTAGTCGGCGCTTGCAATTCTCCCTTTGGACAGTCAATTTCCCTCACATTATATTGAACATGATTTCGAGGTGAAATATTAGTTAGATGGTTGAATTGCATTTGCCTAACTAGCATTTTAGCTTATATATTTTTACTTTTCCTTTTCAAATTTCTTTTCATCTGTGTATCGTGTTCCCCCCATATAGTGCATTTGGTGTTTTTTTCTCTTCGTACACTTATTCTATTTGTACATCTATTCTTCTATATTTTGTACATTGAATTTTCACCCTTTTTTGTTCTAGGGATGATGTAAAGTGTAGAGACACCCTATGTATCTTCTATGTTGACCCAAAAGGGCCTTGTATTTTTCATTGTTTTTTGTGTTTTCCTTTTGGGAATGATGCAAGGCATCAAGACTGCAATGTCTCCTTCATGTTGACCCAAAATCTTTTTCATTTTATTTTTTATTTCTTTCTTTTCACTTGTGTTTTCCTTTTGGGGATGATGCAAAGTGTCAAGACCTCAATGTCTCTTCCATGTTGACCCAAAATATACTTTCCTTTTTCTTTTGTTTTCACTCTCTTTGTGTCATTCTTCCAGTTCTATGTACTTTGGGGAATGATGATAGTTTTGAGCTCTTTCCTAGAAAAAATTGCAACAACAAACATATTGACCCCAAATCCATAGATCCCTTATGTATTTGGTTTGCTTTATTTTTTGGGGGGAAACTCCCTTTCTTTTTTTTTCATTTCCCTTGACATGACATAGCCTGACATTGAAACATATGACTTGGCATAGTAATTTCTAGGTTGGCTCTCATTTCTTCTTTTCTTTTTTCATTTTCTTCTCTACTATAAAGAAATTTCTCATAGAACGATGTGTAGCAATTCCTTTAAATTTGGGGGCATACATTACCATAATTCAATTGCATTCTTGGTTCCTAGTGTAGCCTTGTGGTTTAAGTGATATGTTTGTCACTTTGTGGATGAAATTGGGTGTGATGTCCTTCATAAGTGTGATCTATCTTAGCATATTACATTCCTCTTAGTGCCTTGATGTGATACAATGAATCCCCTAAGTTTTGAATATACTATTCTTTGATTGGTCCTCTATTGGAGACATTAGACACGTTGTTCCCTAAGTGACTAGCCTTACATGCACTGAACAATACTCCTTTGAACATCTTTTACACTTTACAATTTACATTTTTTCATTTTTACATTTTGTATTTTTACCACCTTGCATAATGCAACTTGCATGCATTTGGTACCTTTATTTTTGTTCATGAAATTTTTCTTTGTGGTGTCTTATTAAAGTTATCAACGAGTATAACTTTAATATGGTTGAGTGAGAAGCCCACCTAGCCGCATGAATTTTCCCCATAGCCACCTTTGTGTTTGTGAGTGCATACCAACTAGCTTATGTATCTTACCTTTTTGGATTTCTTGTTGGATGTTGTGGATGTGTTGCTGATATGTGGTTGCCATTGATGTCAACACTATTATCATTTGGTGTATCAGTTATGGTATATGTCAATGATATTGAGAAAATTGTAAGAGAAAGTGTTCTTCATTCCTAGCGGAATTGTTCAAGCCATGAAGGTTTTTTGTTCTCTACGTTGAAGATTATATAAACTAGATTAAAGAGTTTATTTTTGAGTATATATAGATCATCCATTGAAAGTTTCAGAGGTTCACATGTAGGTTTGATTGTGTTGTGCTCTGACAGTGTTTTTGTCATCTTTGTCAGTGTTCCCTAGTGAAGAATGTGTGATTTTGATAATTTCAATTGTTGTAGATGTTTCTCTATTATTTCTTGGTGCTCTTGGATGTCTATAGATCATTCTCCATCTTTTGGTATGTCCACATTAATCGGTGAACTCGTGTTTGAAGATCTTTTTGTACATGTTCATTTTTTCTTGTTCCTGGATGACATGTTGGTGGTAGCATGTTGTGGATCTTCGAGGTGGAATTAATTAAAGTATTTTTGCATTGGATATGTTAATTTGGCTCTCAACTATGTTATGGCCAACTTTGGTGGATTCACAACTAAAAATTATTTGTAAATTTGGGCCGACATTACAAATATGTTCTATTTTTCTTAGCCAACCAAATTGTGATGAAGTATCTTGTAGAAAATATATAAGAGAAATTTTTCCATTGGTGAAGATTAATGATTCATGTGCTCCTATGTGTGTATGTGTGAATATCATTCAATTGTAGAGTAGAGTGTGAAGAAGATTGGGCGAAGTGTGAAGAAGTGTTGAGCTTAATTGGAATTGTAATCAGGATTGTGTAGAAGCTATTTCCTCATTTCATACCCTCTAGATTTTAATCCTATTATATATTCTTGGGTAGTGAGCCCCTTTGTAATTGAGGAGTGAGCTCTAGGCAGTGAGCTTGAATGCATGTGCATTCCACTATTATTTTTCATTATAATTTTAGTAGTGTATAATCTTGTGGACTAACATCCACCGTGGTTTTCCCATAACAATGTTTCCACGTAAAAAATCTTGTTCTTTGTCTCTCTGATGTGTTAATTTCTTATGGATAATTTCTTATTCATCGGATTTGAGATTAAAATTAAGTTAGAAAAGTTAAATTTTTCATGACAATAGATTCACCCCTCCCCATGTCAATTGTATGTCCTTGTTTTTCCAACAATTAGTATTAGAGCTAGTTCCTTTGAAGAATCCTAAGAGCTTGAGGTCATCTGGGATGACAACATTTAAGAAGGACAACCCTAGATTTGATGGCACTAACTACTCACTATGGAAAGTTAGGATGCAATGACACCTAAGGTGTATTGGTGAAGCCTACTGGAAGATTACAAGAGATCCATATGTCATCCCTCAAAATGTTCCCTATTCTACTGATGAGATCAAATGTGTTGAAAGTAACATTAGAGCTATTAAATCCTTGCTGAATACCCTGTCAGATTCAAAGATGGCTAATGTGTTAGGTCTGTAGAAAACTCATGAGATTTGGATGAAGCTAGAAAATTTGTATAAAGGAGATGAACAGGTGAAGATGGCTAAGATATAGATTTTGAAAGGAAAGTATGAGAATTTAAAGATGGGTGAAGATAAAAATATCACCTTTTATGCAGAGAGTAAATGGGATAGTGATGGGTATTAGATGTGCCAGTGGTTTTTTGGATGAAGAATAAATTTTTGCTAAGATACTTAGATCCTTGCCTCCCTCCTACAAAGCGAAAGCTCATGCTATTGAATAAATCAGATCTACAACCAAGATGACAAGAGATATGCTGGTTGGTAAGCTTGTTGCTTTTGAGATAAGTGAATTTGGTAAATCTACACCAAAGACTAGGTCAACATTCAAGGCTATTGTATCTAGAAGTAATAGACAAAGATATAGTCTAGGAGAGAGTTCCAAAAAGCTATCAAAGTATGATGAAGAACTGAAACAACTATAAGATAAAGAAAGAGAGGTAGAAGAATTGGAAGCATTGATTGCAAAGCAAGAAGGTAGAGGAAAAGGTAAGTATGAAGATGTATTGCTATTAATTTTTTTTTTTGTACTAATATAGGTCAATTTGCATCAAGATGTCCAGAAAGAGTTCCTAAGCCTAGAAAGTCCAAATTCTAAAAGAGATGCCACTTTTTTGAAGAAGCAATGACAAATGATGAATCAAATAAATATAATGGAAATGAAGATGATTGGGATTTCATTGCTACCATTAAAAATAATCACGTGGCTACAAAATCCACTAAAGATGAAAAATCTCTTGCAGCCATAATTGAAGAAAAGGATAAGTGGGTCATTGATAGTAGATGTTCACATCATATGACCAGTAATAAAAGCAAGTTTGTGAGTCTAGAGAAGCATAACGGTGGGGTTGAAATATTTGGAGATAACAATACTAGTGTAATTTGTGGCAGAGGATCTATTTTCCTTGGTGGTAAGGATAATATTTGTGATTTCTTGTATGTTGAAGGCCTAAAGCACAATTTGTCAAGTGTTAGACAGATGGTACACAAGGGATATGATCATCAATTCAAAGATGGAAGATGCAAGATTCGTGGAAGTTCTGAGAATATGATTGCTAGAGGTGTACAAAAAGAAGGTAATATTTTTCATCTAAATACTACTAGTGGGAGTTGTTTAATTGCTCATATAGATGAAATTTGGTTGTGGCATAGGAGGTTATATCATGTAAATTTTGACAATATGATCGAGATAAGTTATACTCAAGCAGTTAGAGATCTACCTAGGTTAGCTAAGCCTACTAATGTAATCTGCAAGGAATGTCAAATGGGTAAACAAACTAGAGCCTCATTCTGCAGAAAATAGTTTCATTCAAATAATTTGTTGGAGCTACTACATACTAACCTATGTGGTCCCTCTAGATTCAAAAGTGTTCATGGAGAAAGGTAATTTATGTTGGTTATTGATGATTACTCTAGAATGATTTGGGTTTCTTTCCAAAGAAAAAACTATGAAGCATTGCAAAAATTCAAAAGTTTCAAGGCTATGGTAGAAAATGAGAAAGGTATGAAAATCAGGTGCCTGAGATCTAATAAAGGTGGTGAGTTCACCTCTAGAGAGTTCAACTCTTATTGTGAAGAGAATGGAATTAAAAGATAGTTATCTACTCCTCAAACCCCTCAACAAAATGGAGTTGCAAAGAGAAAGAATAGAACAATTTTGGATGCTATCAGAACAATGATGATGGAAGGGAATGTAGCTCAGATGTACTAAAGTGAAGCAATAAGTACTATTGTGTATACCTTGAGCTGGGTAAATTTAAATGGTAATTCTAGTAAGACCCCTTATGAGTTATGGTTTGGTCACAAACCTACTGTTAAGTATTTTAAGATCTTTGGAAGAAAGTTCTATATTAGGAGAGATGATGATATAGGAAAATTTGATGCAAGAAGCAATGAAGGGATCTTCCTAGGTTACTCCACTAAAAGAAAGGCCTACCAGTGCTATAACAAAAGACCGAGACAAATTGTTGAGAGTGCAAAAGTTAGAGTTGATGAGGACTCTGTCAAATCATCTAGACATTGTAGCAATGAATTAGATGAAGGCATTACAAGCTAAGGGAAGAATTGTCAGACACAAAATCTACTTTAGATTATTCCATATGTTCTGATGAAGTAACCTTAATTTGTTTTGGTAAATCAAGTCAATTCAGAAGCTCAAACAAGTGCAAGTGTAGGAGAGAAATCGAAAGAGACAAAAATTCAAGAAAGCTCCAAAACTCCAAGGTATGTAAAGATAAATCTTTCTGAAAGTCAAATTATAGGAGATAAGAATAAAGGAGTGAAAACTAGAAGAAAAATTACATAAGAATATTGACTGATTTCCAAGATTGAGCATAAATTTTTTATTGAAGCCTACCAAGATGAATACTGGTTGGAAGCCATGAAGGAAGAGTTGGCTCATATTGAAAATAATGACACATGGACACTAGTTCCTAGGCCCAAAGAGAAAAACATGATTGGTACTAAATGGGTGCTTAGAAACAAGTTGAATGAACAAGGTTAAGTGGTCCAAAATAAAGCAAGACTGGTGTGTAAAGGGTATTCTCAAATGGAAGGTGTTGATTTTGAAGAAACCTTTGCCCCTATTGCTAGAATTAAAGTTGTGAGATTATTTCTTGCTTATTCTACACACAAGAACTATAAAGTCTATCAAATGGATGTAAAGTCTACATTTTGGAATGGACAACTAGAAGAATAATTATACATTGAATAACCAAATGGATTTCAGCTAATCAACAAGGAAGATATGGTGTGAAAATTAAAGAAAACTATGTATGGACTTAAGCAAGCCCCTAGAGCCTAGTATGCTAGATTTGAAAAACACCTACTGAAGCTCAGATTCACCAAAGGTACTACTGATAGTAACTTATATTTCAAAATAGACCATGATAAGGAATTAATCATATAAGTTTTTGTTGATGACATCATTTTTGGAGGAGATGACAATCTATGCATGAAGTTTATTGATGAGATGGATGAATTTGAAATGAGAATGATTGGTGAGATGAAGTTCTTCTTAAGATTGTAAGTTACTCAGTTAAACAAGGGAATCTTCATATCTCATTCCAAATATTTAAGAGAGTTACTGAAGAAATTTGGGACAGAAGAGTCCAAACCTGTTGGTACTCCCATGGTGACTGGATGCAAGTTAACACAAAATGTTGATTCTCCAAAGCTAAATCAAACTAGATATAGATCAATGATCACTGGATTTATCTATTTGACTCAGACTAGACCATACATTATGAATGTTGTATGTATGGTTGGTATATTTGAAGCTGATCCAAAAGAATCACATGTGATTGTTGTCAAGAGGATTTTTAGATATTTAAAAGGAACTATTGACTCTGGACTTTGGTATCCAAAGGATGATGATCTAACTTTGTGTGCATATACTGATGTAGATTGGGCTGGTGATGTAGATGATTGCAAAAGTACTAGTAGTGGTACTTTCTTCCTAGTAAAGAAACAAGAAAAATTCAATTTCCCTATCTATTGTTAAAGCAAAAATACATTGTTGCTGCTAATACTTGTACTCAAGTGATATGGATGAAACAAATGCTAAGAGATATCAAGGTGATATATAAAGAGCCTATTGCCATATACTGTGACAATTCAAGTGCAATTAATATATCAAGGAATCTGGTGCTACACTGTAATACTAAACATATATCAATCAAGTTTCATTTCTTAAGAGAGAAGGTGAATGAGAAAGAAATCAAATTGGAATATGTACCTACCAAAGAGAAAATTGTAGATATATTTACCAAGGCTTTTTCTAAAGGATACTTTTGAGTATCTTAGAGTAATTCTATGGGTAAATATCCCTCTGGATAAGAACTAATAGATGCATTTTCTTGCATCAATCCATGAGCTATATTGATATATTTTGATCTAGATTGATGTTTTTCATGGATGCTACTCAAGGGGAGTAATTAGATGTGCAGATATGTGGTTCAGAGCATGTATATGGAAAGGTCATGGTCACGTTTTCCATAGATGTCAAAGGGGGAGAAGAGTAATCTAAAAAATATCCTAAAGGGATAAGTGCAATATGAAAAATCTTTCTAAGGAGAAGGATCCTTGTGGGAAGAACATCAGTTGAGAAGAAGAAGTCAATATGTTGGGTTGATGGTATTTTTCACATCATGTGTTTCCATCAATGCAAAAGGGGGATATTTTTGGATGTTGTGGATGTTTCTTCTATATGTGGTTGTCATTAATGTCAAAACTATTAGCATTTGGTGTAGTAGTTGTTGTATGTCAAGGATAGTGAGAAAATTGTAAGAGAAAGTGTTCTTGGTTCCCAGTGGAACTGTGCAAGTCATCAAGGAATTTTTTCTCTACACTGAAGACTATTTGATGTGGATTAAAGGGTTTATTGTTGATTATATCTAGATCATCCATCAAATTTTTTAGAGGTCTGCATGTAGATTTGATTGTATTGTGGCCTAACAGTGTTTATGTGGTCTCTATTAGTCTTCCTGAGTGAAGAATGTGTGATTCTAATAATTTTAGCTGTTGTAGATGTTTCTATGTTATTTCTTGGTGCTCTTGAATGTCTCTAGATCACTTTCTATATTTTTGGTATGTCCACATTAATCAGTGAGCTCATTTTTTAAGATCTTTTTCCCCATGTTCGATTTTTCTTGTTCCTAGCCAACATGTTGGTGGAAGTGTGTTGTGGATCTTTGAGGTGGAATAAATTAAATTCTTTTTGAATTGGAGATGTTAATTTGTGTTTCCACTATGTTGTGGCCAACTTTGGTGGATTCGTATTTAAAATTTATTTGTAAATCTAGACCGACATTGCAAATATGTTCTATTTTTGTTGGCTGACCAAATTTTGATGAAGTCTCTTGTAGCGGATATATAAGAGTGATTGTCCCATTGGTTAAGAGTATTTCTTCATGTGCTCCAATGTGTGTATGTAAGAATATCATTCGATTGTAGAGCAGAGTGTGAAGAAGTGTTGAACTTAATTGGAACTATAATCAGGCTTGTGTAGAAGCTATTTCCTCAATTCATACCCTATGGATTTTAATCCTATTGTCTATTGTTGGGAAGTGAGCCCCTTTGTAATTGAGTAGTGAACTCTAGGAAGTGAGCTTGAATGCATGTGCATTCCACTTGTTAATTTTCATTATACTTTTAGCAGAGTATAATCTTGTGGACTAACATCCACCATGGTTTTTCAACTAACAAGGTTTCCACGAAAAAAATATTGGTGTTATTTATCTCTCTAATGTGTTAATTTTTGATTCATCAGATTTGATTTTAAAATTAAGTTAAGTTTGAAAAGTTAAAGTTTTTGTGACAACTGATTCACCCCCCCTCTCATTTTTCTGTCCTTGTTTTGCCAACATTTCTCACCTTGTGGAAAACTAGTTTCTTAGGCCCAAAGTGAGTACATTTCGGCCTTCTCACCCAATAGAACATCCTATTTTTTGTCACCCCAGAGTAAGTACATATTTTCTTTTCTCAAACTATTAGTGTAATTAATTAATTAATTACACTAGCATAAGTTAACATAGGTCATATTTCATTTGGTCCTAGGTTGCATTATAATAAATCAATAATAACTAGGGTAATATTCCCTTCCATGTTTATGGGATAAGATTCCTTCTAGAAAATGATTTTTCCTTCTAGAACTTATCTCAACATTTAATAATCATCTAGATAGGGTTCACATGTTATATAATGACACATGGCAACATCTCTTGCATCTTAGGTTTTACTTCCTACCTATATAATGAGGCATTTTGTTCATTTGTAACATATCATATCATTACATCATATCAATATAGAGTCTTTATTCAACATTCCATAGTTGCAACACTTTCCTTTGTGGTTGACTATCTTTCAAGGCTAAGGTCCTTTATTGAAAATTATGGAGCTTCAAGGACTATGCATCCATAATCTCAGCATGGTATTAGAGCTTGTCCATTGAAACATCAACCCTTGATTTAGGAAGTTAGAGTGCAAGATTCTTGCAGGCTTGGAGTTTTATGTTGTAGGCTAGTTGGTTCTACCTAGGAGCCAAGCTGATTTCTAGTGCACATTAGGAAATATTTGACCTCTCCATTGCGTCCAGAAGGCCTCAAAACCCATAGATCACCTGTTCATTTGTCAAAATCAGAGACATATCATCTAGGAGCCAACTTAGGTATTATTTAGGGTTTGCATTTTTTGTACTATCCGTACAAATCTGCTATAAAAAATCTTCCTATTCAGTCATCCTCCAAGGAATTTTTTTTTTAGAAAATCAAAAAAAATTTGGCTATTTTGGGCAATTTTTTTGTATAGCTCTAGCATAAATTTCTCTGCAGAGTAACCTACAATTAAATTACATAGTCAGCATATTATTTTTATCTGCAAATATAGTTTGGGTTTCACTTTTTGGTTAGTCAGCATTTCAAATTTATTCTGCAGATTATATTTAAATATCAAATTTTATTTAAATTTTTGAATTGTAAAATTTACAATATTCAATTTTTTTTGAGTGGTCAGCATCCATCGAAAGTCTGTAGTCTCGTTGGCCTTGGTCACATCAGCAAACCTCACTTTGACATCACCAGCAATCAGCCATCATTCCCGACCCGTCCACCATTGCTGATGTTGGAGTTTCCTCCCAATAGACCCTTCAACACCAATAGCTCCACTGACCATTGTTTACAGGCCCTGTCGCTGGTATTTGTTTTAGCCACCACCACAAACCGTGCTTCCCTATTCCTCCACCTTAGGGCCACTCCGATGCCACCCATCAAGCGGTGAGTTTTTTTTTCCTACTCTATGCCCGCAATCACATCAACGACCAAGGGCTTTTTTTATCCATTGGGTGCTATAATTTTGCACCTAGTTAGCCTATTCAATTCAAAAAACTATTTTTCTTCTGAGGGCCATATCTTTGTGCCACGATATCAAAAATTTGCAAACAAGATACCAACAGAAAGAGAATTTAGAGTAGTATCTAGTGGTACCATCCATTTTGTAGGATTTTTCTACTATAAAATTCTAAAGTCAACTAAAGTAAATCCTCCACTTTGGACTAAATGACCAATATCTTCGCATCAGATTGTTGACATCCAAAAATTCCAGTGGCATTCGGGAGATATTTCAATGCTTCTTTTCATCAGTCCACTCACTTTCTTTGGTTTTAGCTCCAAGTATCTTGTATTAGTTTTTTACAATTTGGTGCATTTTCCAGATTCCTAGGACATCCTGACACTTGAAAAAGAATTTCTTGATCTCAAAGGCATATTCTCAGTTGCATATCTATTTGGAAGTATTTCTATGTTGTTGAAGGTCAATATCTTTTTTTTTTGTTGAGAAATTTCATTATGGAGCTTGCATATTATTCTCCTTTGACTATGTTGTACAAGGGAAACTATAACCAATGGTGGGATGGGATCAGCCACCATCTCTAATCACTTGATTTATTGCCACATCTATATGGTATAGTTCCTCATCCAAGTGAAGATATACATGAACTTGCTTGGAGTTGTAGCAGATACACTATTTTGGAAATCATTTCAATGCAAGTTGATTGTGATGTTTTGAGATCTATTGATCATTGTGATTGTCCTCATATCCTATGGACTAAGCTTTGTGAGATCTATGGAGATTTTGACACTCCACTATTCCTCGATGATCATGACTCAAAATATCATTCTTTAGATCAAGTTCCCCATGATGATATTGTTGTGCAGGAGGTTGATTGCCTTGAATCTTCTAAAGAGGTTAACAAGGTTGCTTTAGGTGCTTCTTCTCCATCAGAGACAATTTGTATCCCTTCATAATTAGTGATTCCTTGTCCAGATTCATTGATTGAGGCTTCCACTATCATCATTCATTAGGACACATCCTATTTTCCAAACTTGACATCACAAGATGGCTTTGTTTGAAGTATCACTGACTTGGCTACTTCTACGAGTTTGGAGAACATTCTTGAGGGGGTATCACTCCTTTGTTCAGATCACACCTTGGAGAGTTTTCTTGAGTCTCCACATTCCTTTGTCTCAATCTTGATTGGGGATCCTAAGACTATCTTGGAGGCACTTGGTTTCTCTTTAGAAAATTCATATCTGAGACTTCTTCCCTGTCATTCCATTCAAGCCTTAAGGTTTCTTTAGCATCTACCATTGGATTTACTTCATAATTCTTTTAGTGGTTTTGAGGACACTTCATTCAGGGGGGCTATCAAGTCTCCATCACATCCATCATATTCATTCCATCTCCATCTTTGGATATTGTTCAACATCAGTTTCTACATTGTCTTGGTTTCTCACCCTCTTCATTGATTGTGGCATCTTCATCAGGAAAGGAGACATTTGATGGGTGGTGTCATTGGGGGGTATTTGGGAGTCCTCCATCCTTCCCATCCTATCTCACATTTTTTCTCTTTCATCTCCTTTTTGGAGAGGGGTTTTGTTCCCACTGGGTTTTCCCCTTTTCTCCGATTGAGGGATATTTTCTACATCTTCATGTACATGGGTACCTAACAATGCCTCATAGTTGAGACCCATCATCATCTCATCTTCTTGCATAATCATTGCATTGTCCTCCCTAAGTTGAACTTATCGGGGGTGTTAGTGTAATTAATTAATTAATTATTACACTAGCATAAGTTAACTTAGGTCATATTTCATTTAGTCCTAGGTTGCATTTTAATAAATAGAGTAATATTCCCTTCCATGTTTGTGGGAAAAGATTCCTTCAAGAAAATGAGTTGTACTTCTAGAAATTATCTCTGTTGATGGTGTTTTTATGCACTTCTCAACACAGGTAGTGCATAGGTGCAATACCTCTATTGAAAGACAATCTCCCACAATCGAATTGCAGAACACTATCCCAAGGTCTCTCGGATGTCAGGTCATGATAGTGCTTAGATACCTCAGTAGTTTGATGTAATTTGCTGGAATCACAAGGTGGTCTTACAGAAATACAAAGTGTGGATGCAAAGTATGAAGTTGGATCTTTGAAAAAGAGTTCTTAGCATGAAAGCAGTTATGTGTTGGCTGTAGGTTCAAACAACAGTCTCAAACTCCACCTGGTTGTTAGATTTGGCTTTATATTGTGCAATGAACCTTGGTATTGTTCAGTTTCTAAAGAAAAGTGGAAAAGAGCGAAGGGGAAGAAAAGTTACTAAGCCTAAAGCTTGCTGTGAACAGTGATAATGGAGTTCCTGCAATGGACAATTCCTTAAAACAATATCCCACTTAACCAGGGATGTCACAGTATCATGGAAATTGTGCTATCTTCTAAGGGCTGCAGATTTTTATCCTTCATCCACCACACACATGCATGAAATAAAGATAAGTGTTTGGGCAGCTTTAATCAAGTCCAGGCTAACTTTGAACAGCTGTCTACCTTCAGCAAATAGCAAAAAGTATGGACTAAGGGATCATCAACAAAATAGGAATTTTCACAATCAGCCAATAGCATTCCTAAAATTTACCCAAATGCAATAAACAACTAACTAAATAGCAAAGAGATCTAAGCTAAACATCTAATATTGGAGAAGTGAATCAAATGACATGAGAGCAAACAAGGAAATGCACCAAGTCAATGCTATTTCTTATAAATTTCTGCAGCATGTCTTTACAACAACTCAACTCTCACTTTTGCAAATGAGGGGAGTGCTCTATTTATAGTTTTCAAAAAACCAAATGAATGGCCAAGATTCATTTCCATTGTGTGGCCACGATTCATTACAAAATAGGGTTTCACCTACCCCCAAATAGATTTACAATTTTAAAACATTCTTTGTCTTTTCCCTATTTCATCATCTAGTGGATGACACTATTGCCTTTTCGTCCTGTAGCTAATTGTTGTTTCTTTGGGTGTAGCTACTCTTCTGGGAGGTCTTCTTCCTTGGCTGGGCTATCTTCTCGCTCCTCAGAGGCTGCATGTTCAATGTACTTGAGGATTACAACCTGGAGCTTGTCTATCTCGAGGATTTCGCATCTTAACACCTGATAGCTCCATTCTTTGGCGTTCTCCTCCAGCCGCTTCCAGTCTTCATCATACTTAGAGCCTTGATCTCTGAACAGCTCTGATCGATTGGAAGCATGGGCAGCAAAACTCAGGAAGTCTGTTGTGATATATCCGGCTGTCCCGTCCTTCATCCTTTCCTCAAAGTATGGCCTGACCTTTTCTGCATCTAATTGCACTATGGGCATATCATGGCCTGTTATCATCTTAAGGTACTCAGCGCATTCTGCCCGGAATTCTTTCATCCATGTGATATCCGGATCCACCCTACTCTGGATTTGCTCCATTCTCTCCTTTCGGTTGATGAGGTCTCTGCGCCATATATCCACTAGCCAATGATCCTCTTTTCTCTGCTCTAGCTTTTCTTCCCACGTGCTTTCTGGCATTTGAAGGATGGCCTCAACCTTCAGGAAGGCGGAGTCGTAGATCGCGGGGAAGTTGGTGTAGAGTTTCTTTGTGCCTTCCAGGGATTGGATCAGGCTCAGGAACCTGTTGGCTATTTGCACAGCCAAGCCGATCCCTACGTTTTCAATGCTTATGACGTGCTGGAACCAATCCTCCGTGGTCTTCTCCAAGTTTTTCCTCCTCTCCAACTTATCTATCTATTCCTTGGAGAGCATCCGTGGCACGGCTGTAGAGGTAGTGGGGAGGTCATCTATTGAAGACCACTGCTGAATATAGTCAGTTAGGGCAGCAACCTATGCCTTTAGCTCGTCCTTCGTGATCTTGTCCTCTTTAATTAGATGCACCACCATGGCCACCGACTCTTCGAGGTGCTCAACTTTCTGTTCCCTGGTTGCTGTCCCCAGGTCAATAGTGGAGATGTTGTAGCTAACTCCGGCCTGGCCAATAGTTGGCGTTACTACCTGTGCTACCCGGGAGCCAGAAGCATCCATGGTTATCCTGGAACAGACCTTAAGCTTCTTCTCCTTCTTTGTTGTGGCTAGATATCGAGCCAAGATGGCTTCCAATCTCGACGTCGGGTCTGTCGGAACTGGGGTTGCTCTTTCAAGCTGCTTTTCCAACCAATCAGGCATGGCATACTTGTCTCTGGGTGCGTCATGGCTGCCTTCACCCTTCTCCGTTAACTATAAGATCTCTGCCTCTTCCTCCTTTTGGGCTTCTCCCTTTCCTTTGGCAGCATCCTCTTCTTCTTCATCGGAGTCATGATAAAACATGAGGTTTTTGACGGGCAGCTTGGTGGATAATATCTGGGTGGGATCTTCTTCTTTTGCTACCCCTTCTTCTTTCTTCTCCTTAGCAGCCTCGGGTTCAGGGCTCGTCACAATATGGGTCTCGACCTTAGATAAATTCAATTTACGCTGCCCCTCTAGTGGCTGCCCCTCTTCACCACGCGATGACCATTCTGCCTCTTCTCTAACATCCTTTGGCTGCTGAGCCGACTCTTCCTCGATATCTTCATCAAATTTCTGAAGAATCTCCTTATCACTGGATCCCTCCTCTCCATCCCTGCTCTCGAAGGAGCTCATCTCCTCTTCCTCGTAGGCAACCTTGTCGATGGTTCTATGCTCATATTGAGGTTGCTCATAATAATCATCGGCCTCCTCTTTGATAGGCTTCGAAGCCTTCTATTCCAGCTCCTCCAACTCTTTGGAAATCTGCATTGTGGCCTCCATCACTGGCGGACCTATTGGCAGTTGCGAAGGCTGAGCTGTTGCGAGGGCCTGGGCAAGGGCTGCCTAGAGTGTGGGGTCCATTAAGACTTGCGAGAGCTCGGGGGGAGACTCTGTAGGTGCCTTGTAATAGTCTCAGGTATAGTAGAAAGGGGAACAGGCGATGCTATCATTGCCAGAGGCAGGGAGGTAATGGGTGACATGGCAGCAGCAGAGGAAGGGGAAGTGGTCATGCTAGAGGAGGAGTCGATGTTGATTATTGACACAGCCAAGGGCGAAGAGGCAAGGTGAACAGAAATGTCCACTGCCTATGGGGATGAGGCGACTATAGCCTGAGAGGAGGGCAGCACACCGGTTGGGTGAGGAAGGAGCAAGGGAGGCTGCGCCTCTATTGTGATCACTGTCCTTTTGAGCTTCTTGGGAGATGAGCCTCCCGTATCCTTTGTTGCTTGTTCTTTGGGGTCCGCAGACTGTGTTTTTTCTGCTTCCTTCTTTTTTTGGGACCTGGTGATGGGGGGAGACTTGGAAGTCTCACCAGCTAATGGGGAGGTGGCAACGTCCTCCGTGGCGCTTGGCTTGCTCTTGAGCGCTTCATATGTTAAAGTCACCCCTTGTTGTTTCAGTTGTGCCACTTGCCCATCAACCCACTCCTTAGTGCGAGCTATAATTAGCTTCCTGATAGTATCCAGGTCCTCGACTTCTTGCTCGTCCCAGTCGATGGAGGGGATTTCCAAGTTGGCAACCGCAGGGTACCTCGGGTGCATAAGGGTGGACTCATCCTCTTCAAGTTGGTCTGGCACCGAAAACAGCTGCACCCTCCTCAAAAACTGTACTGTCATTCGCATGTAGTGTCTCATGTGGACCTCCTTATCATCTTT
Organism: Sequoia sempervirens; assembly: GCA_007258455.2. Classification (NCBI taxonomy): domain Eukaryota; kingdom Viridiplantae; phylum Streptophyta; class Pinopsida; order Cupressales; family Cupressaceae; genus Sequoia; species Sequoia sempervirens. The sequence goes on from VDFB02000002.1 coordinate 228,478,581, forward strand.
ACAATCCGCCCAGAAATCTTCGACATGGTACTTGTGGGCGTATGCCGGCCCTAGCGCCTTCCTGACATGGCCGTGTGGGTCCATTCGTGGGTGAGCCGTGTACCATTCAAAGTTGTATTCTTTGAGTTCCTTCTCTGAGTTGCCAGCACATTGAGATGTTTGCAGTCGATATAGGCCCTGGCCAAGGGTCATGGGATAAGGGATCCCTACTACATGCTTCTGGCTGAAGACCGTCTGAATGTGTTGGAGCTATCGGGAGAGCTCTAGGAGAATGATTCAGTCATTAGGGTATCTTGGCAACTTATTCGGCCGTTCCATGAATCCCTAGGCACGGATGTAAGTGAACTTGGGGAATTGAATGTATAAGAAGGCATACTCCTTCAAGAGTGCCCTGGCACTGTGGGATACCCTTCTCTCGAAGTCCCTGGCTATCAATCTGATAATGTGGCCTATGAAGGCATCATTGACCCGGCGGTACTCCTTTTTTGAAGTAGCGGTATTGGAGTTGAGGGTACCAGTCAAAAGGCTTGAACCCTCGTTTGTGATCCTGATCTGGCACCATAAAGAGCCCACTATACTGCCTCTGATCTGCCAAGGAGTACACCAGGTACGAGGTCATGTAGAACTTGGAGCTTTTCTTGACATTTACGAACTACTCATGGAAACAATTACTGATAATGCCTCCCCAGTCGAATGAGATTTTAGTTTTTACTTCCTCATTCCCTCGTATGATCTGTTCAACGTAGTAAGCCATCCACTCTTGGAAGTAGGTGGCTGTCGGGAGACCCATGACCCTACTTAGCATAGTCACTAAGTTGTGATAATCCTCATGGAAGTTGCTGTGGAACAGCTCTTGGGGAACCTTTGCAGCGCTGCCCTGTTTCTCCTTTAACCAGTAAATGTTAATTGACTTCTTGCAGCCCAATGGATTGGCATTCCATGCCGACTGACACTGCTCCAATGTGGGGATCTGCATATGTGGGAATGTGGGAATGTGGAAGGTTTTTGTGATTCCTTCCGGAGACATGTCGGCGAGGATATTCCCCTCCTTGTCCACGATTGTTCTAGTATCCGTCTGGTAGGCTTCTTGGCAAGCCATTACTAATTCAGGTGCTATCAGAGATGGGGGGAAGCCGGCAGCTTTGGCGATTCCACTTTGGCGTATCAACCTGGCATTCTTAGTTTTAGGGTCGACCTTGACCCTCTGGGTGAACTCATCTATGTCCACCTGGCCAATATTGGTGTCTGAGATCTCTTTCCAGTCAGTCAAGACCTTTGACTGGAGCGGTTCACCTTGAAATTGGAACTTCATCTAATCCTTATCCTCCTTCCCACGAGCGGCCCTTCCGGATTTCTTGCCCTTGTCCCTTTCGGCGGTGGCCCCTGAAGTTCCTGCAGCCGATTCCATATATCCTGGAAGCAAAGGGCGAAGTCAGCACAACAAAACACCAATAACGTTAATGTTAGTCCGCATTGTGAGCATATCATCTAAATAACCATTCAAATATATCATAAATTTAATCCTTAGATGATATCAATTTCATTTTAGGGCATTTGGACAATTCAGGCCCGGAGGGCCGGACTTCCCTGGCAAGAATGCTGTCAGGGAGGGAAAACATGACCGAAAGTTCCCAGAGACCCCCGTTGGTCAGATTTTGATGTTTTAAGAGACCCAAGATGGAGAACGACATGATTTAGAACGTGGGTCAAAATCAGATTCTCAATTTGAATTAGTTTGGATTGATCTAAGGAGCTCCGGAGATTCCAGACCGGGAAGCTGTTAAGGGGCGGCCGTTGGAGACGGCAAACAACGGACGGAAGTCCGGCTGCAGAAGTTCGAAGGCCGGAGTCCAGGGGGGCAAAAAGATGGCCGACACAGAAGTTATGACATTTAGGCCAGGCGGCAATCGGAAACCCGGGGCCCGAAGGCCGAAAGGACACAAGGGGTTCACCGCCGAGATATTTTACAATGGCATGAACAGCAGCGGTGAAGGGGACTCCGGGACCCGGCGGCCGGAAAGACAGCAAATGACGGCCGTCCGAAAGATATGTATATCATTGAGCAGCGACGGCAAAGAAACGCTCGGGGTCTGGCCTCCTGGGGGGATGCAAGGCGACGGCTGCCGTGTGAATTTTGCGTCGACTTGATCGGCGGTGGTGGCAGGGAGAAGAGTGGAGCCCGAAGGGCAGGGAGCCTATGGAGGTTTGCTGCCAAGGGATTTTGCACTATTGGTCAGCGGCGACGGTGAGGAGACCCCTGGAGTCTGGCCCACGGGAGGATGCATGGTAACGGCTGTAGTGAGGTTATGACGGCGGTCGGGGCGACGGTGGCAAAAGGCGTCCCGGGACCCAGGAGGCGGGATGACGTAGGCTAACGACCACCGGCAGATATTCTGCGGTAGCTTGAATGGCGGCGGTGGAAGGCGGCTCGGAGCCCGGGCGGTGGGAAGACGAGAGCTGCAAGCCACCGCAAGGTATAGGCAGTGATCGGGTGACGGCAGCGGTGAAAGGATGCTCGGGGCCCGGGGCTCGGGAAATAGATGGGGCCCTGCCGGAAGACTTCAACATTTAAAAAGAACAGCGGCAATTTTGACGCAAAGGTCCGGGAGGGGAAACCCGAAGGTTCGGGCCCGGAGGGCCGGACTTCCGGTAGGAGCTTTGTATTTAAGGATTCCGACGGCCACAGAAGGTTTCGGGCCCGGCGAGGATCTTCGCACTGTGCAAAGAACGCCCACGACGCGGAGAAGTCCTAAGCCAGTGGCGAGGGCAATTCTGATGGGTTCCAGAAACTTTGAAGATATGGGTTATGGGTGCGATGGGGAGTTCTTTAATTTCATGCAATTTAACCGATTGTTTATTATAATGCCATGCCGAAAAATGATCGAAACGATTGGAGGGCGAACGAGGATGGCCTACCTCGAAGATGCTAGGCGGGGAGACGCAGAATTCACTGGGAATCGACGGTTTGCAGTAGACTTATACAATCATGACGATGCCGATTGCAGTGGGCTCCAGACGCTGTCTTTATCAATTCGCTCAAATTCACAAAGTGAAAATGAAATTTGCGGATCACACATTATATACCTTATCTGCCATTAATGCGAGCATTCATTGCACGTACGACCACGCCAAAAGGTTGGTGAGATTCAAATTTGAGTCGGCAGCGGCGGCGGAGGTTCTGGGATCCGGCAGGTGGGAAACCGTGCAATGATGGCCACCGTGAGAATTTGCGATGAGCACGAACGGCGGCGGTGAACAGCATTCCGAGACCCAGAGGGTGGGGCGCCGACGTAAGATTGCCGCCGAGGGACTTCGGTTTGCATTTGAACGGCGGCGGCGGGCAACACCCGGGGGCCCGAGGTGTGGTCGGCCGACTAAGGATCGCCGTTGCGGACGGCGATCCTCGGATGGAAGTTCGGATGCAGACTTCCATCGCCCAGGGCCCGAAGGAGCAGGGGCCCCCCGGGAAATCCCCGAAGACTTCCAAACGAAAGATGGCAGGGTGGGCCCCGGAGGGCGGAAAGATGCTGGGGGAACGCCGCGACGAGTGGCGAACACAAGGGGGAAACCCGACAAGGGAACCCCGAAGGCCCGGGCCCGGAGGGGCCTGGGACCGCCCCAGAGCTCGAAAGGCCCAAGGAACCCACGAGGCCTCGAAGGGCAGCAAAAACCAAAAGGGAGGCACGGTCGATTTTTAGGATGAAACCTTGGAGCAGTATCGACCATGCAGAATGTCAAAAAAGAGGGGCACGCAAAATGAGGCAGCCCCGAAAGACCTGACGAGGTGAAAGAAAAGAGGGTCCCCGTTCGAAACGGGGCGTGTGTGCTAAGGGCACAATAAATGGCGACTCCGCTAGAGAACGCTCTGGAGTGTTCTAGGAATAAATATTCATTCAGGACCCAGAATCTCTGGTTTCGCAGACTAGGAGTGGCTTCCGAGGATGAATCCAGGAGAACGAGATCCTTAATTGGGTCAGGTTACATGACATCTCAAAAGTGTGTGTGAAGTGAGTTCATGCCTTTCCTAGGGATAGTAACCAGGGTTATTACTTTAACCAAGTGAGCTACATAAGTTGCCTAACACCAAAAGTAACCTGGACATTGCCCCGCTGCCAGTCAGGCGTCCATAGCCCTGGCGGAGTTGTCGCTACAATCTCATGGATATTGCTCTACTGCCGGCCGGGAGTCTATAGCCCCGGTAGAGTTATTCAAACGCCCGTATGGTCATTTATTTTCTTTTTTTTAGAGTTTCTTCTCTTCCATTTTTGCTTTGATATTTCATTTCTCTTTTACCATTTAGTTCAACTAGGTAAGCATTGAAGCCTACAATGGGTTTGAGACTGCAGTGGTCACTGGAGTAGACTTAATATTTTTCACTCACTTGGGTGTCGCGACAACCATAGCATGGTCCTTCAAAATTTATTATTATATAATTTGTGCGAGATCCGAGATACGGGTAAGAAGATCCGGCGAAGGGTCAAGTTCTGAGCAGAATTCAGACAAGAAAATCATTCACAGACAGCTCTACAAAGACCAATAGTCTAGAGTGAATGTTTAGCCAGAGAACACAAAGAATGGACAGCAAAGTGAACTGCCTATTAGGCAAGCACGACCATCGCAAAGGAGCGGAAAACCTCTTTCGAAAACAAAACTGCTGGGAGGGAGAAAGCAAAAGGCGACGCAAATAGAAGAAAAACAAGCAAGAAAACACCTACTCTAACCTATGTACAGGTATTTACAACAAAAAGCTCGAAGGAGCTCAAGCCTGGAAGTAATGCTTCAGGTGCTGCCCGTTGACTGGCAATGGGACGTTTTCACCAGTTAAGTTCTTTAGGTGGAAGGCATTATCTCCCAAAATCTCAGCTATCTGAAAGGGGCCAAGCCAGAGCTTGTCGAATTTGTTGTGTCCCCCTTTCTTTTCATGGGCCTTGTCCCAATATAGGACCAAATCTGCAATCCTAAAGGCCTTAATTTTGGCTCAGCGGTCGAACCATCTTTTGACTACGCTCTAATGTTTGGTGAAATTTTTTATCGCGCGATTTCGGACTTCCTCTAAATGTAAGAGCTCAGCTAACCGAGCTTCCCTACGATCTCCTCCCTCATAAAAAACGTTGATGAACTGAAGAGTAGGAATTTTTAGGTGGATGGGGAATATTGGCTCAAGACCATAGACAAGGTGGAACGGGGAATCACCAAGGGCAGCCTTATGGCAGGTGCGATCATCCCAAAGGGAAAAACGGAGCTGGGTATGCCAGTCCTTGGGATTCCTATCTAGCAGCTTCTTGATCATAGTAATCAAATTCTTGTTTGTGGACTCGGCAAGGCCATTACCCTGAGGGTAATAATTGGATGAGAATTTGAGGGCAATCCCATAGTCAAACACCTAGCTAGCAAATTTCAATGAAGCGAAGGCAGGTCCATTATCACATACCAAAGCATACAGACAACCAAAGTAATTTAAAATGAAACTTTCTAAGAAATTAGTAACTACTTCAGTTGTACAATGCTTACAAACTATTGCTTCCGTCCATCTAGTACAATAATCAGTAGCAGTCAGAATGTACCTGTGTCCCACAGATGATGGAGGGCTTATCGAACCGATGAAGTCGAGACCCCATTGGGCAAAAGGCCTTACCTCCAGCACAGGCTGTAATGGGTCAGCAGCATTCCTCTCCTTGGTGGCAGCGGTCTGACACGTATGACAAGAATGAACATGGCAATGGGCATCCTTGAAGACGGTTGGCCAATAGTACCCTGCCCTTAATATTTGATGTGCTGTAGAAGAACCCGAGCCATGGCCTATACCAAACTTATTGTGAAACTCCCTCAAAACACGTTCTGCTTCCTCCTTGCCGAGGCATCTTAAATAAACTCCCTCATGATTCTTCATATAAAGAATGGAACCCTATAACATATAACCATTACTTTTCAATCTCAAGGCCCTCTTTTGGACTCCTTGCAGATGTGGTGGGCACTTATGATTCAGCAAATAATAAATGACATCTTGGTACTATTCTCCCAGGGAGACGTCTTCAAGCTGATATTGCTGTACTGTGAGTTCAGGACCGGCCTCTGCTGCTGTTTCAGCCATTGTACGGGTGAGTGCCTGCCCTCTTACCAATTTCATTGGTTGGATCTCCATATCATATTCTTAGAGCAGAGTGACCCACTTAGCCCTTCGTTCGCCCAACTCGTTTTGCATGAGAATCATTTTGACTGTCGGGTCGGGGATGATTGCAAACACCTTGTTGCGTAGAATGTAGTGTCTAAATTTCTTTACTCCCCTAATGAGAGTGTATGCCTATTTTTCTATGTTGTGGTAACGTAATTCAACATCTTTGAGGGGGGCACTCATGAAGGTGATCGGATGCTCATTTCCTTCGTCGTCCTTCTGGGTTAACATGCTAGCACAGGAGTGCTCTGAAGCAAATGAGTAAATATAGAATGGCTTCAGATAATCTAGACTGACTAACACAGGTGCCTCAGCAATGACCCATTTGATTTCCTCAAAGGATTGTTTGGCCTCTGGCGTCCATTTGACCTTGGCATCCTGTTTGAGCATGGCATTGAGAGGTTTGACGATTTTCGCGAAACCTATGATGAATTTCTGGACAAAGTTGATCTTTCTGAAGAAAGACTTTAATTCCTTCTTACTACCCGGGGGCTGAATCTTGAGTAACGACTCAATGCGTTCAGGATCAATGGAGATTCCCTGCTCGGATATGATGTGCCTGAGTAATTTTCCTTCGGTCACTCCAAAAATGCACTTCTTGGAGTTGAGAGAAACCCTAAATTTTTGGCATCTCTGAAATACTTTGCATAGGTCAGAGACGTGATCACCTCGCTTCTTGGAGAATACGGTCAAATCATCCATATAGATGATTATACATTTACCAATCAGGTCCTTGAAGGTGATATCCATGGCGTGTTGGAAAGTGGCGCCGACATTGATGAGCCCAAACGACATTCTTCTGTACACAAATGTCCCCCACTTAGTGGTGAACGCGGTCTTGTGGCGATCCTCATATTGCACCATTACTTGATTTTATGCAGAGTATCTGTCGAGGAACGACATCATCTGGGAGCCATTGACGATTTGCAACACTTCATCTAGTGAAGGCACCAGATAGTTGTTCTTTTCTGAGGCGCGATTTAGATTGCAGAAATCCACACACAATCTGATCTCTCCATTCTTTTTCCTGACCGGGACCAAATTAGCCACCCACATAGAGTGCCTAACAGGAAATATGATTCTTGCTAAAAGTAATTTCTGCACCTCCTTGTAAACAATAGGTTCTAGCAAGGCATTAATAGAGCGCTGCCGCTGGCGGAATGGCCTCACCTCAGACTTCAGAGGGATGGTGTGTGTGATGACAGAGGTGTCATACATTTTAAAATCTTTGTAACTCCATGCCACCACGTCAGGATATCTGTGCAAAGCATCCATGATTCCCTTCTTCTCTTTGGGCATACATACCTTTCTAATAAAAACATTCTTGGTATCCTTGGCTGTTCCCAAGTTGTGAGCGTTGCACTAGTTGCTTATAGCCTACTTTTTTGTTTGCCGATCCTGATCCCTGATCTGATCCAAATCGAATACACGCTCTAGCTGAACCATGCCTCTGGGAATCGTGTTAGTTTTCAGATGGATAACCCCCTCTATGTCCAATTTAGCCTCTTGTGGATCAGCTTCATCAATTATTTGGGCAGCAAAAACGTCGGAGCTTGTAATGAACTAGAGGATATGCTTGTTGTCATTAAAGACCTACAGGTGGGTAACATTATTTGGGACCGACGGCGTGGATGTTAGCTCAACCGTGAACTTCTTGAGCCTAGACAAAGAGAGGGATTGTAACGTGCTAGCGGCTTGAGCCAAGACATCAGCTGTGCGATTCTGAGCACGAGGGATCAATTGTATGTTGAATGCATCTAGGACCTCTAAGAGATCCCAAACCTTGTGCCTATAATTGGTGAGTTTTTGATCATGGTAGGAGTACAATTTCCTGACCTACTTAACTACAAGTGCGGAATCCCCAAAGACTTGTAGCACTTTCACGTTTTTCTTCAAGGCCATAAGAAGGCCAAGGACTAAGGCCTCATATTCCGCTACGTTATTGGTGTAATAAAACTGCAACCGGTGGGCAGTGAGAAATATCTTACCTATTGGACTGATGAGTTCAATCCCTGCCCCAACTCCTTGCCTTGACTTCGATCCATCAAATCAGAGCATCCAGCACATAAAAGATTCCTTATCTTCGGGTGTGACTGAGCCTCCATTCTCTTTTGGCTAGATGGCGGGCCTTGTGATCTTAGGGGGGTTTTTCGGGTCGAGACAATGATCAGCAGGTGGTTCTAGTGGTGCCTCCTTTGGTGTTCTTGTCGGAGGAGCAGCGGCCTTCTTAACATGCTCCATTGCTGCTTGGCACAAGCAACAGTCGAACTCGGAGTGAGCAGCGTTATGGACCCTACACCAGTTCGACAATAATAAGTCCTAGAAATTCATTCTAGCTCCTAGGCTGAGCTGATCCCTTGCACACTTTTCCATGAAATCTCAGAGTCCATCGAGCAATCCCTAGTTGTCATCTTTATCCAGCTCATCATCAGTTTCTGCCAACATTTTTGTGTCTGGGGGCACTTATGCGGAATTTACCGAGGGACTACACAATACCAGCAATACTTCATTTGCCCGTTCTTCCTGAAGCTCAAGCTCATTTTGGTAAGCAAAAGGGTGATAATTCCCTAAGTCGGTCTCAGTGAACAGCACCTCGCTGAGATTATTGTATTATGTGATCATATACTTCATGCGGGGTTCACGATCAATACGGATCTGATTTGGCAGCCCTTTCCACGACAACCACATGTGAGAAAGGTTGGTGGCGGTGTATCCGTTCAGCGCCTTGGTGAACTCTCTCCCTAAAATAATTCCATAAGCATCAGGAATGTCTGCCACTTGGATATCGACAACCTGTTGTATCCGGAGGTCCGCAGCAATTTGCATGGGGATGCAGTTTATCTCACCTACGATGTTGATCTCTGTTTTGTCTAGCTGGGTGACCTTTCTCTTTGAAGGCGTGGGAGTGATGCCAAGAGCCTTGCATATGGCCAAAGGCATGACGTTGGCAGACGCGCCTGAATCGAGTAGGCAGTTGTGCAAGTTCTTCCCAAAGACCCTAATAGTAGTTAGGAACAGGGGAGTTTCTGGTCTCCCTTGGAGGATGCCCACGGGTGTGTCCATTTGAACTATTTGGCCTTTTTTCCTATCACTGCCTATATCCTTGGTTTGCTTACATTGCTGGTCCTTGGGAGGCTGTCTACTAGCCCTTTCTGGCTCCTTTTCAATGTATCTACTTGTCGATTGATTCATGGGCATATTATTCCTTCTTCCGGTGTTGTCCTGTATCTCTTGTTCTTTACTGGGCTCCTTAAAGGTTACTCTCTTGGCTGGGGTTTCTTGTGTTGTGCTAGATGAGGGAGTCCCATTCAGAACCCTGAAGAAGGCATGCCTTACAGCAGGAACCTTGAGTAATTCAAAGGCCGACAAACTAATTTTGACCTTCTTAAACTCTTCCGCCACATATTCACCTATTTGCTCAATTTCGGAGCTAAAAGCTTGGCCTATGGGAGAACTAAGGGTTTGAATCTTCGTTTGCCCATGCGGATTTTGGGGTTGGCTCTGAGGCTAACCTTGCGGTTGGTTTTGGGATTGATTTTTGTTGAGATATTGGGTAGGTATGCGGGGTAGCCTTGAGTTATTGCTAGCATTTGGATCAAGCAGGGTGGCAAAGTTGTTTGGTGGGGTAGAAGTTGTAAAGGGTCCGCCGGCTTGTCTATTCCTAAGGAAATAGGGACTTAACCATTGATGGAACATGTGGACCTCATCCATAAATAATTTTTCTTCATCCACTGGACCATTTTCTACCGAATCAAAAAGCTGAGCTAAGGCTGATTCGTTACTTACCTCTTGCGCTTTCTCATCCTCAATAGGGGCGGGCTCGGCTTTGGGTTCATTGCAGTTGCCTCGTGGAAATGGCGCCTGATTGACCACCAGACATGAGGAATCGTAGGGCTCCGATGGGACGATGTCCCTCCAGTTGGCATTATCGATGACATTTTGTACCTCCACTTGGAAGATTTCAGCAGCTGTCTGGAACTCAGGGCAGTCCAGCTCAGAATGCCTGCTGGTTTTGTGAAGTTGGCACCATCCGGACAAAGCTGCCTTGGCCAGATATACACCGCTGGATGTTCTGTCATTGCCCATCGGTTGATCGAATGGCATGGGGACACCGCCATTGTTGGGCCTGGTGTTCCATGTGCGGTTTTGCCTCTGAGAAGGCCTCCTTTCTGCATTTTGATTGGAGTTCTGCCCTCTCTCATAATTCTGCCCTGAGGAGGTGCCCGCTTCCCGATTATCTTTGTTGTCTCTATTGTCTCGAGACTCTTGACTGTCCCTATTGAGATTGGCCTGGAAGTTGTGTTGGGAGGCCTGCAGCTGATTATTCTGGTTCTTCAGGTGCGTCATCTCTGTGGACATCTTCTTGATCATCTCGGTCAGCTCCTCCAGCTTATCCTTCTCGGTCGCACCTCTAGGCGACGGGGCCAGATTTTGGAGAAAAGCGGGTGGGGTTGCCGGCTGATTTTGATATGCTGGAGGAAAGTCCAGTCCCGACAAGTACAATGGCGCCTGGGGCTGTTGGGAATATGCTTATTACTGTGGAGCTATCTAGGAATAGCTGTACTGCTGCTGGGGCTGCAAATAAGATTTTGCGGGAGGCGCATAATTCAACGGCTGCCCTAGATGCGGCACCATAGGCAATTGTGACATCTGGTTCATGAGAGGAGTTTGATGAGCAAACACCTGATTGAGCCCCTGAATTTGCATTAGGTGGGCGATGGGCCCCAAAGAGGGTAGCGGGCTGAAGATATTTTGTCCCAAGTTCGCACTTGCAATGATAGCTTCTGCATAGGCGGTCAGTAAGGTAGCAGGCGGCGGGCGCATCCTTTTTACCAGCACCACCGTGAGGTTATATAGGGCCGTGTAGTAGACCGATAGAGCGGCCGCATCATTATGGAGGTACGGATCCTAAAGCCTCATGTGAGCCCAATGGAAGAGATCATTGAAGGAGCCAATAGATTCGTTGACCTCCCTTCTGATGGACATGAACTACTGGTAAAGATCAGCGGGGTTGACAGGAATCTTGTATTTCTGCAGAAAGGCATTCTTCATCAGGGTCCACGAGGTGATTGATCCCCATGATAGATTGATGTACCAGTAGAAGGCCTCTTCTCCCAATGAATGCAGAAAAAGGCGACACGCCACATCCTCGTGATCTACCTACATTTTGGTAATCGTCATTTTGAATATCTTGATATGCTCTTCGGCTGTCATTTGCATGTCACGTGGATGGAATTTCGAACAAAAGCCTTCTAGATTCTTGGGCATATCATTGTAAACAACAAAGTGTATCAGCGAAGGGTTATGCGCAAGCCAAGCCATGGGGGGAGGCAGAGGTGGCACTTGCTATTGGAGAACAGGGATTTAGGGCTGTATTGGCAATACAACCACAATGTGGGGCTGCCCTTGAGCTATGGCTACCTAGACTGTGCCTTGGGCTGAAAGGGTCAGGAGAGGAGCGAACCCCTGGCTGCTGGAGGGAAGATGTGTAAATGCTATTTGAGATGGTTGGGCGGAAGATGAAGGCTAGCCAAGTGGAAGTGGGGGTGAAATGGAGGCGGATGGAATGGAGGAAGAGGAAGAGGTAGAGCTACTCCCTTGTGCTCGCTTTGCCCTCGTGGGAGGCTGCTATTCTTCAAATTCTCCCTTATTTGGTGCTGATCGTAGAGTCCTTTGAAACCTTTCCAGGGAGAATGATCCGATCTGATCCAGCTTCGCTTTATCCCATAGCTTAGTATCCCGATTGTGGCCTTCCTTCTAGCGCTAGTTCTGTTGATGGTGTTTTTATGTACTTCTCAACATGGGCAGTGTGTAGGTGCACTACCTTTCTTGAAAGACAATCTACCACAATCGAATTACAAAACACTATCCCAAAGTCTCTCAGATGTCAGGTCATGACAGTGCTTAGATACCTTAGTAGTTTGATGTGATTTGCTGGAATCACAAGACAGTCTTACAGAAATACAAAGTGTGGATGCAAAGCATGAAGTTGGATCTTTGAAAAGGAGTTCTTAGCATGAAAGCAGTTATGTGTTGGCTGTAGGTTCAAACAACAGTCTCAAACTCCACCTGGTTGTTAGATTTGGCTTTATAATGTGCAATGAACCTTAGTATTGTTCAGTTTTTAAAGAAAAGTTGAAAAGAGCGAAGGGGAAGAAAAGTTCCTAAGCCTAAAGCTTGCTCCAAACAGTGATAATGGAGTTTCTGCAATGGACAATTCTTTAAAACAATATCCCACTTAACCAGGGATGTCACAGTATCATGGAAATTGTGCTATCTTCTAAGAGTTGTAGATTTTTATCCTTCATCCACCACACACATGCATGAACTAAAGGTAAGTGTTTGGGCAGCTTTAATCAAGTCCAGGATAACTTTGCACAGCTGTCTACCTTCAACAAACATCAAAAAGTATGGACTAAGGGATTATCAACAAAACATGAATTTTCACAATCAGCCAATAGTATTCCTAAAATTTACCCAAATGCAATAAACAGCTAACTAAACAGCAAAGAGATCTAAGCTAAACATCTAATATTGGAGAAGTGAATCAAATGACATGAGAGCAAACAAGAAAATGCACCAAGTCAATGCTATTTCTTATAAATTTCTGCAGCATGTCTTTACAACAACTCAACTCTCACTTTTGCAAATGAGGGGAGTGTTCTATTTATAATTTTCAAAAAACCAAATGAATGGCCAAGATTCATTTCCATTGTGTGGCCACGACTCATTACAAAATAGGGTTTCACCTACCCCAAATAGATTTATAATTTTAAAACATTCTTTGTCTTTTGTCTATTTCGTCATCTAGTGGATGACACTATTGCCTTTTCGTCCTATAGCTAATTGCTGTTTCTTTGGCTGTAGCTACTTTTCTGGGAGGTCTTCTTCCTTAGCTGGGCTATCTTCTCACTCCTCAGAGGCTGCATGTTCAATGTACTTGAGGATTATAGCCTGGAACTTGTCTATCTCGAGGATTTCGCATCTTAACGCATGATAGCTCCATTCTTTGGCATTCTCCTCCAGCTGCTTACAGTCTTCATCATACTTAGAGCCTTGATCTCTGAACAGCTCTAATCAATCGAAGGCACAGGCAGCAAAACTCAGGAAGTCCATTGTGATATCTTTAGCTGTCCCATCTTTCATCCTTTCCTCAAAGTATGGCCTAACCTTTTCTGCATCCAATTGCACTGTGGGCATATCATGGCCCGTTATCATCTTAAGGTACTCAACGCATTCTGCCCGGATTTCTTTCATCCATGCGATATCTGGATCCACCCTGCTCTGGATCTGCTCCATTCTCTCCTTTCGGTTGATGAGGTCTCTGTGCCATATGTCCACCAGCCAATGATCCTCTTTTCTCAGCTCTAGCTTTTCTTTCCACGTGCTTTCTGGTATTTGAAGGATGACCTCAACCTTCGAAAAGGTGGAGTCGTAAATCGCAGGGAAGTTGGTGCAGAGTTTCTTTGTGCCTTCTAGGGATTGGATCAGGCTCAGGAACCTGTTGGCTATTTGCACAGCCAAGTCGATCCCTACGTTTCCAATGCTTATGACCTGCTGGAACCAATCCTCCATGGTCTTCTCCAAGTTTTTCCTCCTCTCCAGCTTATCTATATGTTCTTTGGAGAGTAGCTGTGGCGCGGCTGTAGAGGTAGTGGGGAGGTCGTCTATTGAAGACCACTGCTGAATATAGTCAGTTAGGGCAGCAACCTGCACCTTTAGCTCATCCTTGGTGATCTTGTCCTGTTTAATTAGATGCACCATCGTGGCCAGTGACTCTTCGAGGTGCTTGACTTTCTGTTCCCTGGTTGCTGTCCCCAGGTCAATAGTGGAGATGTTATAGCTAACTCCGGCCTGGCCAATAATTGGCGTTGCTACTTGTGCTGCCCGGGAGCCAGAAGCGTCCATGGTTATCCTAGAACGGACCTTAGGCTTCTTCTCCTTCTTTGTTGTGGTTAGAGATCGAGCCAAGATGGCTTCCAATCTCGACCTTGGGTCTGTCGGAACTGGGGTTGCTCTTTCAAGCTATTTTTCCAACAAGTCGGGCATGGCATACTTGTCTCTGGGTGCACCATGGCTGCCTTCACCCTTCTCCGTTAACTGTAAGATCTCTGCCTCTTCCTCCTTTTCGGCTTCTCCCTTTCCTTTGGCAGCATCCTCTTCTTCTTCATCGAAGTCACGATAAAACATGAGGCTTTTAATGGGAAGCTTGGTGGATATTATCTGGGTGGGATCTTCTTCTTTTGTTGCCCCTTCTTCTTTCTTCTCCTTAGCAGCCTCAGGTTCGAGGCTCTTCACAATATGGGTCTCGGCCTCAGATAAATTCTTTTCAGGCTGCCCCTCTAGTGGCTGCCCCTCTTCACCATGCGGTGACCGTTCTACCTTTTCTCCAACATCCTTTGGCTGCTGAGCTGACTCTTCCTCGATATCTTCATCAAATGTCTGAACAATCTCCTTATCACCCGAGCCCTCCTCTCCATCCCTGCTCTCGGAGGAGCCCGCCTCCTCTTCCTCGTAGGCAACCTTGTCAATGGTTCTATGCTCATATTCAAGTTGCTCATAATAATCATCGGCCTCCTCTTTGATAGGCTTCGAAGCCTCCTGTTCCAGCTTCTCCAACTCTTTGGAAATTTGCATTGTGGCCTCCATCGCTGGTGGACCTGTTGGCGGTTGCGAAGGCTGAGCTGTTGCAAGGGCCTGGGCAAGGGCTGCCTGGAGTGCGGGGTCCATTAGGACTTGCGAGAGCTCGGGGGGGAGACTCTGTAGGTTCCTTGTAATAGCCTCGGGTATAGTAGAAAGGGGAACGGGCGATGCTATCGTTGCCAGAGGCAGGGAGGTAATGGGTGACATGGCAGCAGTAGAGGAAGGGGAAGTGGTCATGCTAGAGGAGGAGTCGATGTTGA
Organism: Sequoia sempervirens; assembly: GCA_007258455.2. NCBI lineage: Eukaryota > Viridiplantae > Streptophyta > Pinopsida > Cupressales > Cupressaceae > Sequoia > Sequoia sempervirens. Next base: position 228,493,656 of record VDFB02000002.1, read on the forward strand.
TTATTGACCTAGCTGGTGGCGAAGAGGCAAGGTGAATAGAAATGTCCACTGCCTATGGAGATGAGGCGACTGCAGCCTAAGAGGAGGGTAGCACACCAGTTGGGGGAGGAAGGAGCAAGGGAGGTTGTGCCTCTATTGTGATCACTATCCTTTTGAGCTTCTTGGGAGATGAGCCTCCCGTATCCTTCGTTGCTTGTTCTTTGGGGTCCGCAGACTGTGTTGTTTCTGCTTCCTTCTTTTTTTGGGACCTGGTGATGGGGGGAGACTTGGAAGTCTCACCTGCTGATGGGGAGGCGGCAACGTCCTCCGTGGCACTTGGCTCGCTCTTGAGTGCTTCATATGTTAAAGTCACCCCCTGTTGTTTTAGTTATGCCACTTGCCCATCAACCCACTCCTTAGTGCGAGCTATAATTGGCTTCGTGATAGTATCCAGGTCCTCGACCTCTTGCTCGTCCTAGTCGATGGAGGGGATTGCTAAGTTGGCAACTGTAGGGTACCTCAGATGCATAAGGGTGGACTCATCCTCTTTAAGTTGGTCTGGCACCAGAAACAGCTGCACCCTCCTCAAAAACTGTACTGTCATTCGCATGTAGTATCTCATGCGGACCTCCTTATCATCTTTACAATCCACCCATAAATCTTCGACATAGTACTTGTGGGCATATGCTGGCCCTAGCACCTTCCTGACATGGCCGTGTGGGTCCATTCGTGGGCGAGCCGTGTACCATTCAAAGTTGTATTCTTTGAGTTCCTTCTCTGAGTTGTTAGCACATTGAGATGTTTGCAGTCGATATAGGCCCTGGTCGAGGGTCATGGGATAAGGGATCCCTACTACATGCTTCTGGCCGAAGACCATCTGAATGTGTTGGAGCTGCCGGAAAAGCTCTAGGAGAATGATCCGGTCGTTAGGGTATCTTGGCAACTTATTCGGACGTTCCGTGAATCCTTGGGCATGGATGTAGGTGAACTTGGGGAATTGAATGTATAAGAAGGTATACTCCTTCAAGAGTGCCCTGGCGCTATTGGATATCCTTCTCTCGAAGTCCTCGGCTATCAATCTGATAATGTGGCCTATAAAGACATCATTGACCTGGCGGTACTCCTTTTTGAAGTAGCGGTATTGGAGCTGAAGGTACCAGTCAAAAGGCTTGAGCCCTCGTTTGTGATCCTAATCTGGTGCCATAAAGAGCCCACTATACTACCTCTGATCTGCCAAGGAGTACACCAGGTACGAGGTCATGTAGAACTTGGAGCTTTTCTTGACATTTATGAACTGCTTGTGGAAACAGTTACTGATGATGCCTCCCTAGTCGAATGAGATTTTAGTTTTTACATCCTCATTCCCTCGTATGATCTGTTCAACGTAGTAAGCCATCCAATCTTGGAAGTCGGCGGCTATCGGGAGACCCATGACCCCGCTTAGCATAGTCACTAAGTCATGATAATCCTCGTGGAAGTCGCTGCGGAACAGCTCTTGGGGAACCTTTGCAGCGCTGCCCCGTTTCTCCTTTAACCAGTAAATGTTAATTGACTTCTTGCAGCCCAATGGATTGGCATCCCATGCCGACTGACACTGCTTCAATGTGGGGATCTGCATATGTGGGAATGTGGGAATGTGGAAGGTTTTTGTGATTCCTTCCGGAGACATGTCAGCGAGGATATTCCCCTCCTTGTCCATGATTGTTTTGGTATCTGTTTGGTAGGCTTCTCGGCAAGCCATTACTAATTCAGGTGCTATTAGAGATGGGGGGAAGCCGGCAGCTTTGGCGATTCCACTTTGGCATATCAACCTGGCGTTGTTAGTTTTAGGGTCGACATTGACCCTCTAGGTGAACTCATCTATGTCCACCTGGCCAATATTGGTGTCTGAGATCTCTTTCTAGTCAGTCAAGACCTTTGACTGGAGCGGTTCACCTTGAAATTGGAACTTCATCTGATCCTTATCCTCCTTTCCACGAGTGGCCCTTTCGGATTTCTTGCCCTTGTCCCTTTCGGTGGAGGCCCCTGAAGTTCCTGTAGCCGATTCCATATATCATGCAAGCAAAGGGCGAAGTCAGCACAAGAAAACACCAATAACGTTAATGTTAGTCCGCATTGTGAGCATATCATCTAAATAACCATTCAAATACATCATAAATTTAATCCTCAGATGATATCAATTTCATTTTAGGGCATTTGGACAATCCGGGCCTGGAGTGCCGGACTTCCTTGGCAGGAATGCTGTCAGGGAGGGAAAACACGACCGAAATTTCCCGGAGACCCCCGTTGGTCAGATTTTGATGTTTTAAGAGACCCAAGATGGAGAACGGCATGATTTAGAATGTGGGTCGAAGTCAGATTCTCAATTTGAATTGGTTTGGATCGATCTAAGGAGCTCTGAAAATTCCAGGCCGGGAAGCTGTTAAGGGGCGGCCATTGGAGACGGCAAACAGCGGATGGAAGTCCGGCGGTGGAAGTCCGAAGGCCGGAGTCTGCGGGGGCAAAAAGACGGCTAACACAAAAGTTATGACATTTAGGCTAGGTGGCATTCGGAAACCCGGGGCCTAAAGGCCAGAAGGACGGAAGGGGTTCACCACCGAGATATTTTACAATGGCATGAACGGTGGCGGCGAAGGGGACTCCAGGACCCGGCGGCCGGAAAGACAGCGAATGACGGCCGTCCGAAAGATATGTATATCATTGAGCGGCGACGGCGAGGAAACGCTCGGGGTCCGGCCTCCCGGGGGGATGCAAGGCGACGGCCGCCGTGTGAATTTTGTGTCGACTTGATCGACGGCTGCGGCAGGGAGAAGAGCGGAGCCCGAAGGGCAGGGAGCCTATGGAGGTTCGCCGCCGAGGGATTTTGCAACGTTGGTCAGTGGTGACGGCGAGGAGACCCTCGGAGTCTGGCCCACGAGAGGACGCACGGCGACGGCCGACGTGAGGTTATGACGGCAGTCGGGGCGACGGCGGTGAAAGGCATCCCGGGACCCGGGAGGGGGGATGACGCGGGCTAACGGCCGCCGGCAGATATTCTGCGGTAGCTTGAATGGCGGCGGCGGAAGGCGGCCCGGAGCCCAGGTGGCGGGAATACGAGAGCTGCAAGCTGCCGCAAGGTATAGACAGCGATCGAGCAATGGCGGCGGCGAAAGGACGCTCGGGGCCCAGGGACCGGGAAACAGATGGGGCCCTGTCGGAAGACTTCAACATTTAAAAAGAACAGCAGCAATTTTGACACGGAGGTCTGGAAGGGGAAACCCAGAGGTTCAGGCCCGGAGGGCCGGACTTCCGGCAGGAGCTTTGTATTTAAGGATTCCGACGGCGACAGAGGGTTTCGGGCCCGGCGAGGATCTTCGCACTGTGTGAAGAATGCCCACGATGCGGAGAAGTCCTGAGCTGGCGGCGAGGGCAATTATGATGGGTTCCAGAAACTTTGAAGATATGGGTTATGGGCGCGATGGGGAGTTCTTTAATTTATGCAATTTAACTGATTGTTTATTATAATTCCATGCCCAAAAATGATCGAAACGATTAGAGGGTGAATGAGGATGGCCTACCTCGAAGACGCTAGGCGGGGAGACGCAGAATTCACCGGGAATCGACGGTTTGTAGCAGACTTGGACGATTGTGACGATGCCGATTGCAGTGGGCTCCAGACGCTATCTTTATCAATTCACTCAAATTCGCAAAGTGAAAATGAAATTCATGGATCACACATTATATACCCTATCTACCATTAATGCGAGCATTTATTGCGCGTACGACCGCGCCAAAAGGTTGGTGAGATTCAAATTTGAGTCGGCGGTGGCGGCGGAGGCTCCGGGATCCGTCAGGCAGGAAACCGCGCAACGATGGCCGCCGTGAGAATTTGCGATGAGCACAAACGGCGGTGGAAAACAGCATCCCGGGACCCAGAGGGCAGGGCGCCGACGGAAGATTGTCGCCGAGGGACTTCGCTTTGCATTTGAACGGCGGCGGCGGGCAACACCCAGGGGCCCGAGGGGCGGTCGACCTACTGAGGATCACCGTCGCGGACGGCGATCCCCAGACGGAAGTTTGGACGTGGACTTCCATCGCCCGGGGCCCGAAGGAGCAGGGGCCCCCCCGGGAAATCCCCGAAGACTTCCGAACGGAAGATGGCAGGGCGGGCCCCGGAGGGTGGAAAGACGCCAGGGGAACGCCGCGACGAGCAGCGAACACAAGGGGGAAACTCGACAAGGGAACCCTGGAGGCCCGGGCCCGGAGGGGCCTGGGACCGCCCCAGAGCCCGAAAGGCCCAAGGAACCCACGAGGCCCCGGAGGGCAGCAAAAACCAAAAGGGAGGCACGGTCAATTTTTAGGATGAAACCTTGGAGCAGTATCGACCATGTGGAATGTCAAAAAAGAGGGGCACATAAAACAAGGCAGCCCTGAAAGACCCAACGAGGCGAAAGAAAAGAGGGTCCCCGTTCGGAACGGGGCGTGTGTGCTAAGGGCACAACAATCTCAATATTTAATAATCATCTAGATAGGGTTCACATATTGTCAAATGTTATATCATGACACATGGCAACATCTCTTGCATCTTAGGTTTTACTTCTTGCCTATATAATCAGGAACGTTTTTCATTTGTAACATATCATATCATTACATCATATCAATATAGAGTCATTAGTTAGCATTCCATATTTGCAATAATTTCCTTTTTGGTTGATTATCTTTCATGGCTAAGGTCCTTTATTGAAGATTTCAAAGCTTCAAGGATTGTGCATCCATAATCTCAACACAAACAATCGGCATAGATCTAATCCACAACTAGTTGGATTGACGATCAAAGCTTCATCCGATTCATCTCAACACTTGTGTCTTTGTTCTTATGCTTAGTTTTCCCCGGGATCTTCATACTAGGTCCTTGATCATCCCTCTTGATCATTTTTATTCCATCTTACTCAGGTAAGTGCATTTGAACCCTCCTGTCAATGTTCATGGCTACTTTACTGCGAGTTTGAAGCAAGTTCACCTCTCACTAAAGTGGGGGCTAAATGTGCCATTGAAAAATAGCCCCTTGTCATTTTAATGGCCTTTTAGGTATTGTTTCATGGTGTTTTTCTATTTTTCTTAGATTTTTTGTTGTAACACAGCTTGAATATGCATATTTAGGTACTAAAATTCAAAGAATGACATCTTTTGAAGGTGTTGTAAGAAATTTCTACATTCTTCTAGACTCTATTTATTACAATTTACCTAAAAATCACCTTTTCATCACTAAAAAAGTCCTAATTTGAAGTGTTATAAAGTCTTGTAACAAGATTTCATTCTTTTCTAGGCACAAGCTCACTATTTATCCCTTTATTATGTTTTATTTTGTCCCTTTATTCCCTCATATGTCTTAATTAAGTGTAGTTTTAAATATTATCCTGACAAACAACATTAAATACAACATATTTATTGACACCCATTTTTAGGTCCTAGGTGGGACCCATTCACCATGGGTGGCGAATGAGTCCCCCTTGGCCTCAAATTCAGAATTTTTAAACTTTCTTTTTGCATTTTTATTCAAAAACACTTCATGTCAACTTGTGATGAGGTACAAATGGGTAACCAAGGCACATGATTTTATAAATAAGTGATTTTCATGTCATTTTACATCCCAAATAATCCTTCAACACATCTCAAGAATTCAAACATCTTACGACATCAATTCATACACTATTCAATTGCTTTAAAGTATCCATTGACATCAATTCAAACTTGCATTATCAAGGGTTTGGTAAGTTGATAGTGCTCAATTTCAAGTTATTAGTTTATCATTCTCTTTCTTTTCATTTTTTCGCTAAGGGTTTGATTACCAAAAGTGGGGATTGACCAAGGCAAACCCTTATTTGATAACCCTCAACCTTTTTTCCCCTATTGCATGTATGTTTGCAGACTTTTGTGTGTAGATTTAACAAGCTTTTTGGTGTTTAAGATTGGTTTACAAGTCAACTCAAGTCTATCTCAAGCTTGGAGAATTTTTCCTATCTGTTTATTGTAGAATTGACTTAGGAAACCCAACAATCAATCATTTCTAGATCTGGTGTTGCAGAGTTGTCTCCTAATTTTTCAAAAAAAATGGGAGAGGACTGATTCACCACCAGTGGTGAATGAGTCCCGCCTTAAGACTAAAAATATGAATATTGTCAGATTCTAGATCCCAACAGTTAGAAACCTATTTCTGACACTTTTTCACTAGGAGGAGGATGGATTCGCCACCCTGGGCGAATGAGTCCCACTATGAAAAATCAATGATTTCAGCTAGCATCCACAACACTCCAGATTTTTCACATAATGCCCAGGTGTTCTTTGATTTAACTTATTTCTTTTTATTTTCCATTATTTATTCATTTACTTCATTGTTTTCATATCATAGCATGTTTTCAAATATAGTTTAATTCTTAAGTTTTTCATTCATATTTAATCATTTAGATCACTCAAGTGCATTTAGTTTACTTCATTTAGGTAAGAAAACATTGCACATAACATACTTTGAGTAAAAAATTAGCATTTTTTCCCCTATCTCTCTCCTTTTAGGTGAAAAACCCTAGAAGAGCCAAGGATTCTATAGGGTGCCAAAAATATATGATGCATTAGTAAGACTAAAGAAGAGCACTTGCAACATCTTGACATGGTTTTGCAGAATTCAAATGAATAGAAGTTGATGATAAACCTCAAAAAGTGTGAATTCATGAAACAGGAGCTAGTGTATCTTGGTTTTGTGATCCCCAAGGGTTAATTAAAGATGGTTCCCACCAATGTAGAGGAAATTCTTAGTTGACCAACTCCAAAATCAGTAGGACAGTTAAGAAGCTTTCACGGACTTGCAAGTTGCTATAATAAATTTATCAAGAGTTTAAGTCATATCTATTGACCCATTATTGACACCATTTAGGGAGATAAAAGGAAGATATTTTAGTTGATTGATGAGGCAAAAAGGAGCTTCAAATATCTAAAACATGGAGTGGCACAACAACCTATCCTCTCTTTACTTGATTTCCCTCATATTTTCAAAGTTCATGAAAGCATAGTCTAAGTGTTGTGATTAAGACAAAACATCGAAGATTCAAGATAATTGCCCTAGAAGTCATATGATTTCGAGAGAGATTGGAATGATGAAGGACAGATCAATTTATAGAAAATTGATCATTCGAACGATAGGTCAGGATGGAAAAATCAACGAACGGTTGAGATTGCAAGATTAGACATGCATTTTAATAACTTAGTAGGGCCATGAGTGATAAAGATTAAATAAATGATTTAATCTTTAAGTTTGGTATTTGAAAAAAGAAGAATAGTCTTTGCATGACAAAGATAAAGATGGATTAAAGCAACTCTTTGTTTGAATGCATGCACAAGATTTAATTAATTAAATATAAATATTTAATTAATATGCATGTACACACAATTGAGTTAAAACTAGATGACTGAATGATATGATAAAGAGATTACTCAAGAAAGCCACTCAAACATTAAATCCTGAGTTAAGTGATTTAAATAAATATCGAGTTGAGTCAAAGTGAATACTTAGATAACTCATATACTTATCTAAATATAGAGGAATGCATTAAAATAAGATTTATGAATTAAATAATTCATTTAATTCAAGATTTTATATTTGAAGAATAATTAAATAAATAAGATTTATTTAATTAAGTGATGAAGGGATTAAAATGAATAATTAAAAAAATAATTTGTTTAATTATAGTTGAAGTACATGATAAAGAGTAAATCAAATAAGAATTTATTTAATTTGACAAGAAGGATAAGGTTAATTCTAAGTAACATAATTAAATAAAAAGTGTTTATTTAATTAATCAAATAGAATAAAGAAAATGTGAATCAATTAAATAATTAAGATTATTTAATTAATAGAAAAATTAAAGTTAAAGTGAATTAATTAAATAATTAGGATTATTTAATCATGACCATGAAGAATAAGAATTATGAAGATTATTGAAGTCGTAGGCTTAAACTAGATTTCATTGTCTACACTTACAATTCCTGGTAGCCCACCATCCAATAGAATAATAGCACCTGCATTTTTGGAGCAATGAGAAAACAAAATTCTTCAAACTGGTATTAATAAAAATTTTGATTGGATGATGAAATCAGCTTCACATGTCTTCCAAAAATTCCTCTAGTTGTAGAAAAGTTGTGGCATGGATTCTTATGTAGGCCCCACATTTAATATTTAAGTTGAACTCTTCCATATTTTTCTCTTGGTACAAATCCATATGCAAGTCCCCCTTTTGATTTAAAAAATTGATATCATCATTAGTAGCTCACATGTTAAAAAAAATCCCATCCATAAAATATCCAAATTGAACTTGAATAAAAAATTTCCCTTTTAAGAAAAATTTCCATTTTTGGAAATTTTTCTTTTTTGGAAAGTTCCATTTTGGAGGTTTATTTTGTGCTTTTTTAAGAGTTTTTCATTTTCAAGAACATTTTAAAATTTTAGGAAAATTTTCCTTTTGGAAATGTTCTTTTTAGAAATTTTCATTTTGAGAAAAATTGCATTTCGAGAAAAATTACCATTTTGGGAAAAAATTCAATTTTGGAAAATTTTGGGATTTTTGAGGGGTCTTGGATTTTCTAAAAATGAAAATTTGAATAATTTTGATTTATCATGGATTCGGGAAAATTCGTCAATGCCAGGATTTTCCCAAGTTTAGTTCTCTAGAAAATCCTAAGTAGCTTGGATTTTCCTATGTTTAATCCTCATAGAAAATTTGAGGTACCTAGAATTCTCCCAGGTTTAATCCTCATGGAAAATGCAACGCACCTAGAATTCTCCCAGGTTTAATCCTCATGGAAAATCTGAGGTACATTGAATTCTCCCAGGTTTAATCTTGATCAGGGAGAAAACCTGAGACACAGAAAAACACTCATAGAATAGAGAATAATATTTTATTCAATATTATGAAATTCTTACATATAGAGGATCACAAATCCTCGAGCTCTATGATACATGTAAATTACAGACTTATAGAAAATTACCCAGATTCCCCTTTCGCAGCATGCAAATTCTTTCCCCCAAAAAGTTACTCAAAAAACAGAAATTAGCCCCTAAATAGCCTCTTTCCAGTTTGGAGCCAAAAATAACATTCAAGATAAGATTTTTGTGGTTTGGCACCAAAAGTACAATTTGAAATTCAAAAACTAAGTCTTAACTCAAAAATTGGAAATTTTTCAAAAATCGGCCAACTTTCGGAAGCCATAACTTTTGATCCGGGACTCCATTTTTTGAACCATTTGCACCGTTGGAAAGGTCTTAGAGTGAAGAATGTGCTAAGAACCTGCTTCGCCAGTTCTGATGATTTTTGGGCCTGTATGGGACCATTTAGTGCCTAAAACTAGACTCAAGGTTTTACAGGGCAAAAAGCAAAAATTGGAACTTTAATAACTTTCAAACCGTGAATGATCTTGACCTAATTATTTCACCAAAGTGCTTATTTTTCTCCCAAGAACCTTCCCATAATTTTTTTTCTTCCTAAACCTTAAAATTCTCACCTGTTAAAAATAGCAATTGAGTAGAAAAAATAGAAAAGCAGTTCTGAAAGTTGGAAACTCTTATTCGACGAAAAGGGTATTTAGAAATGAAAAAATATCTACAAAAAGAAAACAGTAGGGACACAATTGGAAAACATATTTTCAGGTGATGCAAGATTTCCCTCACACCACTGGATGCTCCTGCATCAGACACCCAGTGTAATTTGAGAAGTGACCCCATCACATCTCAGATGGTTGAGGAAAACCCAGATGGTCAACCTCTACTTTAGACAACCAGGATGAATCTTCCACAAGCCTTCCTCTCCACTTCACCAGATATTCTTCATATTGGCTATTTTTGGTACTCCTTCCCACATGGCTATCCAGGATTTCTTTGATCTCCTCCTTCTCTGAAGTAGGTGCTGGAATGCCACACTGTTCCATTGCTGGTACTTCCTCTGCACCACCTTCATGATACTCTATCAAATTTGAAATATTAAACATAGGGGAAATATTGACTCCATCCGGCAACTCTACCTCATATGCATTCCCTGATTCATGCCTCTTCACAATTTTACATGGACCGAACTTATTTATCTTCAATTTATTATAGGTTCCCACTAGAAGCCTTTATTTCCTCAAGTGGACCATCACGTCATCACCAATCTGAAACTCCTTATACCTCCACTTTTGATCTGCCTTAGCCTTATACTACATATTCATCTAGTTAATATGTTCTCTTACCTTCTCATGCATATTCTTGATGTGCTCTACAAATTCTTCAGCTTCAACACTTGTCTTCTTCTCTTGGTCCATCTTCCTCAATTTTGGAGCGGTCCTAGGACTACCTCCATACACAATTTGGAATGGTGATCTACCAGTGCTTCTATTGACATAATTGTTGCAAGTAATTTCTACCTGGGGTAAGATGAAGTCCCATCCCTTGGGTTTATCTCCTACCAAGCATCTCAACAGGTTACCCAAACTTCTATTCGCAACCTCAGTCTACCCATCAGTTTGTAGATGGTGTGCAGAACTGAACTTCAACTCTATCTTCAAATTTTTCCACAAGGTCCTCCAAAAGTATCCAATGAATTTTTATGTCACGATCTAAGACTATACTCTTTGGCAAACCATGTAGCCTCACCACCTCTTTGAAGAACAAGTCAGCAATGTGGACTACATCATGGGTCTTCTGGCATGGGATGAAATGTGTCATCTTTGAAAACCTATCAACTACCACAAATACTGAATAATTCCCTCTTTGTGTCCTTGGAAAACCAAGAACAAAATCCATACTTATATCCTCACATGGCCTCTCTGGTATAGGTAAGGGCTAATACAACCCAATATTCTGGCTCACTCCTTTAGCCATTTGACATACCCTGCAACTCTGCACAAACTTCTTCACATCCTGTGATAACTGAGGCCAATAATAATACTCACTGATAATGGCAATGGTCTTATCCTGACCAAAATGTCCTGCCATTCCTCCACTATGCTTCTCCTTTATCAAGTTCTCCCTCATGGAACTCCTTGGAATACACAATTGGCTTCCCTTAAACAACATGCCATCCTGGATTATGAAATCCAGCCACTTCGCTGTGTCAACTATAACAGGCTCCTTGCAAGCTTTCCAAGCTTCTACAAAATCAGTATCTTTAGGATACAACATCTTGAGTTCCTTGAACCCAACCACTTCAATCTGCATCTCTGTTAATAATGTTTGCCTCCTACTTAAGGCATTTGCAACCCTATTTGACTTGCCACTCATATGCTTTAAAACAAAGGTATAACTCTTCAAAAATTCTACCCATTTCATATGCCTCTGGTTTAATTTTCCCTGACTACTTAGGTACTATAATGCTTGATCATCAGTAAACAAAACAAACTCCTTTGGCAATAGATAATGTCTCCATTTCTTTAATGCTTGAACTATTGCATAAAATTCCTAATCATATACATAATACTTTCTCTTTGCATCATTTAACTTTTCACTGAAATAGGCAATGGGCTTACCTTCTTGGTGCATCACTGCTCCAATGGCACAACCACTAGCATCACAATCCACCTGAAACACCTTATTGAAATCCAGGAGAGATAAAACTGGTTGCTCTGTCACCTTCTGCTTCAACAGATCAAAAATATTTGTTTCTCTAGTGTTCCACTTGAACTCTTTTCTATCCCCTCTCATTGATTTAGTCGGGGGTGCACAAATACTATTGAAGTTTCTAATGAACTTTCTGTAAAAACTAGCTAGACCATGGAAAGATCTCACCTTAGTAGCAGTTCTTGGAGTAGGCCATTCCAAAATAGCCTTCACTTTCTCTAGGTCCATTTTGAGACCTTCTGCCGAGACAACAAACCCCAAGTACACTAACTCCTTCTTCACAAAACTACACTTCTTTAGATTAATCAACAATTGCTCCTCTCTCAACTTCTCAAAAGTTCTATGAATATGCATTAAATGCTCATCCAAAGTCCTACTGAAAATCAAAATATCATCTAGATATACAATAACAAAACTTCCTAGAAACTCTTTCAATGCCTTGTTCATGAGCCACATGAATGTGCTCGATGCATTGGTTAGCCCAAATGGCATGACTAACCACTCATACAGGCCCTCTTTGGTCTTGAAGGCAGTCTTCCATTCATCTCCCTCACGAATCCAGATCTAGTGATATCCACTCTTCAGATCAATCTTTGTGACGTACTGTGCTCCAGTCAAACAGTCCATCAGGTCACCCATCCTTGGCAAGGGAAATCTGTACTTGATTGTTATCTTGTTTATGGCTCAGGAGTCTGTACACATCCTCCACTCCCCATACTTCTTCAGTGCTAGTACTGTAGGTACTGCACATGGCCTTAGACTCTCTCAAATCAAACCCTTTCTCAACAACTCCTAAACTTGTCTGTTCAACTCCTCATTTTCTACAAGATTCATTTTATGAGCTGCCTTATTTGACAAACTGGCTCCAGGGATCAAGTCAATCTGATGATTGATCTTCCTCATTCGTGGTAAACCCTCAGGTACGTTATCAAAAATAATCTCATGAAACTCATTCAATAAGCTAGAAACTTCTACTGGTACCTCATCACTATCTTCCTTATCCATTCTAGGAATCAATGCATAACACATACGCTCATGCTTCATGTCTTCTAAAAATTTACTTCCATCAACAAAACAAATTCTAGCACTACTGCATACCTTTTCTTTATCCTTCTTTAGGGGTTTCAACTTATGATGAACTCCATCCTTCATCAAGGAATAAGTGTTTGCATGACTGTTATGTACAGCTCACATATTGAACTGCCACGGCCTCCCCAATATGTGACGTGCATCCATGGGGATGATATCACATAGTACCTCATCACGATAGCTTCTGATCTTGAACTTCACCAGGCACTACTCATTGACTAGAATTTTGTGGTCCTTTTGCAACTAGGTAATCTGATATGGGTGTGGATGCCTTTCCCTTTTTAGCTTCAACTTCGTGACCATCTCTTCTGACACCAGATTATCAGTGCTCCCATTGTCAATAATGACATCATAGCATTTGTCTTCACACTTGCACCTTGTGCGGAATAGATTCTTCCTCTATTCTGGCTCCTTCTCTTTAGTCACCAGGGCTCTTCTAACCACTAGGGATTCTCCCCTTTCAGCATCATCTGAATGGTCAGATTGAGCCCCCTCATCTTCATGTGCAACCCTTCCACGACCTTCTGGCCTTTTATATGTCCTTCCTTGGTGTTGTGGAAATTCATAGGCTCAATTCCCTTCTTCACCACAATGGAAACAAGTTCTTCTAAAACCACCTCTTCCAGGTCCTGGCCCAAATCTTCCTCGTCCTCTACCTCTTTGATCACCACTATTTTGATCATGAGGGCAGTAGAAGTTATCATTCCTCTGGCTTCGACTGGTACCCACATCTTCATTTTTCCTTTCATCCTCTTTTCAGCTTCTAGAATATTTTCCACTACCTCTTCCACTTTTTCCTCCTCATCCTTTTTTCTTGTTGTCAAATCTTTTGTTCAACTTCTCCTCAACTTTCAGAGAAAACTGGTATGCATCCTCAATAGGGGTCATTCTAACCAGGCTTAACTCCTCTTGAATGCTCGGTCGTAACCCATTAAGATAACGATCTACCTTCTCGTTGTTGGCCTCTACATGGCCCATTCTGATGATCATTTTATGAAAATATTATGTGTATTCCTTCATAGATCTACTGCCTTGCTTCAACCCTTGCAATTTCTTCAACAGATCTAACTCGTAGTCCACTGGTAGGAACTGCTTCTTCAGTTTCTCCACCATGCAATCCCAACTGTTGATCTTTCCTTTTCCTCTTTGATTTCTCTCTAACTGGACCTCTTTCCACCAAATATTGGTGTGGCCCTTCAGCTTCATTTTTGCAAACTGAACCTAATCTGGGTCATCTACTTCTTCATACTCAAAATATTCTTCTAGCTCGTTGATCTAGTTGATCAACTCTTCTGGGTTCAGACTTCCGGAATAAATAGAGACTTCTATTCTGGGTCTTTTTCTGATCTTCAAAATGGCCCTAATCAGCCACATCTGATCTTGATCAATCAATTCTTCTTCCTCTTCTACATCTGAATCTTCCACCTCTTCTTCTTCCTCGCTTTCTCCTCTCCCTCTTGGGTTTAACCCTCTTCTCATATATTCTTGCAACACATCAATTTATTTCTGGAGGGCTTTGAAACCCTTGGCTACCAATGGATCTCTTCCACCAGCATTTCTACCACCTATGCCATCTCTATCACCACCACGCCTACCAAGAATCACTCTTGGAGGCATCTTGAATATCTTGAACCCACAACTACGGTCCTGGTGCAAACTACCTCATGATCGGTGATCTGTTCACATGCTCAAGAAAACCCGCTCTGACACCACCTAATGAGGGAGCAAACCTGAGACACAGAAAAACACTCACAGACTAGAGAATAATCTTTTATTCAATATTATAAAATTCTTACATGCAGAGGATCACAAATCCTCGAGCTCTGTGATACATGCAAAATATAGACTTACAGAAAATTACCCAGATTCCCCTTTCGTAGCATGTGAATTCTTTCCCCCAAAAAGTTACTCAAAAATTAGAAATTAGCCCCTAAATAGCCTCTTTCCAATTTGGAGCCAAAAATAACATTCAAGACAATATTTTTGTAGTTTGGTGCCAAAAGTACAATTTGAAATTCAAAAACTAAGTCCTAACTCGAAAGTTGGCAATTTTCCAAAAATCAGCCAACTTTCGGAAGCCATAACTTTTGATCCGAGACTCCATTTTTTGAACCGTTTGCACCATTGAAAAGGTATCAGAGTGAAGAACGTGCTAAGAACCTACTCCACTAGTTTCAATGTTTTTTGGGCCTATACGGGACTGCTTAGTGCCTCAAACTGGACTTGGAAGGTTTTTCAGGGCAAAAAGCAAAAATTGGAACTTTAATAACTTTCAAACCGTGAATGATCTTGACCTGATTCTTTCACCAAAGTGCTTATTTTTCCCCCAAGAACCTTCCCATAATTTTTTTTCTTCCTATGCCTTAAAATTTCCACCTACTAAAAATAACAGTTGAGCAGAAAAAGAAGAAAAGCAATTCTAAAAGTTGGAAACTCTTATTCGATGAAAAGGGTATCCAAAAATACAAAAATCATCTACAAAAAGAAAACAATAGGGACACAAATGGAAAACATATTTTTGGGTGATGCAAGATTGCCCTCACACCACTGGATGCTCCTGCATCAAATCCTCATACAAAATTTGAGGTACCTAGAATTTTTTGAAATCCAAGGCTGGTCAAAATTCCCTAAACCCCTTAATTTTTTTTCTAGAAGGAATTTTTGAAAAGTTTAAAAAGTAACCCAACCTATTTTTTCATTGTCCATCCATAGGTGCAAGAAATATTTGCAAATGATATCCAAAGTTCACCTCAAAATTGGATTTAGGGGAATTCAAGGTAGCTTGGATTTTCTCATGTTTAATCCTCATGGAAAATCAGAGGTAGATTGGATTTTCCAAAATCTGTGACAAGTCAAAATTCCCTAAACCCCATACATTTTTTTCTTTCATCCTCTATCCATGGTTACAAAAAATATTTATAGATAAAATTGAAAATTTACTTCAAAATCCCCATTTCCAAAATCCATTCCAAGCAGATATCTCCCAGACCCTAAAGATGCCTCAAAATATTATCTTCATCAAATCAAGTCTAGACTTAATTCCCAAAATAACCTCCCAAGAATAGAAAAAATGAAAATTTGACCAAGCCAAGATGCGGAGATGCAAAAATAAAAAAGAGGGTCCCCACCTTCAGTGGGGCATGTGTGCATAAATTGCACAACAAATGGTGACTCCTACTGGAAAAATTCTCAAGAGCATTTCTATGACAAACAAGAATCAAGAACCCAAAATCTATGGTTTTGATCCTCACATTAGGTCAACCAATAAGAAAAATTCTCAAAGTCAATGGAAAAGTAGGCCATTCTTGTGCTAGAAATCCCAGTGTGTAGATGTATTCATTTCCCTCCCTCAACTGCTACATGGAAACCAAGGTCAATTGAGTCAATCTATGTAAATATTCTAACTCCAAAAGCAATCTGGATAGAGCCTCACTATGAGTCAGGTTCCCATAGCCTCGATGAGGTTATCATTGTGATTCTCCCAAACATAGCTCTATTGCCAGCTTGGCATCCATAGCCCCGATGAGGTTATCATTGTGATTATCCCTAGCATAGCTCTACTGCCTGCCATGTGTCCATAGCCCCAATAGAGATATTGAGATTCTCCTAATAAGTTGAATTCACTTCTTTTGATTTTCAATACTTCCCTTTTCATTTCTTTTGATATTTCTTTTCTTTTTAACTTGTAAGTAATGAAGCTCACACTTAGGGCTAAGAACCACAAGTGGTGTTGAAGCAAAAATATAATATTTCTCACTTAACAAGACCTCACAAAGATCTTGTAGCAACCTCGAGATTCTAAAGATATGTGAAAATGTAAGATTTGGGCATATTATGGAACCAACTTAACCCAAGGACTTATCCACTTTAAACATTTAGCACATGTGACACTGAATAAAGGACTTCCACCAACTTTTCCTAGAAGTATGATTAAAGTTTGTAAAATAAATACTTAGAATAGTTCCAAATAATGAAATGGTTGCACAGGTATAACACAAGCAGAAGAGAACAGGGGACCCAAAATCGGAAAGGAAAAGCAAAACCAAACCCAAAACTAGCCTATAGAAAACCTAAACTAACCAAAATAGAAAGAAACCAAAAGTAACCTAAACTAACCCAAAGTAGAAAACAAAATCAAAAGAAAACCAAAAAGAAACCAACACGTAAATGAACTATTTACAAGGGAGAGCTAAAAATATCTTAGGTAAAGAAGTAATGCTTTAAATACTATCCATTAATAGGAAATGGGACATCCTCTCTAGTGAGGGTCTTCAAATGAAAAACATTCTACCAATATATCTAAGATCTGAAATGGGTGAAGCCAAAGCTTGTCAATTTTTCCATGTTCTCCCCTTTTTTCATGCACTTTGTCCCAATATATGACCAAATCAAAGATTTTAAATGCTTTCACCTTGGCTTATTGATCAAACCATCTCTTGACAAGGCCTTGGTGCTTAGAAAAGTTCTCTAAAGATTCATCTCTCTTCTCCTCGAGGTGAAAAAGCTTCACCAGATGAGCCTCACATATATCCCCTTCATCATAGTAATCATTAATCAATTGCAAGGAGAGGATTTTCAGTTGGATTGTAAATATTGGTTCAAGACCATACACGAGGTGATAAGAAGAGGTTCCTAGAGAGGCTTTATGTCTAGTGAAATTTTCCCAAAGAGAAAAAATGAGTTGGGTATGCCAATCCTTGGGATTTCTCTCTAATAGCTTGAAAATGACTATCAAAAGGTTCATGTTTGTAGACTTAGCCAAACCATTTCCTTGTGGGTAATAATTAGAAGAAAAATTAATAACGATACCATGATCAAATTCCCATCCAGAAAACTTTAATGAGGAAAATATAGGACCATTATCATAGACTAAAGCACTTGGACAACCAAAATGATTGATAATACCTAATTACAGAAAAATTATCACTACTTTAGAAGTACATTGCTTATAGGACAGGGATTCAATCCATCTAGTAAAATAATCAGTTACAATAAGAATGTACCTATGTCCTCCACAGGAAGGTGGGTTAATTGGACCAATGAAGTCTAATCCCTATTGCATGAATGGTTTTACCTCAATTACTGACTATAGTGGAAGTGTTGAATGCTTCTCCTTGCTAGCTACAGTCTGACATACATGGCATGTTCTCATGTGATTATGTGCATCCTTAAATGAAGTTGGACAGTACTATCCCATTCTCAAGATTTGGTGTGCAGTAGCTATTCAAGAACCATGGCATGTGTCATACTTATCATGAATTTTTTTCATCACCCTAGCAATCTCTTCTTTCCTAAGGCAGTGAAGGTATATTCCTTTATGCTTCTTCCTATATAGGATAGCTCCTTTCAACATATATTTGTCACTATTTAGGTGTAAGACCCTTTGTTGTACTTCCTTGAGATAATCAGGACACCTTTGATTTAGTAGGTAATAGACAATATCATCATACCATTCGTCAAGAGAGATGTCCTGAAGATGGTAGTGCTAGGTTGTAATATCAAGACCAATTTCATTCATAGTATTAGTCAATAATTTCCTTCTCACAAGCTTCATAGGTTGTATTTTGATGTCATACTCCTGTAGCATAGTGACCCATTTTTCCCTTCATTCTCCTAACTCATTCTGCATTAGCAAAAGCTAGACTGTAGGGTTTGGCACTATTGCAAATACGTTATTTCTTAGGATGTAATGTTCGAACTTATTCACACATTTGACTAGTGCATAGGCTTGTTTTTCCACACTGGGATACTTTAATTCCACACATTTCAATGGGAAGCTCATGAATACTATGGGGTTCTCACTTCCTTGATCAGATTTTTGAGTCAACTTGTCAACACAAGAACTATTAGATGCAAATGAGTATATGTAAAAGGGCTTGGAATAATCTAGACTCACCAACATTGGAGCATCAACTATTTCCCCCTTAATCTCTTCAAAATCCTCCTTTGCTTCAACTTTTTCATCTTGTTTCAGTATGGAATTCAAAGGTTTAACTATCTCTATGAACCTAGTAATAAACTTCTTAATGAAATTGTTTATCTTGAAGAAAGATTTCATCTCCTTCTTACTAGCTGGAGGTTATATTTTGAATGTGTCTTCTATTCATTTAGGATCAATAGATATTCCCGTTTTTGAGATAACATGGCCTAACAACTTCCCCTCAATCACCCTAAAGATGCACTTCTTAGGATTAAGTGAAATACCAGATTCCCTGCATCTCTGGAACAAATTGAGTACATCGGAAATATGATCACCTCTTTTTTTTGAGAAAATAGTCAAATCATCCATGTAGATGATTATAGAATTACCATTAATGTATTTAAAGGTAATGTTCATGGTGCTTTGAAAGGTTTCCCTTGGATTGATTAATTTGAAGGGAATTATTTTGTATACAAATGCACCTCACTTCGTGGTGAAGTAAGTCTTGTGTCTTTCTTCATACTACACCATAAATTGATTATAACCTGAGTATCCATCCAAGAAGGACATCATATAGGATCAATTGACACTCTATAATACCTCTTCTAATGATGAAATAGGGTAATTGTCCTTTTTTGAGGCACAATTAATATTTTTGAAGTCAACATAGAGTCTAGTTTCTCCATTTTTATTTCTTACTAGGACCAAGTTGGCAACCCAAGTAGAGTGTTTGATTGGAAATATGATGCAAGTAGGCAAAAAGTTCTTCACCTCCTTCTAGATAAGTGGTTCCAACAAGGAATTGATTGATCTTTGTCTTTTCTTGAATGACTTGGCACCTGGTTTGAGAGGAATGGTGTGTGTAATGATTGAGGTATCACATGTCTCCAGGTCTTCATAACTCTAGGCTATGACATTTTGGTATACATGAAGTGCATTTATTATCCCCTTCCTTTCTTCTGGAGTACACACCTTTTGAAAGAAAACATTTTTAACATTATTTGGAGTTCCCATATTACAAGTGTCATACTATCTGTTAATGGAGTCCTTTTTGCTCTATTGTTCTTGATCCTTTATTCTATTAAGATCAAAGATCCTTTCCAATTGTACCTTCCCCCTAGGGATTTTTTCATCTTTAGGTTGATGAATTCTTCCAAGTCCATTTCTACCTCATTGGGCTCCACATCATCAATTATTTGAGCAGTGAATACATGAGAGCTTGTAATGAAATCTAGAATGTGCTTGTTGTCCTTGAATACCTAAAAATCGGTTATGTTATCAGGCACTGAGATTACTAGAGTTAGCTCCATAGTGAAATTATTTAATCCTAAAAGTGACAAGGGTTGCAGCGTGCTTGTTGACTATACTAGAGCATATGTAGTTTGATTTTTATTTTGTGGTATCAAATAATGTTAAAAGCATTGAACCCTTCAATTAAATCCCATACTTTATGTATGTAATTAGTCATTCTTATGTCATGGCACAAATAATGCTTTCTGATCTACCTAATTACCAACTATGAATCTCCAAATACTTTTATGATCTTGACTTTCTTTCTTAGATCCATCAACAACCCATGAATTAAGGCTTCATGTTCAACAACATTATTAGTGCAATGGAACTAAAGTCTATGAGTAGTAAAGAAAGTTTTATCTTAAGGAGTAATTAATTCAAACCCAGCTCCAACTCCTTGCTTGGACTTGGATCCATCAAATTTGAGTGTCCAATAACTAGAAACACCTGATCCTTTAGATTTGCATTCATTACTTTTACTGCTAGTTGGAGACTCTTCTTGGGACATTAGCCTTTTTCCCTTAGGATCATCTTGAACACTTTGCACATTTACCCTAACAACTATAGGTGGGTTAATGTAGTTCTTTATTTGTTTCACTGTTGTTTGGCATAGGAAACATTCTAACTCAGGGTGAGAAGCATTGTGAACTTTGTACTAGTTTGGAAGGATCATTTTTTCAAAGTTCATATCTTTACCCAACTAGATTTGGTCTTCTATGCATTTTTCAATAAAATCTTGAAAGTTGTCCAAGAGGCTAAGTTGACCATCTTCTTGATCATCCCCCATTTATATTGATTCTCCCAATGCTCCAGTATTGTTGGATTCTTGAGTGAGATCCTTAGGCACATCATGTAGCATGAGGATCTCATCTACCCCTAATTCATGTGGGAGTGGTTGCCAACACATAATTCCCCAAGCTAGCTTCAGATATTAATACCTTATTTGATTTGTTTTGATAATTAGTGATCACATACTTTATCCTTGGTTCCCTCTCAATTTTGATATGGTTTGGCACTCCTTTCCAAGGAAGCCACATGTGGGAATGGCCAATTAACGTATATCCATAAATGCACCATGATGCAATACAGATGTGTCACAAAAAAGTGTATGTGTTGTTCTAGCAGGAAAATACATCGTGGTAATTCGTATGCATCACAAAAAATATCAAATGCATCACGTCATACATGTACCTACAAAAAAACAAAAATGTCATACAAAAAGAAAAACAAAATGCACAATTTTGGCATTAGGATCACCAATGTAACTATGGAAAATATTCAAGTTAGAAAATTAGCATATAAATAAATAAAACCCAAAGTAAGAAATGAAGTACAAAGGAGAAAAAAATATGAAAATAAAGAAAGATATTACCAAAATGTCTTCATCCTCCATGATTGACCTCCATTGTACCTTCTCTATTTTGCTGCAATATGTAGTTTTCCTTCATATTTTATGTGAGAAACCTATAACTATGCCTATAGACATGGAAAATATACCAACACACTTGATCCCGATTTACTAATATCGTTTCGTCCTAAATCACCTTCTTATCTTGTCATCACCTGTTCATCCCTTAATTGAATAAATCAGTTTATCTAATTAAGTCGTTATCTCATATTAATTAAATAAATCAATTTTGTTTAATTAACCCTCTTTTCTTTATTTAATTGAATAAACCATTTTATTTAATTAAATCTCTAAAGTTTGTCTATTAAATTATATCAATCCTTATTTAATTTAATCTAACATCATCAATCCCCTTTAATTAAATAAATCAAAAATATTTATTTAATTAATATCAAAATCACATTCTTCTCATTTTTTATTTAAATCAACCCATAAATATAAATCAAATAGTCACATTACTTAATCCTTCATTAAATTAATCAAATCCTAATTAATTTAATCCTAATCATTCTCATTTCTCTAGATTTTTCCACTTGCACATGAAAATACATTTAATTGATTTATTAAATCCCTATTTTCTTTCAACTTGGCATATTTAGGGGAATATTCCTCCAAATTTGAAAACATCTCCAAGTGGATTTGTCCTTTCAACAAAGCATTCACTCCTCTTACATTTCCTTGTGCATTGAGCCAAGTGGCATTTAATTTATTCTTCTCTCCCTCCAACAAGTCATTTCATGAATTTCAAATTCCACCTAATTTCATTTATTGGGCACATTCATCAAAATGTGCTCAAGCTTCCTTCATTCACATTTTGAAAAGTGACACTTACCTATTGGATGTTGAATGATCCCACATTGCTCCATTTTTCTCATTCCTCCATCTTGTCTTTCTATAAATAGGAGGCTCATCCATTGTTTTGAGCATCCACAATTTGAGTAAACTTACTATACTCAATTTCATCCTCAAACATATCTATTTCCATCAATTTTATCAAGGTCTTAGCTAGGTTATAGAGGTTTTTCATCATGGAGCTCAGTTGAATCAATCATAAAGTGGATTACTCATCAACATTGCATCAAAGGAGTTGGGAAAGGGCCAATTATCACATCAAATTGGCACCAATTTCCCAATGCGGTTGAGAGTTTTCATCTTACAACATGATTTCATTGCTTTCTTGGTTCATTTTCTTCATTTTCCTTCCTATTTGAGTTTTTCAAATGAATTTCATGGGGAATCTTGATTCTCTCTTGCATTCAATCTAATGATGTGTTTGTTTGTTATGTTTGTGCAAGTATAGGATTGGGGTTCTACATTTTGGCACTAGAAGGATGCCCTAAGAAAATGTTAAAGGATTCTATCACAAATGCTACACTATACAACTATGCAACTAGTAAGCAAGCCTAAAATTCCAAAATGTCAAGATGTCAAGATGCTAAGATGTCGAGATTTCCTATGATGTAGATTCCAAGAGATGTGCATAAGATGTTGAAAGTGGATTCACTCTGAGAGGGGGGGTGAATTAGAGTGAAATAATTTTTAACTTTTGACTTTAAAAGAGCAATTTAAATTTTAACCTTGAAACAATGTGGAAGATTTAACCAAACACATGAGCATTTAAAATTTGCAGAAAGATATGCAAGAGAATCAACTCATGTTAAAAGCACCATGTAGTATTGTTTTATCAAATTATGAACCTTATTAATGCTTTTATAAAATAGAAGTTCAACTTTACATAATGCATATTTTAACTTGCTTTAAAGAAAGCTTTTAATGACCAGATTTGCACAAATTACTTTGTATTACAAACTTAAAAAAAATGACATTAATCTTTTGAAAAAACTTAAAGTATCAGAGTATTGACCAACTGAATGAGCACACTAACATGAAACTAAATGAGAGACAAAATAACTTCACATAACACAAAGATTTCTTGAGTGGAAAAACCCTCTTGGGGTATAAAAAACCACTCGAAAACTTGTCCTTTTATTCATTCAAAAGAGCACCAACTCTGTTACAATGTGGAGCACCAACTCCAATAACTTTTATGAAGCACCAACTTCTTCAAAAATTCAAGGTATTGCAACCTATTAGAACCTTATAACTGCAATGACTATCTGCAGTTACAAAACTACAATAGGATACAAAAATGATTTTCCAATAATGCCCAACACAAAATAATATTTGTAATACAACCAGAGATGAAAAAAATATGATCCCACTTTTCTTCTTAACATAATGATATTACAATGAACCATACTATGTTCAAACTATTTCATCTCATCACATCATACCATCATATGATTTTTTCCAAGTATATATACAATGTTTACAAACAGTTATCCAACCTTAAAAAACTAGTTTTCAATAACCAGGGTTTTATAAAATGGTAAAACAATGTTATTTAATCATGTTACCCCTAAGGGTTTAAAGCATAACCATAGATATATCAATGAATTGCCACTGAAAATGATAAAACCCTTGAGCAAACTCAGGTTAGCAAAAATGTGATTAATCCTTAACAAAAAATTTATCTTCAACTTAATCACAAAAATAGTTACCTTTGAAGCCAACACAAAACTTTTGAAGTAAAAAAAAACCCTTTTAGGGTGGCCAAACTTTTACCAGTTGATTGTACAAACTTCTTATAATGTCCTCACTAAAACTCTTCTAGCTTTCAGCTTGAAAACTAGCTATATACTGTGATCTCAAATCCTCCATGGTGACACAACTAGGGATTAGACTTGTAGTATGAAATGAAAGACATAACAATAAATTTTTATTTTCCCTAACTTTTCTTTACATCAAGCCCCCAAAGCATAATACATAATTTTTGAAATCCATGAGTCAAAACATAATAATTTTGAGATCCAAGGAATTCAACAATATGATGTTCCTTATCAAAATCCATGTGACACAATGAGCACCCAATATAAGCTGACTATCCAAGTAGTAAGTGTGTTGATAACCACATGCATGGAAAAGACCAAAGTCTCCAAAAAAAATGATAACCATCAAATTTTAATAAGCTGACAATAGAATAATGGCATGAGCCTGAAACCTGCTAATAATATCATCAATGTCAACTAATGGTGTTCAAACAACACTTTAAATTATAACATTTATGAGCCTAAGTATTTCAACCCAATAGCACTATAAAATATACTAAGTAATCAAAGTGCTTGATAATTCTATGTGTTAGCATTTATAAATGAAAGCATGTATACCATGTATAAATGAATAATTAATGTAACACTAAAACCTGAGTATGTACAACATGTAGTGTTGAGTCACAATGAAGTGTGAATTCATGCTATGTTAATGATGCAAAACTAAAGCTCAATACTATAAAGTATATGTGAATAAATGTATTCACCAAATGTATAAATACATTGAATCTGAATGTCAAAGACTAAACTAAATCAACAATATACCTTCCCAATCATCTATAAGAGTTAAAACTGCATCAAATAGACAACACCACAATCATGTGATCAACATAGAAACCTTTCATCTTTAGAAGTTGATTATGAAATTAAGTTAATATGAAGCATATGAAGCATATGAACCAGATGAGGACTTCATATATACCAACCACTATGTTCTAGCCAATGAAACCAAGATAATGTGAAAGAGCCATGAAGATATGCGATGACAAAACCAACTGAACAGTTTATAGTAACCTCATATACCAATGATGCTAAATGAAATATCAAACTCAAGTATCAAAGAAAGCATTAATATAATTCCAATCCAATATGCCATGTATCAAATAATGTATCATACCCATTGACACCAAAAATTATGTGATAGCCATGAAGATCATCAATAGAATGCCATGAAGACATAATCAAATAAATCTTTTCAGTGATGCAATGATCAACCTAATAGTGAGAAATTGAAATAATATACCTATTGTGCAATAAAGAAGGGTCAACCTATCCAAATGAAACCAATTGTTCCATGATCAACCATATAAATGATATCATGTGAAATCCAATGCCATAACTCAACACCTATATATGCAAGACATATCTAACTGAAACTAACTCTGTATGCCATGTAACTAGTACCAATCACCAAGATACCAAGCCAAGCCTATGATCTCTGAAGCATTATAGGAAACAACCATCAACCTGAACCTATACTATAAATACCAAAGCACCATTTTTGTCTTTGTCATCAAGGAAAAACAACTTAGGGGTAAGAACAACAATATCCCCCTTTGTCCTTAAAGGAAAAACAAAAATCTCTCTCCCCCTTTTTACATCAAAGACAAAGGGTAAAAAAAAATGTGTAATGCCTCAAGTAGATATATATACCCATATATGTAACATATGAACATGTTGATATCATAGCAAGAATGACAATATGTCCTTTCCAAGAATCTCAATCCATTCCATCACCACTAGAGCAAAGGCAACATAATATTATAATGCAACAAACCCAATTGTCAAAATGATACCTAAAGATTGAAGACATGTTACCTTGGAATTTTCTTTGTCATCAAGGATTGAAGACCAGTTACTTGAACATGCAAACTTCTTTATCATGTTAAAATCCATCCTCCATTATCTCCAAAAGAAACTTTGATTAGTACTAATACAATGAGTCACAAGAACATCTAAGAGGCTTTGCACCAAGATTCTCCCAAGACAAACCATTACATCCAAAACCTAAGAATACATAATATGCTCATTTAAAACAAGAAAAAAACAAGAACCAACATCATATAATGATCTAGAGCACCAAAAGTGGATAAAAAAGCTACCAAAGCAGACCAATGGATCATGATAATGCATTACCAATGTTCATTGCATTAGCTTACCAACTGTAAACACAATGTTACATGAATAACCATGTAACATGGCATTAACTATAAAAGCAACAAAGATATTATGAACTTCTCTTCCTAACAAGATTCTCACTGGAAAATTCTTTCAAGCATAGTATTGTCATAAAAACATGATACAATCACAATGTCACAAGCACTTGCATAAGAAAATCTCAAGATATTCTTACCAATATAATGTATTTGATTTAATTTCCATAACTCTTCATAACTACTGCAAAGTATTGAATTTCTAAAAGATCTTATCATTTATTGTTTAGTGTTATTGCTTTCACTTTCTAATTGGTTTAAGCAATTTACTTGTCCTTCTACTGCACACCATAGATTGAACCTTCTTTGTCGAAATAAGCCATCATAGTATGTTTGGAACAAAGGCATATTTAACCAGATTTCAACTTCTTGTGAAGATGTCAAATATGTATGACCTCATACGACATTTTCAACTCTTTAATGGTTAAATCAAGATACACTAATACCAATATTAATGAATGATTTCAAGACATCAAAGATAAGCAACTTAAACATCTCTTTTATGTAGACAACCTATACCTTATGAATTGACTCATCAAAGCATCAAACTCACAAAAGGATTGTCACTATATACTTCAAACTTGAATTTCTTAACAACCTGTAAAAGTTGATCTATAATGCACAACATAATTATCATGATTATATCCAAGGTTGTCAATATTTGAGAACTCATATACCTCCAATATCATAAGCAAACCTTCATAATCAATTCAATCAGAATTATCATAGTAAAATATTAACATGTACAAACCCTTACTTTACTTCTTAAACCACCAATAAAATGCATGTTGTCATATCTCATAGGGGTAAATTTTTTTATCATAATAGACTCCCCCTAAATCTTTTCATCTTCTCAATACATGGATGATATCACATGTGCAAGTAGTGCACAAGAATTTTTCACACATTCATCTTTATTGTTCTTCTTGTCATCTTGATTACTCTTTCTTCTCCACACTTGTATAGGCTTTGTCTTCTCCTTACTCAAGGTATTATTTTCCTTTTGTTTGAACATGTAGTCCCTAGAAGGCTTTATAGTGCTTTTCTTACACCATTGTGCTTTGTGAACAAACCCTTTACATCTATAGCATATAATGGTGTTTTCTAGACCAAAGAGAGGATAATTACTTCTAAACATGTTTTATGAACCTCTCTTTTATTTAAATTTTTCACATGATTATTACTTTTATTCATCAAACAATTTCTTGCTCTATGTCCATAAACAATACAACAATAGCAATAGCCATGAAATTAAGAGTGATTATACCTAATAAATGGAGATCTTGATGGTATTTTTGTCCTTTCATCAAACCACTTATATTCTATCTAAGCAACAACAATATGGTAACCAAAATCAACCTTCATTCTTGGTCTTTGCTTCGTTGTAAACTTATTTCCATCTGTAGTAGCAAACACTGTCTCATGTTTAGATTTTTCTACAGAGCTTTGTCCAACTTTATATCCCACACATAAAGGATCCTTAGGATGCTTTTGTCTTCCAATCATCTTATTCAATATATTAGTACTATGATCAAATTTTTGACTTATATCTAATTGAGAGTTGACACTTTCAAGCTCTTTTATTAAAGCAACTACTTCTCCTTCAAGTTTTAGACATTCAATTTTTTTAACCTGCAAATCAGATCTTACAACATCTAGTATCCTCTTACATTCTTCAATTTCAATTTTCTGACTAATAATCATATCATCTTTAAGAGTTAGTTCTTTTAACAAGGAATCATTATCTGAACATTCTCTTAAAAAAGCAATCTCATTTTATAGTTTAGTACACAACTCATCCTTGTCTTTTAACTTTGCTTCCAATCCTTCTTCATTCTTTTTCTTATCAACCATCTGGGCTTTCAGAAATTCAATAATCCTTTTATCACCATTACGATCTTGTATTATAGTTTTATTAACATTGACACTTTCTTGTAGGTGTACCTTAAGATATTGATTTTATTTTCTAAGCCTTTTAAGTTCATCTAAGGAAGCAAGTAGTTCTTCCTCCAAACCAACCTCTAATTCATCACCTTCATATTATTTTTCACTTACCAAGTGAATTTATTCTTCTCCAACTACAAGATCACATTTAGGATTAACTGGCAGAAGTATTTCTTGAGACAAAACCTCACTAGACTTTACACTAGTGTTTTTCTTCTAACTTTTTTTTCTTTTGCACTTGCCCATAGTTCTCCTCTTATCAAGAGCTTGGTTGAACTTAATTTAGTTAGGTTTATGCAAGGATATTTTTACACCATTAATCAAAATTAGATATGTTTTCACAAAAAATATAGATTGTAAAAATAGATAGAAATACCTTCTTGAACTTGTGATATATTTGACAAACTTCCAAGACTAGAAGCAATCCTAGCTATGAAACCTAATGCAGGACCCTATGCTCTGATACCACTTGTTGGAAGTGGTCACTCTGAGAGGGGGGGTGAATTAGAGTGAATTTTTTTTTAACTTTTGACTTTGAAAGCATAATTTAAATTTTAACCTTGAAATAATGTGGAATATTTAACCAAACACATGAGCACTTAAACTTTATAGAAATATTTGCAAGAGAATCAACTCATCTTAAAAGCACCATGTAGTATTGTTCTATCAAATTATGAAAAACCTTATTAATGCTTTTATAAAATAGAACTTCAACTTTACACAATGCAAATTTTGGCTTTCTTTAAAGAAATTCTTTTATGACCAAATTTGTGCAAACTACTTTGTATTACAGACTTTAAAAAATTGACATTAATCTTTTGAACAAACTTAAAGTATCAGAGTATTGACCAGCTGAATGAGCACACTAACGTGAAACTGAATGAGAAACAAAATAATTTCACATAACACAAAGATTTCCTGAGTGGAAAAACCCTTTTGGGGTATAAAAAAACACTCGTAAACTGATCCTTTTATTCATTCAAAAGAGCACCAACTCTGTTACAATTTGGAGCACCATCCCTATTATAATGTGGAGCACCAACTCCAATAACTTTTTTGAAAAACAAAATTCATCAAAAACTCAAGGTTTTTTGCACCCTATTAGAACCTTATAACTGTAATGACTATCTATAGTTACAAAAATTCTTTTTTAATAATCACCAACTCAAAATAATCTTTGTAATACAACTAGAGATGAAAAATATATGAGCCCACTTTTCTTCTTTACAGAATGATATTACAATGAACCATACTCTATTCAGACTATTTCATCTCATCACATCACACTGTCATGTGTTTTCTACCAAGTACATATACAATGTTTACAAACAGTTATTCAACCTTGTCAAAAACCCATATTCAATAACCAGGGTTTTATAAACTCCTAAAAAAATGTTATTTGATCATGTTACCCCTAAGGGTTTAAAGCATAACCATAGATATATCAATGAATTTCCACTAAAAATGACAAAACCCTTGACCAGAGTTGAGTTAGTAAAAGAATGATTAATCCTTAAAAAAAAATTGTTCTTCAACTTAATCACAAAAAAGGTTACCTTTGAAGCCAACACAAAACTTTCAGACTAGAAAATAAAATACCTGTCAGGGTGGCCAAACTTTTACTAGTTGATTGTGGAAACTTCTTATAACGTCCTCACTGAAACTCTTCCAGCTTTTAGATTGAAAACCAGTTGTATATTTTCATCTCAAATCCTCCATGGCAGCCCAACTAGGGATTAGACTTGCAGTATGAAATGAAAGACATAAAAGTAGCTTTTTTTCCCCTAACTTTCCATTACATTGAGCCCCCAAATCATAATACATAATTTTTGAAATCCATGAGTCAAAACGTAATAATTTTGAGATCCAAGGAATTTGACAATATGATGTGCCTTATAAAAATCCACGTGACACAATGAGCACCCAATATAAGCTGACTACCCAAGTAATAAGTGTGTCAATAACCACATGCATGGAAAAGACCAAAGTCTCCAAAAAAATGATAACCATCAAATGTTAATAAGTCGACAATAGAATAATGGCATGAGCCTAAAACCTACTAATAATGTCATCAATGTCAACTAATGGTGTTTAATAAACACTTTAGAGTATAACATTTATGAGCCCTAAAAATATGGTGTCAGCCTTAGTGCTTTATGAAAGCACTTTTAAAATAATACAAAGCACCAAGAATTTCAAATTCATAGCACTATAAAATATGCTAAGTAATCAAAGTACTTGATAATGCTATGTGTTAGCATTTAAAAATGAAAGCATGAATACCATGTATAAATGAATAATCAATGCAACACTGAACCTGAGTATGTACAACATGTAGTGCTAAGTCACAATGAAGTGTAAATTCATGCTATGTTCATTGTGCAAAATTGAAGCTCAATACTATCAAGTATATGTGAATAAATGTATTCACCAAATGTATAAAGACATTGAATCTGAAAATCAAAGACTAAACTGAATCAACAATATACCTTCCAAATCACCTTTAAGAGTTAACACTGCATCAAATAGACAACACCATGATCCTATGATCAACATAGAAACCTTTCATCTTTAGAAGCTGATTATGAAATTAAGTCAATCTGAAGCATATGAACTAGATGAAGACTTCATATATACCAACCACTATGTGATAGCCAGTGACACCAAGATAATGTGAAAGAGCCATGAAGATATGCAATGGAAAAACCAACTAAATAGTGTATAGTAACCTCATATACCAATGATGCCAAATGAAATATCAAACTAAAGTGTCAAAGAAAGCATTAATATAATTCCAATCCAATATGCCATGTATCAAATAATGTATCATAATCGTTGACACCAAAAATTATGTGACAACCATGAAGACATAATAAAATGAATCTTGTCAATGATGCCATGATCAACCTAATAATGAAAAATTGAAATAATATACCTATTGTGCAATAAAGAAGGGCCAACCTATCCAAATGAAACCAACTATTCCATGATCAACCATATAAATGATATCACCTAAAATAAAATTCCATAACTCAACACCTATATATGCAAGATATGTCCAAATGAAACCAACTGTGTATGCCATGTAACCAATACCAATCACCAAGATACCAATCCAAGCCTGTGATCTTTAAATCAAGATAGGAAACAACCATCAACCTGAACATGTACTATAAATACCAAAGCACCATTTGTGTCTTTTTCATCAAGGACAAACAAATAAGGGGTGAGAACAACATAAGATATGAGAGATATAAAGTGTGTCAAATGAGGCCAAAATTTCCATTTTATAGAAAAATCAATTTTGGATGAATGGCCAAGATTAAAGATTGAAAAATACCCTAAGATCAATGGTCAAAATTGAATGTGACAACCCACAACTAGGGTTAGGGAAACTTTAGGGTGAATTTGAAATGAGTGGTCAAGATTTGATTCTAGAAAATCAAATCAAGGGACAAGAGTGTATGTGACAAGGAGATAAGATTGGCATAGAAAAAGAGAGAGTTGGAATATCAAATAATAATAGTTCAATTACTTGATTTAAGAGGGAAAGTTGTCATTTTGAATTAAAAATTAATTTAATTCAAAAGGTGGGGTCATGTGATAGTAAATAATTAATTTCAAAAGTATTTACTAAGAGAGAAAAAATTGGAAAGTGGGATAATTTTAAATAAATAATTTTATTTATTTAATATAGGTAGAATGCCAAGGTGGACAATAATTAAATAAATTAAAGAATTTATTTAATTATAAGAATACATAAGATATTAATGACATATTTAAATAAATAAATGAAATTTATTTATTTAAATAATCAAGAGGATATAATGGACAAAGGATAACTAAATAAATTTAAGAATTTATTTAATCATAGAGAGACATTAGAATATTAGCGATGTATTTAAATAAATAAATTTTATTTATTTAAATAATCAAGAGGAAAAAAAGACATGAATTAATTAAATAATTATGAATTATTTAATTAATAGTTTAATTGGACCATAGATGAAATATGATAAGACATAGAAAAATGTGATTTTTGGGTCTAGGAATTTTTATGTGTCTAAAGATCCCTTTCTCATTTAGATTTTTTCTCTTATAAGAACTCAACCCTCATTGTAAATATCCCTCAAATATTATCTAGAGCTTTCATATCTTCTTGAAAGTCTCTTGCTTTTGTAGTTTTTTCTTGCTGAAGAATATTGCAAATATTTGTTTTTAGATCTCTTGTGTGGATGGTGTATTTGTTTGTTGTTTTATCTTGTGGCTAATGGTTTTGTGCTTGTTTCACAATCATAGGACGCCTAACCTTTGAGTTCTTGACTTAATAATATGAATGCATGATGAAGTAATGATTTGAAAGCTTATTTATATAGGAAATCCACCTAATAACTTGTGTATTTGATCCCAAAGGCCAACATAGGAAAACTTTGAATTAAAAACCCACTTTTCCTACTCAAAGCCTTAAAAATAGGTCAAATGGGACTCATTCACCAACTTAGGTGAATGAGCCCCACCTAGATGGGAATCATTTTCCCAAGGTGGAAATTGGGTCACACATGGGATATGTGAAGAATTTTAGTTCTTATGTTGATTTTGTTGGGTTTTTTAATCAAAATATGCCTTGGGATGCACAATATGGGATCAAAGGGGCCTATTAATGATGATATTAAGGTCATAAATGCAATAAGACCCAAAATTCAATGTGAAACTGTAAATAAATACACTTTACAACACTAAATTAAGGAAAAATTGGGTGAATTTAGCTTAGAAGGGCCCTAAATCCCATGTGAATGTGTAAAACACATTACAACACTAGATTAGGTCTAGTTTGTTTACAAGCCCTTTAAATTTAATGTGAGTGTAAATAAATAAATTTTACAACATTATATTAAAGTAGAGTTAAGTTAATTTAGCTTAAGAAGGGCCCAAGAGCTAATGTGAATGCGTAAAACATCTCACAACACTGGATCAGGGTGATATTAAGTCCAATTTATCATTAATTATTCCCAAATCAAGCAAGGAAAAGGAATAATTTTTTGGTGGTCACATTTAGCCCCCACTTTAGTGAGAGGATGAACTTGCTTCAAACTCACACTAAAGTAGACATTCAAGATGGGTCCAATTGTACCAATGCGAATGGTCTAGGATAACAAAGATCGAGGAAGTGGTCAAGCCCCTAGGATCCAAGATACTAAGTCAAACCAACATATGCACAAAAGGACACACACAAGATGTATGATATGCAACATCAAGATACCCAATCATGAAATGTAAATAACTAGAAGAAACAAGAGTGAACATAATTTAAGGTGGATCAAGCTTTGATTGTTCTTCCAATACTATGTGGATCAGATCTAGGTTGTTTGTTCAACAAGAAATACATTCTCACTCTAAGGTAATAGAACTTCAAGCATTCTATAGGGTGAGAAGGCCTAGAAGGTGCGAAACATACACTCATGCCTGGTATGCACTCACACAGACACAAGTGGCTATTGGGAAAGTCATGCCTCAGATTGGGCTTCCTACTCAAACCATACCAAAGCTATACCTCTTGATAACTTTAATAAGGTGCCAAAAAATGATTTTTGAGGTTCATGAGACATGCAAAAATTTGTATGCTTAGGGCTCATGAGTATTGTAAATGCAAAATAAAGTATGATTTGTTCAAAGGGATTTTGCTTAATTTGTGGAAGGTCTCTTCTTAGGGAACATTGTGCCTAATGTTTCCAAGAGAGGACAAGTCAAATAAATATTACACTTTTGGAGGGAATCAAACCCAATGACACCACCAAGAAAAGGACATGTCACAAGAAGAAAGAAAATCACAAAATGAAATATGAGTGTCCATGTATGCCCCCACCTTAAATCAGTTGCTAACACCATTGTTGGGAGAAATTGTTTTAAAGTAGAAGAAGAAATGAGAGCTTATTCAAAAATCCCTATGCCAAGTCATATGGTTTTGAATCAAACTACATCATGAATAAGTATGTCACATGTGAGTAAACTTAAGGCATATTGTCCACATCCCAAGCTTCCTCTTATACATACATGAAAGGTGATCAACTAGCCAAAAGAGACAATGATAAGTGACATACAAGGGCAAGGCTATCTAACCCCTTTTCCCTCACTTAGTGTAGAACAAGGGTGAGCCGAATAGGATGAAAATAAGTATCAGTTAGAGGAACTAGGTGATTCAACACAAGAAAGACCACCACAGTAGTTGAGATGTTGGATTCGATTAATCAAAGCCTTACATTCCTTAGTGTCATGAACATGAACTCTATGATATGCATAGAATGAAGTCTTGTAATAAAATTTCTTTTTTTTTCTTAGAGGAAGAGATATCAAGTGATCTTGGATTAGTCTCACGAAGATACTCTCTTGATTAATAGAAGATATTCCTTTATTATGTGATAAAAATATCTCATAATTAGTACAAGATGCCATACCTACACAAACTCTTTATATTGTAAGATTTTGTTCTCTCCTTTACAGGAGGGTGTAAAATCTAACGAATTAAAATTGTTAGTGTTTTGCATGATGATATTGACATTAAGTGAAGATTTCTTTGTTTGTTACATTTCTTTCAAAAAATATTTTGTAGTAGTGTTGATATTAAGTGAAGGCTTGTTTATTTCTATCAAAGGAGAATAACCAAGAACATGAGTCGTTTCTTGCATGTTAGGCTCTATAGGGTTGTGGATACCTTGTACTTGTGGATATAAAAATCCCTTGAGCTCCCTTTAGGTTGATTGGTTATTTTGCTAAGTTTTTCCACACCCTATAGATTGATATCTCTAGCCCCTTTTTGAAAGTGCTTCGCTTGGTATCACCATGTGTTCATCTAGATCTCTTTGCAAGGACTCACTCCTTTGTTTCTTTGGTGAGTCCCACCATGCATCCATGTGTCCGTCAAGTGCTCACCGCAAAGCCTTCATCCCTCATTTCTCTCTTGAGCCCTGTGATGCTTCCACATGTAAACAACATGAGCATTTGAGTTCTTGCTTCCTTTGCTTCCCTATCGAGCCCCTTTGTGCTTCCACATATAAGTAGCCTAGGAATTTGGGCACTTACTTCCTTTGCTTCCCAATCAAGCCTCATTTTTGTGCCACATAGCATCATTTTGTGGGTACCTTTTGGCAGAATAGGCATATTCAGTGCTAGTAGAAAATACTCATCCCAATGTGTCTTCTCCATAGGGGTTTTCATCACAAGGAAAGGAGGAATGAATGAAATGCCCTGATTCATCTCAATGTGCCAAGAACATGGGGGTTTTCATTGCAAGCAAGGAGGAATCAACGACAGGCCCTGACTCTTTGCCATCTGTCCTAGCCAACTCTGTAGGTTAGTGATGTGTGCCACTATAAAATTTATGCTACCTCTACATTGGTACGACCACCATCATTTGCAAGGGATGCATCTAGTTCTAAGGAATCTATGTTCAACACATCAAAATATTTTCTGTTGCAATTGTCGTGGGTAATTATTGCACCAAGAATCATTGAGAATATTTCATGTTACCAGATCTATAGTGGTGGAATTATTTCTCTATAAATATTTCTTCTCTCAAAAATTGAGTTCAAAAACATAGAAAAACATAGGCCTTTGTATTACTTTGATTATTGTATTAAGACTTGCAAACAGTTCCATTGTTATTCACCCTTTTTGTTTCTTAGCATTTAACAAAACATTATACTATGCCATAATTGTACTGAGTAGTTTATTCATGGAACTTATATAATTTCAATATAAGTTTTTGATTTAGATCATGTCTCAGAAATATTATCTTTATTAAAATATATGGGAGTTATTTTATGTTATTGAATAAATTACTTAGGTTTTCATTTATGATTTCTATTATTTAGGACATAGCAGATTACTAAACAGGCCCTTAAATCAAATGATTTACCATGCCTAAACTTACATCTTGGCGCATCACCTTAGGATTAGACTTTTATTTTTATATCTCCTTCCTTTTCCCATTCAAAAACCCCAATACACACAAAAGAATTCAGCTTCTTTAGAAACCCAGAGCTCACTTAGTTTAGTGCAATTAGTTCCCATAAACAAAGTTTCCCATAAGGTTGTTACCTTGTCAAATTTTGGTATCAACAGTTTCTTTTTTTGGGACACCTAGTGGGACTATTCTTAATGTATCCTTATCCATTAGGGGTGTATGAGCCATCAACCTATTACTATATCCCAAATAGTGAATAATCCTAGCCTGCTAGTGCCACCATTGTTAATAGTATGAGCAAGAACCCGACTAGTAAATTTCTCGAATACTCCAACAACCATGTTTATTTCTAATAGAAATTTCATGGCATGCGACTTCAAAATCCCTATCATACCACCAATAGCACCAGCTGTGTGGGATCCTATCACCATTTCCACACTAAAGGATTTTAAAAAGTTCAATAGACAAGGATCAAAGACTGCATCTAACCATCTCTATGGTGTGGCAGACATGTGTTTAGTGTATGGTGTCACCAACCAAAATTTCATGCTAAGGTCACTCACAACATATTTCAAAGGAAAATCACTAGATTGGTCGCACATTATGGAGGCTAACATGATCAACACCTAGGATGAGCTCAGAGATCCTTTCTACGAGATATTTTTGAATAATGGAGATTGTTCTTCACTATATGAGCAGTTTGTGACCATCAAGCAAGCCCCATAGCAAGCCATGGATGACTTCAATGTCCGATTATGCATGAATTGGTAGGGGATCTAGTCTTCTATCTTCCCTCCAACCAAGTTGGCATTCATGTTCTACCTGAAGTCCATCAACACCAACATCTCAATGATGATACAATCTCTCAATGAAACCACTCTTTCAAATGTATATAGCATTACTATTAAAGTGGAGAACAATTTGATTGATGTCGAGAAGTTTCCACCTCAACCTGCTATGCCTATATTTCTCAAAATATCAATTCCTGCCCAAGAGGTAGCATCAACCAGCTCGTCTGCTCCTCCCAATCTATGTATACATATATGAGTGTGCCAAAAAATGCCACTTCCATATTTGGCTCTTTAAAAGATGAGATGAGTGATTTCAAGGATATGTTGTAGAAATTTCAAATAGGATAACTACCATCAAGTAGAGCCAATCCATGCCTATAAAGCCAACCTACCAAAATTACCGAGGGAGATCTTCCAATTAGTAGAATCTATTCCATGGAGGATTGCACACAAATCCACAAGCTTATACAACTAATTATATGGTGTTAGTGCCTACTTTGCTACAAAATGATTATCCAAGCTTGAGTAGAGAGTTTACCATAGGGAAAAACAACCTCACTAATGATACCAATCCCTGGTGCTTCCCCTATGGTGACACGCATATGCCTTGAAATTTCCTGCGAGACAATTTATAACAAAAGGTAGTGGAACAATGTAACAAATGCATTGTGTCGAATACTAGAAGTTATATGTAT
Source organism: Sequoia sempervirens (assembly GCA_007258455.2). NCBI lineage: Eukaryota > Viridiplantae > Streptophyta > Pinopsida > Cupressales > Cupressaceae > Sequoia > Sequoia sempervirens. The sequence continues at coordinate 228,531,234 of VDFB02000002.1, forward strand.
GCCTCTCCCCAAATGGAAAATGCAGTGCTAACTGCACAAATGCAAGGGATGTCCTTTGAACAAGATGTGGACATAGCTCCCAACCACACACTCTTCTCATGGATGGAAGAAGAATAGGCAGTGTTCACAAATGAAGCATCTACATCCAAGGTCAAACAAGTATAGTTAGATTACAACATTCAATCTAAGAGGATATTTATAGGTGAACTAATTGTACTGCAACCCAAAATTTCTCATGATCTACCTCCTAGTACCCCCGTGATCACACAACAGTCCCTTCTACAAAAGGAGATTTTCATAACAAGGCCCAAGGAGTAAAAATATTTGAGTCTGCCACCATTCATTGTGGTGGAATAGTTGAAGAAGGCCTCTGCTAATGTATCCCTTTGGGATATCTTAGTTATCCAAGAGAAAAATTGATTTCCACAGAAAGTTCTGATAGAAGATGCAAAAATTAAGTTGACGGAGCAATATCACAAAAGAAAGGTCATTGAGTCACCACCTTCGGCCAAAGTTCTTAGAAATAGTACAAAGGAGATGTCCGCTAAAGTTAAAGATAAACAAAATCCAAAACCCTTCTTCCTAACCCTTATCATGGGTAAGAAATTGTCACATAATTCCATGATTAACTCTGGTGCCAGCACCACCATCATTCCCAAATAGATAACTGAAGCCTTAGGCCTAAGCTATGAACCTATGAAGAGAGGGGTTATGCAGCTTGACGGGAACAAGGTTGAAACTGCAGGTGTCATTAGGGACCTTCCATTAACCCTATTTCCATGCCCTATCAGCATAGTCCTACAAGATACTATGGTCATTTACATCCCTCACATGTTCGTTCTTTGCATATCTCGGGAGTTCACTACCAATATAGGTAATCTAATTGTTTGGATGAAGTACAGGGAAAAGTTGAAGGTAATATTTGAACCTCTATTTTTAAAAAGTGTAGTAGATGAGGCCATGATCAACTTTGAGGCTACTCACACCTCCATCACCAAGGACGAGATGTATTGTGTTGAAATTCTAGAAGTTGAAGAGGTAACCAGAGATCAAGCTAATCAAAAGGAAGTTCTTTTAAGTGAATTCATAGATACTAATCCTTTCGACAATTATCATGCCACTAGATTAGGAGCCTATGCCATTTATGATGAAGATCAAGTGATCCTCAAGGTCGTGAAGACATCCAAGAATGATCCAACCTCATAGATATGGACACTACATTTTGATGGAGTGAGATACAAAGTTGGTGGAGGAGCGGGGATATGTTTAACATCTCCATCTAATGAAAAGACACTTAGGTCTTTCTGCTTCTAATTTTCATGCTCAAATAATGAAGCAAAATATGAGGGCCTAGTGTAGGGTCTCATTCTTGTGAAGCAGATGGGTGTCAAAAAAATAATAGTATTAAAAGACTTGGAACTAATTGTCAATCAAGTCTTAGGGGTTTCTGTAGTGAAGAATATTTGCATGTGACCTATAGACATAGATTTTGGGACCTGATTGAATGCTTTGAGGCTTTCACTATCTAGAAAATTCCTAGAGAGTAGAATGTAGCTACAGATTGTATGGAATCAATTGGATCCCAATTTGATCCCGCTTCTGACCTAATTCATAACAAACACTCTGTGTGAGTGACTTTCTGGCCTGTTAGTTCTTAAAAATTATGGTTGAAAATTCTCAAGAGGTTTCAAAGCTCTTGGTACATTTTAGGATAACGAACAAGGCCAAATAATGTATATGAACCTTCTTCTCTTTAGGCTTTGCTAGACCTAGGTGGGTATACGTATGTAAATGAGGAAGACTTAAACTATGTTTCCTAATTAAGAAATATATCCAAAATGGGAATTGGGAGTGGAGATGTGTAATCCTAATTTGGTATAAATTGTATAAGCAGTATTAAGGTGAAATTTAATATATTCAATTAATAGATGTAAGGTTTTGAATTTTTTTTTGATAAAATGAAATTATGAAATGGGTAAGACCAGTGCCTTGTTGGGTAAATGGAGTCAAATGGAAGTCTAAGATAAGTGCCTTGTATTTGGTAGTAACTCTAACTATTTGGCACACTACTATTGGTTTATACCTTGTATAAATGTGTAGGCAAGTGATTGACAAACTCTACTTACTTATCCAATTGAAAAAACTAGGTTACTTAAATTTATCAAAATTATTTTAATCTTTACTTGAAAGAACCAATTGAATAAATTATGCAAGAACACAAATAACACCAAATTGGAGAAAAATTGATAATCCTAATTATATGGTTCTTCTTACTGATCTAAATAATACTTCCAAATTACTATGATTGACTAGAAGGATTAAATTCCTTTGAGGAAACCAATTTATCATATCACACAAATAAAATAAATGTGCATTGATAAATTGAATATATACTTGATATACCAATTTAAACAATAAAGAAGCACTAAAATGGAGACAACCAGATAATTGAATAACTTCAACAAACAATTGCTACCAAGATAACACCATGAAATTAGAGATCTTTCATTGAATTCTTCAAAATACTGCTTGCAACATATTCTTTCAGACTATTAGCATTATGGAACTTTTCTACTATCCATTAATTATCCCTTTTCTAATACTATCTTCTCCTCTATCTTTCTTATGGTCCTGTTCTCTCTTAAATATACAAGAGGTAACAAGCTTCAAGCCATTTACATCATTTCAAAATGTCTTTTCATAAAGTTTGTTAGACATAACTTAAACATGAATTAAAGAGACAATTAAACACATCTACTCGCTCGATTAATCTCCATAGAAGTATCTATTGTCATCGAAGACTTATTCAAGATATTTCCTCTCTATGATGTACATAATCAATCTTCTTTAGGGCCCAAGTATTTTTCTTGCCACTTATTAATTGTCATGTCACTTGGCCATTTGAATTCCTATGTAGCTACAAACTTTGTAAGGTGACTCTTCCATCTATTATCCAAGAAGTTTCTAACATCCACCATGAGATTTGTATATCCACTATCCAACATGACAATCCCATTGAGTAAAGTATGGAACTTATTGAGATTGATCTCCCCCTCATCTTGTATATGTGCCAAGCATTTAGGAATTATCTGATCAAATTCTTCTCTCCATTCATCTATACCTTTCAATTGATTTTCATATTTGAGGATTGATGGGATGAAGATGTATTTGATGGAGTCAAATGTGTCCCTTCTACTTTCCACTTTCTTCCTTATATCCACCAAATACTTATACTCATCAATCACACACTTTACCATTTCATGTGTAGGTTTGAGCCTTGATGGGACATCTGGATCCCTGTGTGTAGCTTTGCATAAAGTGGTCAATATGTGGAAGGTGGGTTTCCATCTCTTTTGGAGTTATTCAAGGATGGGGGAGTTAGTGTTTGTCTATTCCAAAGCTTTAATCAGATTGTTGAAGTTTTCATGTACTCCATTTATCTTTTCCTTTAATATCCTAACTCGATCCTCTCCTCCTTAGTGTCTCTATGATATGATGCTTGAAATTCTCCATGTTATACTTCTTCAACTTATCAATTTCATCTCATTTGTTGTATCTGTTAATCCTCTATCTGGGAAAGTGGGTGACAGATAATTTATTCATCTCCTCTCACTCTGGTAGCTTACTTCAACTAATGTTTTAGCTTTATATTTTCAACAAACAATTTGTTCACCTCATCATTTGATACATTCAATCTCTTCTCATATTCATTAAACTTCTTCTCCATATTCTCTACTACATCCTTGGTGAACATTGTAGAATGCACGGTCATAGTGGCAACTTCTATGGGAGTTGTGCCTCTCATTGTTCTAACCATAGCTGACCCCTTCAATTCCTATACTACATCCAAAAGTTGAGGTTTCCTTGTATTTTCCTATTTTTTCCATAGAGCAAGTGTTTGAGTAGTAGGATTATACCCTGTTCCTAAGACACCCTCTTCTAAATCAAATTCTCCTACCAACATGGGGTCATCCTATCTCTAATTTGATCTAGAAGAAACATTTTAGATAGCTCCATCCTCGATATAACTAGCATATCACTTTTTAATACCATTTGTCTTGCCTCATGGGGGTGACATTAATGTTATCAATAGTTAACTCTACAAATGTTTGAGCCTGGATCTCATCTTGCTTCAACTCATCAGCTCCAATAAGATTGATTTTCAACCTTTCATCAAATTGTTTCATTTTCATTTTAATCCAAATATTTTTAATTCATTGGTGTTGATAAAATTATCATCTTCCATGAATCTTAGAGAGGAAACTACCCTCTCATCTTCTTGAATTTCATCAGGTCCTTCCTCTAAAATCCTGATCTTAGGATCATGATGCTTTTGACTTCTTTATTGTTATGCTACCTCCTTTATTTTATTCAAAGCTAGGACTACTTCTTCTTCATTGTCACTTGAATCATATCCAACCAATGGCTCAATCTTATGTCTTTTAGCCTATGGTTTTTTAGTAGGAGAAGGAAGGGATTGATGTGGATGCTTCATGCGGTGGTTAGTGAGGTGTGGGAAGTGGGATCAACCCCTCATCTTGGGCAATTTTGTAAAATTCATCAAACTTATTAAGGATCATCTACATCATTTTTAGAAGGTTGGGTTCATTTACAAAAAACCCTTTGAAAATTCTATCCTTCTCCTTCTTCTGATTCTCCTACTTCATCATTGTTATCCACCTTTTTATGGTATACATTACATTAGAAAAATACACAAAATTTCTTATAACATCCTCCTTAGGGTCAAACTCATTTGAGATGGCCCTCTTTGTCAACAAGGTTCTTCTGATAATGTTGATATGACCCCCTAGGTCACACACTCTCCTTTCTAGATTTCAGGGGATAGTTAACCCTCAAAAACCTCTATAGTTCCTCTAGCATATTAGACCTAATGGCCAACTCTTCAAATATAGTCAAATCAAGCAAAAATGTACCTTTCCTTTGATTTCTCATCAAACCATGCTCCATCCAAAGCATCTACCATATAAACTCAGAAAAAATACCCTTACAAGTGCAAATTCAAAAAAATATGTGGTGCTTCATCACATCCATATACTTTGATAATTGTGTGTTGACGCATAAAAAACCTATCAAGATAGTTATGGGTATAGCCCTAGTTTGGCCTATACTATATAGGCCTCATTACTTTCATCAATGATTCAAGAAATCTTGGTGTTGGGTGACTAAGTTTAGCTATTATTCTAACAAAAAAATCATCTTGAAACACCACAGAATCACACTTTGTACATCTGTTATGCTACATGTAACACCAATTTTGCATAGGGAATCTTACTCCACTTTCTTGTGTACACAATTTCATTCTTTCATACCACTTCATTTCATTCTGACATGGGATTAAGTGATACAATAAATAATATTTCCTAAAAGTAATAGGGGCCTTAGCTTCCCTAACTTGCAACAAGCCTTCATGTATTTCTTTCTCAATTATAGATACAAAATATAGCTCTATATTTGATTCGGAATGTTGAATTATCATGGCCATTCTCATTAATTATATTGACATATGTTCCTCTACATCTATCCCCAAGACTTGACACAATGTATAATAAGTTTTTTTGAAATAAACTTTAAATTTTGAGACTTGGAAAGGTTCCATTTTAGAGGAAGGGCTGGGGAATTTTTTGTTTTCATCAACCCTCTTCATGTGTAGGGGGATCTCATCACTTTGAATGGTATGTTCTTCTCAACCTCTTATGCTCTTGCTCCAATTTAACTAAATTCACCTCCTTTATAGCTTGTTTATTAAGCTTGAAACACTTTATAATGGAATCTCTTGTGACATCAACTAAGAACTCACCATTTGGAAGCCTAATATTTTTGGTTGGGGAATAGTAGCTATGGGCAAGGGATTTAATTAGCTCAATGTCAATGAAAACATTAGGGACAATCAATTTAGCCAAATATTGGGTCCATGGGTTTGATGTTGAAACCTTGTCATTCCTATTCCAATAGAAGTACCAATAAAGGTTCCAACCTAACTGAGGTATAATAGGGTCTCTATAGCCTTGAGCTAAGCCTCTAGAAACCTTTTTTAGGTCCTTTGTCTACTAAACCAGATAATAGGGAAAGTAATGGGGATTGCAAGGAGGGTTTACTAGTTTTGGTTTCATCCCTTTTAACTCCTACTTCAATCGTTTCTAGTGCCATTTTATGAAATCCACATAGAATGATGAGCAAAGCTTACCATAGGATAAAAATTGCTTGGAAGAATTCCCTTTACTCCCACAACTTGAGCTTGTTTGTGATAGGGAGGTTGGATGAAACAATCACTATTTCATGCTTTGGGTCTTGCTTGTAAGACTCCTAGGGTGTGCTCACTCCACCACTTGAAACCTATAGGATCTCTCCTTCTTAGGGTCCCCTGATTTCTCCTTATGAGCCCAACTATCACTTGGATGCTTACTACCAAGTCAAGACTTGGTGCTAACTTGCAACTCTAACATAGCCCTTAATCCACCCTAAAGGCTATTCTACTCCAAACCTTGAAATCAGCTTTGTAGGGGTGTGGAGAGGTTTCTAATAGGTTCTTTCCATCCTATTAGGGCTCTTAAAGATCCTCCTAACTCCATCTTGTCATCGCTTCTACCAAACCCTCATTTAGGGTTAAAAAGGCTACTAGCCTAGGAGCCCCAATTAGGTCTCCTTCTTTGAGAAAACTGGTTATTACTCAAAACTCTCAAAAGAACACCTCAATCTTCCTTTGAGGTTCTTGGTTCAATTTCCCACCTCTCAAATATTTTTGAGGTTTTAGGTCTTAACTATCTGTACAACACTCTAATCTGAAAATGGCCAAAATTAGGTGTTTTTAGCTCTTTTCCTGGTTGCTTTGAAACTGTCAAGCTTTGCTCACATCAAATGGATTGATGGAGCTTCCTCCTCCATGCTATGCATTTACAAGACACTCATTTGTCTTCTCCAAGCAATGATTTTCCAAAATGTTAACACCCCTGCAATTTTAGTGCCCTGCACTTTCTGTCTTCCCTAGCCGGACTCTCCCTGGCTCACCTAGGGCAAGACTTTTCCAACAACTCCCGTGCTCACACAAACCCTACAACCTACCATATTTACACACATGGAGTCTAGTCACTGTTTACAAAGGGCCACACAATTTGTACGGTGGGAAAGTGAACTAAATCTCCATTTGCTGAAGACTATCTAGTTTAGACCAGCAATAGTGTGGAATCAAATTTATTTACAAACAGTGCTTGAAAATGAATAAAGAAACTATCTAATGACACACAAAACTTGAAGAAACACCACTCTACATCCTACATAGATCTTGGTGCTATGATCAATCCATTAAAGCAATACTACAATACAAAAATTAGAAAACTCTCACAAAACATAGTTAACTCTTCTTGAATTCAAACTTCAACAAATTTCAATGCTTCCAACCTTGCTCTTAGGTTGAGGCAACCCCTAAATAGTGTCTCAAAACAATTATGGGCTCTCCTTGGCCACTTGAAATGCTAAAAGATAATTATTTCCAAAAAAAATCATGATTTACTAAAAAATCCCAAAACCTTATTTAGGACTAGATCCTAATGATGCCTCCTCTATGGTCAACATGACCTTCATAAGAGATCCACACCAATCCAAAATGTCGTGAAGGCTTACATCTAAGTAAACTAAGAGTTATTTCCTAGTTGTCCTAAACAAAACAAAGATAAATTATGGGTGCTCCTGCACCATTCTCCCCCTCTCTGCACAAACACTAAGGAATGTGAGGAGAGATCGGTGACACATCAATACCCTACTTCTTAAACTGAGCTTCATCTACCCATGTAGCCTCATACTCTGGCTTTTCCTTCCACTTGATGAAGTGCTCCATGTACACTGTATGCCTTGTAGATTTCTTCACCCTTGACTCCAAGATCCTTTCTGCCTGAAGCTTGTCTTGAGTAGGTAAGGCTATGTTGCTTACATCCTTGAAGATATCCCTACTGTTATGATCTATGTCATTGACTATTCCCTTATATCTAATCAGATCAGCTACATTGAACACTAGAGAGATGCCTAAATTTGTAGGTAATTCCACCTTGTAGGCATTCTTCCCATATTTGGCTAATACCTTACATGGTCCCACTCTTTTCATCTACAATTTATTTGATATCACCTTCTGCAACCTAGATTTGTTGAGGTAAACCATGACATAGTCTCCTAGTGGAAATTGTAGATCCTTTCTAGATAAATCCACCATCTCTTTCAACATTTTAGTAGCCTCGGTGACTATCTTCTTCACCTGCTCCTGAATCTCCTTCATGGTTTGAGAGAAATCCTCTGCATGTTCACTTCTATGCTCTAGAGCTCCTAGATCCCTAAGCTCACATACACCTCTTGGGTGCATCCAATACACTATTTCAAAAGGACTCTTCCCTGTAGTCCTGTTCAAATTGTCATTGTATGCATACTCAGCCTGTGATATGACCAAGTCCCATGTCTATCCATACTCCTTGGTTAGACATCTGAGAAGGTTACCTAACACTCTATTAACCACCTCAGTTTTTCCATCGGTCTGAGGATGGTAAGCTAATCCAAAAGATAGGTTGGTACCTAATCTACTCCATAGAGTTTTCCAAAAGTGACTCATGAACTTCACATCCCTATCTGATACAATGCTTAATGGAAATCCATGGATCCTTACAATTTCCTTGAAGAAAAGGTGAGCAATGTAGCTAGCATCATGTGTGGTCTTGCAAGGGATAAAGTGACTCATCTTGTTGAATCTATCTACCACCACATAGACACTATCAAACCCTGTCTTAGTCTTAGGAAGTCCTACAACAAAATCCATGCTAACACACTCCCATGGTCTATTGGGAATGGGTAGAGGTTGATACAAACCTCCATTACTAGCTCCCCCTTTGGCTTTCATACAAACTACACATTGCTCCACATACCTTTTGACATCCCTTGGCAACTTGGGCTGATAATAGAACCTTTGTACTACTTCCATTGTCTTACTAATACCAAAATGACCACTAAGACTACCATTGTGCTTTTCCTAGATAAGATTCTCTCTCATTGAACCTTTTGGAACACATAACTAATTTCCTTTGAACAAAAGTCCACTCTGCAATCTATATTCTGAGAATTGACTATGAAAATAATTCCCAAAATTAGAACATACCTTATATGCCTTTGAGAAGTCTTCATCTTCTCCATAGAGATCCTTGAAACTGTCTATTCCAATGCTCCTTATCTGTATCTCCTGCATTGTTAGCAACCTCCTACTTAGTGCATCCGCCACCTTGTTCATTTGTCCCTTCTTGTGCTTGATGGTAAAAGTGAAAGCTTGGAGGTATTCCATCCATTTCAAATGTCTATTGCTCAATTTCTCTTGAGTGTTGATGTAGCTAAGTGCTTGATTGTCAATAAACACTAAAAACTCCTTCGGTAGGAGATAATGCCTCCTCTTTCTAAGGGACTACACTAGAGCATACAATTCTAGGTCATAGGTAGAGTACTTTGTCTTAGCTTCATTGAGCTTTTCACTAAAGAAAGCCACATGCCTACCTTCTTGGCTGAGTACTCCTACTACAAATCCACTAGCATCACATTCCACAGTAAACAACTTGTCAAAACTAGGTAATAAAAGAATAGGTTGGGTTGCCACTTCTTGTTTTTGTAAGGAAAACTAGATGTGGAAAACAATTTTCCTAATGTCAATACCTCAGGAAAGAATGCAGAAGTACTTTTAAATTTTCAATTACAGTCAAATTGAGATGCACTATGAGATAGATTACAGAAACAGAGTATTTAGACAAACACACATGAACACCAAATATACATGGGAAAACCCTTATGGGAGAAAAACCCACCACACCAAGAGAAATCACTTTGTATTACAGTAATAAAAAAATTGCATACAATTTTAGACTTATCTTTCTGGTGTCATTATACAGTAGCATTCATCATGTACATTCTTCAAACAGAAAACTTCCAGGTTACAACCTCTACAGATTTTTAATCCTTCACTAATATAGCTTGAATTCTTCACACTTCACTATTGATCGAACTGCTATCCAACATCAAAACATCTACAATTTCCAACTATATCCATGGCATTCGCTGACTGTCGAGCTACCTCTCAGAACCGTCACAACAAATAGACTCCCAACGGTTCCAATTCGGCTCTTCTAATTTGTCCACATGATGCCACATTAGAAGTCATACATAGTCAATAGAATTCATATTGCATTGGCATCTCAGTGAGACACTAACTGTGTCTCGCCGATGCCACATTGAACTCGTACCAATGTCACCAAGAGTCTTTGTAATCGCTTTGACTTATTGCTTTTGCTAGAAGGTCATAGTGAAACACTAAAGTTACATCGAAGTCCCCAAGCCTACCGAGCACCAAGTAGAAGTCGAAAAGACTTACTCCTATCACCAAGAGTTCATATCGATCTTCTTATGCTACTCCAAAGTGTTCACCTATCACCAAAACATTTGTCCATTGCCGAGAGAACTTACCGATTTATATATGTTTCACTGAAGACTGACTGTCACCAAGAGTTACCTTGATAGCCATCGGCTATCGGAAAGACAATTTCTTATCACTCAGACCTCATAACGAAGTCTAAGAGTTATATCGATAACTCCCAAGTAGTCCCTATCAGCATAGCTTTCTTCTATCGCTAATACCTTTGTCCGAGTTCATTAAGATATACCAAAGATTCCAACTTAAGTCTTAGTCACTAAGACATTTCCACTTTAGTAGGACATCTTACCAAAGTCTCTTCCTTTGGCTAAGTCTCTCTGATAAAACATAGTCGGCATAACATTTGATTTTACGGTGACTTCTCACCGAGCCATAATAAGTTACCCCGAGGACATCAATTCATATATTGTCAGCAAGAGAACAACACTTTGCTGAGACATCCTAGTGAGAACCATAAGCTTCACCAAAGTTCATACTCACTAAGAGTTACGCCGATAAATGAATGAATGGCCTTTCAGCCAAAGCTCTCCCGAGCGCTATGAGGTCACAATGAACACACCTTGCTATAGTGATAGACTCCACAGTAAACATTTTGGCAAGACTTCTTCAAGGTCACAACGACCTATTCAGAATTGGATAAAATAAACTGCTAGTTGGCCAGACAATCAGAATGTCACACCGACATTGCTCTAAAGGAGGTTTCAATCTGTAATGATTGAGACACTTTTTCCAACAATCTCCCACTTGACAAAGATCATTTAGACACCTTCAGAGATCACAAAAAAAATTACTTTACTGAAAAACATGGGCACTAAGGCCCATTGAAATGGCACACCACCTGAACTTGTATGTGCTCACTGGCTTCGTCAATGCATCTACAACATTCTCCAAAGTAACAACTTTTTCCAAACTAACCTTTCCATCCTCAACCATATCTCATACAAAGTGGTACTATACATCAATATGTTTCATCTTGGCATGGAAAGTTGGATTCTTTGCTAGACAAATGGCACTTTGACTGTCACATAAGATTGTTATTTCCCCTACATCAAAACCAATGTTAGAACACATGTTTCAACCATACAGCTTCTTTACAAGCATGAGTAGCTGCCATGTATTCAGCCTCTATAGTGGACAAAGCGACTACAGCCTATCGCTTGCTCATCCAACTCACTACACCACCATTTAGCATGAAAACATATCCACTGGTGGATCTTCTGCTGTCAATGTCCCCTACCCAATCAGAGTCTACATAACCACGAATGCTGAGAGTCCTTTGTGATTCAACCAAATTCCCATGGTAACATAATGCAAAATCTGAAGTTCCCTTCAAATACCTAAACACCCTCTTCATGGCATCCCAATGTATTATTCCTGGATTAGCCATAAATCGACTAAGTACTCCCACTGCTTGGGCAATGTTTGGTCTTGTACAAACCATTGCATACATGAGACTACCTACAACACTAGCATAGGACACACTGGTCACGTCCTCCATCTCAGTAGGATATTTTGGATAGTCCTCAACAGATAGTTTCATTCCCTACATGACTGGAACAACTAACTGTTTGCAATCATTCATACAAAATCTCTCTAGAATAGTCTTTATATACTTACTCTGATTGAGCCAAAGCTTTCTATTCTTCCTATCCCTGGTTATCTCCATCCCCATAATATACCTTGCTGCACCAAGATCCTTCATTTTGAACTTAGTAGACAACTGAGACTTAAGATAAGAAATCATTAACTTGCTATTTCCTATGAACAACATATCGTCAACATAAAGAGCAATAACAAGCACTTGATCACTTTCAGCTTTATAATATACACAGTGATCAGATTTTGATCTCACAAAGCCTAAAGATAATACATTGGTATCAAATTTTTGGTACCATATTCTAGGTGACTACTTTAACCCATACAGAGACTTCTTTAATTTGCATACCAATTTTTCTTTACCTTTCTCAACAAAGTGCTCAGGCTGGGACATATACATTTCTTCTTCAAGATCACCATTTAGAAATGTTGTCTTCACATCCATCTGTTCAACCTCTAAGTCATAAGCTACTGTAAGTGACAATAGAAATATAATGGACGTCGGCTTTGCTACAGGAGAAAAAATTTCCCCATAGTCAATTCCCTCTACCTGGGAATAACCCTTTGCAACCAATCATGCTTTGTATTTTTCTACACTGCCATCCAGACCAATCTTTTTCTTAAATACCCATTTACAACCCACAGGTTTTCTTCCTTTAGGAAAGGGCATCAAACTCCAGGTTTCATTTTTATCTAATTACGCCATTTCTTCCTTCATGGCTTCCAACCAAGAATCTGAATCAGACATTTTAATTGCCTCCTTTACAGTCTTAGGCTCATCAGTGCTAGAAATCAAGGCATAGGCACAAGTAGAATCAATTAATGAGAACCCATACCTATTTGGTTGTTTCCTTTCTCGGGTTGACCTCCTCACTGGCTGAGGCTGAGGTTCATCTTCTTCAGAGCTTTCATAACTGCTTGAGCTCTCCTTAGTTTCAGGTATGTTTTGAATCTTCAATTCCTCTTTCTCTAGTGTAGGAGGAATTGCTGCTACATCCTTACTATTTTCTGACTTTGTCTCTAATTGCAGATCCAAGGTGGAAGGTTTCAGCTCATGAAAGATTACACTTCTGTTGTATATAACCTTCTCTGTAATAGGATTCCAAAGCTTGTATCCTTTGATGTTAGCACTATAGCCAATAAAAATACACTTAACAGCCTTGTTCTCCAACTTAGATCTTGTTGTCTAAGAGAGGGCTTCTTACCAGACCACACTTCCAAAGGTGTCTTATCAACAAGAGCAGAGTTTGGAGACCGATTAATTAAGTAACATGCAGTAGTAGTAGCTTCAACCCAGAACTTCTCTTCCAAATTAGCACTACTAAGCATACTTCATGCTCTCTCCATCACTGTCCTATTAAACCTTTCTGCAACTCCATTCTGCTGTGGAGTGTAAGGTGTAGTCTTGTGTCTTTTGATTCCATGATCTTTACAGTATCTTTCAAATTCATCAAAACAAAATTCACCACCATTATCAGTCCTTAAGCATTTTATTGTTTTACCAGTCTGATTTTCAACAAGATTTTTAAACTCCTTAAATCGACTGAACACTTTTGATTTACTTTTCAAAAAATATATAAATGCTCTTCTTGAATAATCATCAATGAATGACACATAGTATCTTGATTTAGACAAAGAAGGAACATCTACTAGACCAAACACATCTGAATGAATATAGTCTAACAAACCAAAAGTTTTATGAGGACTGTTATAAAATGAAACACAATGCTACTTTCCATATATACAGTGCTCACAGAATTCAAATTCCAGATTACAATCTACAAACCCCTCAACCAAGTTTTTTTTCTTCAAGGTTTTCAAACCTTTTTCTCCTATGTGGCCTAACCTATGATGCCAAAGCATAGTCTTCTCAGTAGGAAGTTTTACTTCCATAGAGTTTACATAATTAGGGATATTTCCCTCTTTACCTCTATGAGCAACTTTTAGTGACTTCAAAGAGACACTGTTACAATGAACAACTTGTGCATCTAGCTTATATAGGGTACCAATTCGAGCACCTCTAGCTAGCACCATTGAACCTCTAGTCATCTTGTAGCCACTCTTCGAGAACAAGACTTGTACTCCGATATCATTTAGCATACTTATAGAAAATAGATTTCAAGCCAGACCTGGTATGTGCATAACATTATTGATCCCCTTTATTCTACCATCAGGGAATTGGATTTTGACTCTTCCATGGCCAACAATTTCCAAGGTTGAATCACTCGCCAAGTACACCTTTCCACCATCGTATTCTTCATACTTTGTAAACCATTCTCTGTGAGATGTCATGTGGAACGATGCTCTAGAATCAATCAACCAGACATCATCTGATGCCTGAGTAGCCAAGGCTACAATGAAGGCATCACCATCACTATGAGAAGAACCATTATTAGAAGATCCTTTCTTCTTCTTTTTCTCCTCTTTACAATCCTTTCGGACATGACCAGGTTGCCCACAGTTCTATCACTTCACCTTGGACTTCTTTCTAGGAGACTTAGATCTCCCCTCTGATTTCGATTTGGACTTCTTGTCCTTCTTCTTTCCTTTCTCCTTTGACCTTCCTCTAACAACAAGAGCCTCCTTTGCCATCTCAGAAGATTTTCTTCTAATTTCTTCTGACAACAAAGAACCAACAATATCTTCCATTTTGAAGCTAGATGTTGTACTCCCAATAGCCATCACTAGATGATCCCATGAGTCTGGCAAAGAACATAATAGAAGCATACAATGATCTTCTTCTTCAATCTTTACACCAACAAATGTTAATTGTGCGAGCAGTATGTTGAATGCATTCAAATGATCAGCTACAGACCCTCCTTCCTACATTCTCAAAGAGTAAAGCTTCTTTCTCAGGAACAACTTATTCACCAAAGATTTCCCCTGATAAATAGACACCAGTCTCTTCCACAAGAGAGAAGCAGACTTCTCTTCATGCACATTGAGAAGAACTGACTCTGCCAAATAGAGCCTTATCAGCCCCTTCGCTTTCCTATCTGCAAGGTCCCATTCTTCTTGCTTCATGCCTATAGGTTTAGTTCAAAAAACAACAAGCCAAAGGTCTCAATCTACTAAGAGATCCTCCATCTTGAGTTTCCACAATTCAAAGTTACTGCCATTGAATTTCTCTATTTCAATCTTCCCAGATGAACTAGACATCTTAATCTATAAATAGAAATAATAGTCTCTACAAAACTCCCACTGAATAGTACTGACTCAAAAAACCCAATGTACCCCCAAGGATAACACAACTAGCCAGGCTCTGATACCACTTGTAAGGAAAACTAGATGCAGAAAACAATTTTCCTAATGTCAATACCTCAGGAAAGAATGCAGAAGTACTTTTAAATTTTCAATTACAGTCAAATTGAGATGCACTATGAGACAGATTACAGAAATAGAGTATTTAGACAAACACACATGAACACCAGATATACATGGGAAAACCCTTACAGGAGAAAAACCGACCACACCAAGAGAAATCACTTTGTATTATAGTAATAAAAAATTACATACAATTTCAGACTTATCTTTCTGGTGTCATTATACAGCAACATTCATCATGTACATTCTTTGAACAGAAAACTTCCAGGTTACAACCTCTACAAATTTTTAATCCTTCACTGATACAGTTTGAATTCTTCACACTTCACTATTGATCAAACTACTATCCAACATCAAAACATCTACAATTTCAAACTATATCCATGGCGTTACTTGACTGTCAAGCTGCCTCTCAGAACCGTCGCAATGAATAGACTCCCAACGGTTCCAATTCGGCTCTTCTGATTCATCCACATGATGCCACATTAGAAGTCATACACGGTCAACAAAATTCATATTGCATTGGCATCTCGGTGAGACACTAACTATGTCTCATCGATGCCACATTGAACTCGTACTGATGTCACCAAGAGTCTCTGTAGTCGCTTTGAATTATCGCTTTCGCTAGAAGGTCATAGCGAAACACTAAAGTTACACCAAAGTCCCCAAGCCTACTGAACACCAAGTAGAAGTCAGCAATACTTACTCCTTTTGTCAAGAGTTCATATCGATCTTCATATGCTACTCCGAAGTGTTCACCTATCGCCAAAACATTTGTCCATCGCCGAGAGAACTTATCAATTTATATATGTTTCACCAAAGATTGACCGACACCAAGAGTTACCTCGATAGCCATCGGCTATCGACAAGACAATTGCTTATCGCTCAGACCTCATAACGAAGTCTAAGAGTTATATCAATAACTCCCAAGTAGTCCCTATTGGCATAGCTTTCTTTTATCGTTAATACCTTTCTCCGAGTTCATTAATATATACCGAAGATTCCAACTAAGTCTTAGTCACTAAGACATTTCCACTTCAGTAGGACATCTTACTAAAGTCTCTTCCTTCGGCTAAGTCTCTCCAATAAAACACAGTCAACATAACATTTGATTTCATGGTGACTTCTCACCGAGCCATAATAAGTTACCTCGAGGACATCAATTCATATACTGTTAGCAAGAGAACAACACTTCGCTAAGACATCTTAGCGAGAACCATAAGCTTCACTGAAGATCACAGTCGCTAAGAGTTATGCCTATAAACAAATGAATGGCCTTTCGGCCAAAGCTCTCTTGAGTGCTATGAATTCACAATGAACACACCTTGCTATAGCGATAGATTCCACAGTAAACCTTTCGGCAAGACTTCTTCAAGGTCACAGCGACCTGTTCAGAATTGGATAAAATAAACTGCTAGTCAGATAGACAATTAGAATGTCACACTGACATTGCTCTAAAGAAGGTTTCAGTCTATAATGATTGAGACACTTTTTCCAACAGTTTCAGTTTCTGAAAACCTTTCTCAGCTTCTTGAGTCCACTTAAACCTAGTCTTTAAGCCACCTTTGATTGTATCTAGGACTGGTGCACATATGCCACTAATTTTTCTTATAAACTTCCTATAAAACTGAGCTAACCCATGAAAACTTCATACCTTTGTCCCTGTGGTTGGTGTAGGCCGGTTTAGGATAGCTTCCACTTTGCTTGGGTCCATCTTCAATGATCCTTGGGATACTACAAACCCCAAATACACAAGCTCTTGTTTGAAGAACTCACATTTCTCTAGGTTGATGGGTAACTTCCCCTCTTGCAACCTTCTAAGAACCATCTCCACACGCTTTTATTTTGATCTATTCAAGAAATATGAAGGAGCATGAAGAGCACTTGAGATAGGTATTACAATGCTTAAGGGAAAATCAATTGTATGCAAACCTGAAGAAGTGTGACTTCTTTTAAACTAAGGTGAAATACCTTGGTCATGTGATTTATGGAAAGGATATTGTGATGGATCCTTCGAAGATTCAAGCTATAGTTAATTGGCTTGTGCCTACCAACATAGCAGAGGTTCGTAGTTTTATGGGTCTAGCTGGTTACTATAGATAATTTGTTCAAGGGTTATCTAGGATTGGTCACCCTATAACTTCTCTTCAGAGGAAAGGAAGAAATTTGTTTGGATAGAGCAGTGCCAATTAGCATTTCAGACACTTAAAGAAAAGCTGACGAATGCACCTATACTAATTGTTCCTGATCCTACTAAGGATTTTGTAGTCTGCATTGATGCATCCTTAGACATTTGGGAGTAGTACTCATGCAAGATGGATGTGTGGTCACTTCTGAGCCTCACAAACTTAAGGATCACAAACTAAATTATCACACTCATGATTTAGAGCTTGTTGCAGCTATGCATTCATTAGTTAGATGGAGGAATTTCTTATTAGGTCATCACTTTGAACTTCATTGTGATCACCGTAGTCTGCAATACATTTTTACGCATCCTAACTTGAATGCTAGACAAAGATGGTGGATGGAGTTCTTATGTGAGTATGACTTTGAGCTGATATATATTCAGGGAAAAGAGAATGTAGTAGTTGATGCTCTTAGTCATCGTCGACATGAGATATCTGCTATTACTCTTGAAGTAGCTTTGAGGGGTCAAATATTAGCAACACTTCCTACTGATAGATTGTATCAAGAGGTAAAGTCAGGTATTGAATCTGGTAAACATTTAGAGGGTCAATTTACAGGTTATTCTCTTAAACCAGATGGTTTATTGTGACATTTAGAATGTATCTATGTACCACATTCAGATGGTCTTCATACATTAATTATGACTGAAGCACATCGAGCACCGTACTCAACTCATCTATGTGTTAAGAAGATGCATATGGATCTTTGACAACTTTATTTTTGTCCTGGTATGAAACGTGATATCACTGATTATGTATCGAGATGTCTTGAGTGCCAGTGAGTCAAAGCTAAGCATCAACATCCCGCTAGATTATTATAGCCGCATCTCATTCTTGAATGGAAATGGGATATTATATCAGTTGATTTTATTGTTGGATTACCTACATCATCATGTCGACATGATGCCATTATGGTAACTATTGATAGACTGACTAAGGTAGCTCATTTTTCGCTAGTACAATCATCTTATAATGCTTCCTTAGTAGCTAGGATATTCATGGAGGACATAGTTAGATTGCATGGGATTCCTCATAGGATTATATCCGATAGAGATCCTGTATTTACTTCAACCCTATGGACTTCATTACAACATGCTCTAAGTACAAAGTTGAACTTTAGTTCAGCGTATCATCCTCAAACTGATGGTCAAATAGAGAGAGTTAATCAAATTTTGGAGGATATGCTTAGAATGTACGTAATGGACCAATAGTCACATTGGGAGGATTATCTATACTTGGTAGAATTTTCTTACAATAATGGATATCAAAGTTCCATAGGTATGCCGCCATTTCAGGCATTATACGGAAGTCCTTATCAAACTCCATTGAGTTGGGATCAACTTGAGGATAGAGTGTTAATTGGTCTTGAGATGCTTTGACATTTGGAGCAACAAGTTTATCGTATTAGAAAAAAATTGATAGTAGCACAGGATAGTTAGAAGATGTATGCCGATGCGCATAGAATAGATTGACAATTTACAGTTGGTGATAGAGTGTTTCTTTGAGTGTGACGTAAAAGAGTCCAATCTGTTATGGAAAAGGCTCTAAGCTTTCACCTCATTTCATTGGGCCATTTGAGATCCTAGAGAGGATTGGTCCTGTGGTGTATCGACTTGCCTTACCACCCAGTTTGTAACATATCCATGATGTTTTTCATGTGTCAGTTCTTAGACCATATCATCCCAACATTTCTCATGTACTTGATTAGAATGAGTTATAGGTAGAGGATGGGCAGCTGGCTTTGGAGCCCATGGCCATTCTACAGCGCTGGATGCTCATTCTCAGGGGTCGAAATGTTGACCAAGTGAGGGTCCAATAGGATCCTAGTCATGAGGCTTCTGCTACTTGGGAGGATGCGACACAGATGAGGGAACTTTATCCCTATCTATTCGCAAGCTTTTAGGAGCAAGCCTGATCCTAGGGGGCAAGGATGTAGTACCCCTCCACTTTTCTTATGTTTTTTGTTAACATGTTTTCACTTTGATAGACTTTGGTACTTTGTTTTGGGATATTTTGATCGCTGCAATTAGAGTGATGGTGGATTTATTTTTTGATGTGATGATACATTGTATGGTGGCAATTATTTTGATGTAATGCCTTGCCACACAACCCCAAAGGAATTAAGTAAAATGCAACCAAATTTTTTATTTTTTATTTTTTTTGAACAAGAGAGAATAGTAAATAACATAATCATTAATCAAATTGCATCACTTAATCCTTTGAGGAATACGAGGTCGTTACTTAATATAAACAATTACCTAACTATTACATGACCCATAAATTCATCCATTCATAACTGTAATTACATTAGTAAAAACAATAGGAAACATGATAGAATAATATCCAAAGTTATAACATCATTATGAATTCTCCTCATAACCAAGTTACAATACAAGTACAATGCATCATTACAAGATTACATTACAATAGCACCATGTGCAATAATATACAAGACTCTCCCAACTAGGTGGGAAAGATACATCGATAAAAGAAACACATGAATACATAAATCTAGAACCCAGGAACAAGAATCCACTGAAACTGCAACTCAGCACCATAAAATGAACCTGCATAAAAGAGAGAGTCCCAACGGGGTGCGAAACACGATCCACCCGACCACCCCCGTGCTAGGAGTTGCTAAGGAGGAATTCCTGACCAAGACCAACAAGAAAAAAACTCACAACCAACCAAATGAAAATTTACAACACATAACGCACTCAAACTCAAACTACATCAAAAATCATCAATATAAGCAAATGACCAAATCCAGAGAATTTCCCAAAAGGAAACGTAAATATGAATGTTAGAGGGAAGTGTCATCGCATGGCTTAACATGGATTCTCCAGGCTCCCTAATGCAAGGTACCGCCTCCATCTATTGACAGATTATCCAGGCAACCAAGCACTAGGAACTGCCTCCATCTATGGTTATCCAGGCTACCTATCTCAAGGAACCACCCCATAGGGTTGCTCAAGTGAAACCGTTACCTTTCGTGGAGATAAGGCAACGATCATGCCAACCATGGCCTTCTCAATCCCCTTTAGTCTGAGATAGCACTAAAAGGCGGATGAGGCAACATTTATCTTTTTAGTGTGTTACTACCCACCCCTAGTTAATTGTTTAAAATTATCACTTATTAAATTCACTCTAATGAGGGCTATCCTGGCACCCCTTTGTGCACCGACCACCCACTTAGAGCCACTCCCTCTAAACACTCAACCACAAAACAATAACATCAAGGAAAAAGTGAGGCATGACCATCTCACCAACTACAAGGAATCGCACCCACAATCTGGTACAATCCAAGTGTATAGCCAAAACATAGACATCACAAGTCTAAATTCAAAGAAAAATCAAAAGCAACCACCTTATCCCACCTCTGGAATCACTTAGGTTCCTAACCAGAATGATACACTTCTAAGGTTTCACCAATAAAAGAAAATTCCCATCAATCATGAAATGATATTACTCAAAAGAATTCATAAACAATAATACAACAGAACACGTCTTGATACATGGAATAATTCACATCAAATCGTAATTCAATACACAAAAATTCCATTTAATTTAAACATTTAATTTAACGTTATGTTTCACTGTTATTCTCATCATTGTAATACACCATACTTAAAGAATAAAACTATTTGTAACCTATCTTTTATTATACTTTCCAATTAAAATTAACCTACAATCAAATTACGATTTATATATATATAATATCTACACATATGAATATATTTATAAACTAGCATTAACTTTAATTTGATTATTAACTTTAACCCCTAATAGTACTTATATATATATATATATATATATCTCAACATAGATCTATGTAAGCATACATTGGTTTAATTACCTAACACTCCATCAAACGAAAACCATATAAATACAATTAAATTTGTCACGTACCACAAAATCGTATATAAAAAGAAGTTAAAATACTAAATCACCACGCATCAAAGGACAGCCTTTCGCTAAGTACCCTACGCGCGGCTCCAACCAATGAAGATTTGTTTCCCACCGAACTAGTAGATCCCCATTTCAAAATAAATACGATATGTATACAAATGCAAGTAAAAGTGAGGACGCGAAAATAAAATAAATAACCATCCTTATGTTATTCATACGCACCCATTACTGATGAGTGAAGAACTAATAACGGAGCCGATCACATAGTAAACCCGCCAAGGTGAATGAAAGGATGGGCGCCACAGTACACAGCATGGTCTTTGCGCGCAGTCGCAGGGAATGAAGATCTAAAGGAAACCATACAAAAGGACGCGGAAATATCCCACTGCCAAAATAGGTGAATGCCCCAGAAATACAGAATATAACGCATACAAAGAATAATAACAAACGCAATGTGCATCAACCGAAATAAATGGAATGGCAAAAGAGACAGACGACGGCCACAGAGCACAATAATTGAACACAAAAATCAATGAACCGGCAATAAAACTTTGTCCCAACGCAAAGGATAAGTACCACTTTTGCTGCATATTCAACCAAACTAAAAACACATCCTTCAAAACTAACCCTATACATAAGTATACAAATTAAAGTAAAGTGCAGATTAACAAACCAAATTTATTACTTAATGAACGCACATTAAACCAGCGAGCATTGCGCATGGAAGAACTAATGCCAATCAAACCCTTAGTAATCACACAGAAGACCGGTGCGGAACAAAAACATAGGACGCAAGAAAAGAAATACTACCAGACCAGGGTTGACGGTTCCCAAAACAAATGATTTATCGTAGGCGAATTTATGTGTTTGAATGCCTACATAATTCGGAAAATTGCATAGCACAGTAAGGGATTAATGAATTTATCAACTACATATAACAATAATAGATAGAACTGGAACATAAGGCGCAACAAAACAAAACACCCACGAGTTGAATAACTATTACTGGTTTCAGCTTCCCGTTTTATAAAATATATAAGCTACTAAACTTGTGAACCAAAACCCCAATACAAAATAACAAAATAAAATTTAACAACTCTGGTATAATCCATTTTGGATACGGACGTAACAGTCCAGCACATTTACCGAATTTACCAATAAATGAACTCTGATAAAATATATTACTTTCAATCCAATACAAAAGGATGAATCAACAATTAACCCTATCTCTATTTGAATACAAACTACCCAAATCGGATTCCTGTTCAGCCATAAATCAAGTATTTGTCTAGAACAATTATAATTCCAGAAACTAGGTTGACTCTCAAACAATAATTCTTTTATCAACTATGAATTTACAAATAACTTGTGTTGAATAAATCTAAACAATATTTTGCCTAGGGTTTAAGGGAAATTTGCAAGATTTCAATAGACAGGAAAATTTTTAGTTACAGAATTCAACTCAGCCAAAGATTAACACACACCAGATAGCACAGCCAAAATTAAAAAAAAAATGCAATACAAGACAGAATATAAATTTTGAAAGGCACCTGGCATCCTACGGCTACAAAAGAATCCAACCCCGATGCTTTCCTCCTCCTTTCCAATACTGACCCTTTTCTGTAACTTCTTTCCCTGAAAAACAATTTTCCAGACCAACCTCCAAAAAGGAAAAAAAATCCCCCTCTAAAAATTTTCTTCTTCTTTTTAAAAGAATACCGAACACCCCTTCAACTGTCCCCCGTAAAAAGTTTTCGAAAAACTAATTTTTTTATTCTCTCACTTTAATTAATCATTATTTAGTTATTTATTTATTTCTTTATTTAATTTCAACCAATAATTTCTTTTGTTTTAGATTACTTCCACTTAACTCTAGATTTTAATTAAAACAACCTTTTATTGATAATTAACTTTTAATTAAAATATAATTAAACCTCAATATTAATTAACTCATAATTAATAAAAATAACTTAAATTTAATCTTTTAATTCTTAAATAATTAATTTAACTATTACCAACATAATTAAATTAAATAACTCAAAACAATCGAAATATCAAGACAAGAATCGAATCAACACATGACTCAACAACCTCATACGAAATGACGGACTTGGGTCAGGAAATTCTTCCTTAACAACTCCTTTTTAACCACATCATACCCGTTGGGTTTAATTTGTGCTCGCCCTGTCCTGCCGAAGCAGGTGGAGTCGAGACTTTAATCTGCAATTCCTGCAAACAGATAAACGTCAAGTAACAAGTAATCACCACTGAAAACACATGGTGAAGGGAATTAGCGGAATAATAGGGCACTCGCAAGCGAGTGGTATTACTCTGTCCTTCCACCATAAAATACTAGACATGTCATCGTAAACATAATATCATGAAATTACATTATCGCATATAAGTTTAAAGAACACCATTGCACAACAAAACAAATCATCACTGAATATTGTATCATCAACTGTCACACATAATGTAAAGAGCAGTGAGAAAATTAACTAGGAAAACACACATGATCAGATATAAAACCACCACATAGAATATCACAGAGTATCCACAATATCAAAAGTATCAGGAGTATCTAATGAATCAGCAAATATGGGAGTATTACATTTGACATGCTTTATGTTAGCATAAATGTTTATTTCAGATGTTATTGTTATATATATGTTTATGGTAGATTAATTGTTATTTAATTTGTCAGTTTGGTGTGATGTGTATTGGTGTGGAGAACAGAGTTGCATCACTCACTTGCGAGTGCCCTGTAATTTCCGTGATTTTCTCTGCATGGTGTGTTTGAATAATGGATTATATGTATGTATGTTATTTGTTTGATTGTAGGATTGTAGGTACATAACACTGAATCCACTTGGTTTCTCAGGTATAAGCAAGTCAAGACTCAACGAAATTGTTGATTGAGAGGTAGTAACAAGGTTTTTCCTAGTCTAGTCTTGAACCCAGTCACAGTATGTTGTTAGTTTAAGTCTGGTGTCTTTGGTTGTCTCGTTTGTGTCTGATTTGATTATTTATTTTGAAAGGAAAATTTTGTTAATTTAATGATAGATTAATGTTCTTTTAATTAATGTTTATTTAAATTAATTTTAAATGTTGAAAATAAAGCTTTACATTTTATTTAATTAATTAATTAGTTTATTTGGTTAAGTAATTTAATCATTGAGATTAAAATTATTTAATTAAATAAATAAATTAATTAAATTAAAGTTACTTTGATTGTGAGAATGGATTAAATTTAAATTAATTGTTTTGTGGGAAATGGAATTTTAATTATGAAATAAATTGAAAAGGAAATTAGATTTTTTTGAATTTTGAATTCTTTAATTCTTTAAAATTAATTAAATTCTTGATAAGTGAGGAAAGAAAGAATCATCTGAGAGGTTGTTAGAAGATATTTTCTTCTTGACATGTGTGTTAGTTAAATTTATTGCTTTTTCTTGTTGAGGATTCTCTCAGAAGATATTGTGTGATTTGGGGAAAACAAGAAATCACTTCACGAGAAATGAAAAGCACAGATTTCTGCTAAATTTTTTGGAATTGTGTTTATTTGTGATTTCTTTTGAGTTTTGCTTAATGCTTTTGGAAGAAGTTTTGGAATTGCTTCTGGATAGAAATTTGTATTCTTTTGTTAAGTGGTGATTTGTAAAGGCTTTGAAAGATTGCACGCAGCAGACAAACAAAGCTTTTCTTCTACAATCAAGTTCTTCAAGCTACAATAATACATGTATCTCTCTATTATTTAATTAGTTTTCTTTGAAAAGATTGCCTGTGTAAGAAATAGATTTGTAGAAGCTTTGTTAATTGTGTATTTTAAAAGATTCTCTAAGGAAATAAATTTTTATTGAAGCCTCTATTCTTCTCGAGGAAATTATATAAGGAATATTTTTGTAGAAATTTGTTACCTCTTGTGTATTTTACGAGACAAGATTTTATAGTGAAATCATAGGGCAACACAAAGATTTGTTTTAAGAGTAGTAAATTCACAAAGGAAATTGACGAAATCTTTGTAGGATTTTAAGTTAAAATTGTCTATTAAATCTGGTGATAAATTTGGGGAAATAAAACCTCTGTGTAAGAATTTGATAAATATTATCTGTGGGAAAGAACTTGGAAATTTGGGGGTTTTGAAATGAAAACCTCTGTAATTGAAACTACTAAATTGGGAATAAATTGTACAAATTTGTATATTCTTTTCAATTTCCTGTAGAAATCTTTATCAAAATATTTGTCTGTATATTATATTCATATTTGTTAATTATATATATATATTCTGATACAAATATACATATACATGTGATTTCATTGTGTAAAGATTTTGATATTTTATTTTCACTATTTTTGAAAAAAAATCTGAAATGCGGATAATATCAAGGGGTTTAAAATTTTAGATTTATATTGTAAAATATAAAATAAGGTTTTAAGTTTGGGGGCTGTAGGATTTCCCCATAGCCGCCCCACACATGGCGGCGACTATGGAGGCAGCCAATACTGCCCTCATAGGTAGTGACAACTACCAACACAGTCGCTACCCCATGTGGGGTAGGTTGTGATTAACAACCTATATGACTGTGTATAACAGTCCAAAATCTTTATTTATTTAATATGTTTCATTTAATAAAATTTCAAATTCTTCACGAATTTTGAAATATTGACATTTGTGAATTTCAAAGTTATTTAAATTTTATTATATATGTGTGTGTGTGTGTGTGTGTGTGTGTGTGTGTGTGTGTGTGTGGATGTGTAAATTAAAATATACTTTACTGAATTATTGAGGAAATAGTCTTAGTATTATGATAAAAATTTTCTTCAAATTAAAATATATGTGAAGTTTAAGATTAATTCATTTTCAAAATATATAGAGAGAAAATTTGATATTTATATTTATATGAAATTGTGAAGATTAAAATTAGATTAATTGTAACAATTACTTTTATTTATTAGAGAAAGGAACTATAATCATATTTTTTTTATTTTTGTGCTTTAAGAAATGGATTTGGTGGATTTAATAAATCCTAATAATAGAAGTTTATTATCCCTGGTTTGCTTTAAATTGTATTTTCTATTTTATTGGGAAAATTGGGAATGTGTTAGAAGTACAAGTCTTCCAGAAAAGTTTGTTTTAATGTGGGATTTGTTATTTGTTTAAATACAACCTTGAGATAACTAGGGTTGTGCACGTGTTTTATGCATGGTCTGTTGTGATATTTTGGGTATTAGATTTTGGATTTAAGTGAACCTTATTTACCCTTAGTTGGTAAACTTAGTTTCCTTGTGTTATTTTTATGGGAGTGGCTCTTTGTGAGGGCCAGCACACAAAGTGGTGCCAGGGTAACTCATGTAGAGTTATTAAGTTAGTGAAAACTAAATCAACACATTAGATAGTTTAAAACTTTTAACTAGATTAATAAGCCTCGCTTATAGAATCAAGGGCTAGTTCAGTCTTAAGAATAAGTCAACAAGGCCTGGAATGGAAAATTTGATATCTTGTTATTTTAAGAGATATTTGATACCACAACAGTTTGCATGTGGGGCCGGGTTTCATAAGAGGTTACTAGGGTAACCCAAGTTTGGGGGCGGAACCTAGGAAGAAACACCAAGGTTACCTATGCAACATTATGATGACACTCCACCTAATATAATAGTATCCTTGTGAACTTAGCATATTTGAATATCCCATTTCTGGAAGCAATGTAACCAATAAGTTTAGCTTGTACTTGTGTGATTTGATTTTGGTTTTACTTGTTTCTAGGGTGTGTAGGTTATGTCTAAGGAACCTTATTACTATCTCCTAGCATGGGGGGTGGACCTACGGGTACCACATGGTTGAGAGGAACGTGCACCTTACTCCGTTGGGTCCCCAATTCTTGATCATGGCAACAAGGGCTTCTTGGATGGAGAGCTTGTATGTGGATTTATGTACCTTCTTATTTGTAACAGTGGAAATTGTATTTGTGTAACACTCCTCAATTGTTAATGAGGAGAACATTTGTAATTTGCAATTGTAAACTATTATTTGATCTACCTCATTTGGAGAATGAGTATTGTAATGTTATTTCAAATGCAATGTAAGATTTTTATTTGTACTTTATATCTTTAATGAAGTAATTTTTAATGTTATTCAATGTATACATTTAAGTTTATATTAATTAAATATATGCAATGTTAAATACTATTGTTGTCTATGGGAATTTTCAGATAGTGTGCTGTCGTGTTACTAAGGGAATTTTTGCAATTAGTTAAGTAAATTATTACACTTTTGTAGTCAATGCATCATTCCTTAGGTTACAAGACAGGGCATTACAGAGGATTACAACATTGTTTCCCTTATGCCAAACAATAAACTAATTTAAAGTAGTTTCATAAATTTGATCATAGGAACTGATCCACATAATATTGAAAGATAAAATTTAATGGGTTTTTCAATTATTAATCTTAGAAAAACATATTAAAAATTTGTATTAACCTATATCACCAATTATGATTTATTAAGAAAACATTGACATCCTTTTTCACAATAAAAATCTATTAGAAAATAGTCTTTACATATATGATCACACATAATGAAATAAATAGTTTTAGGTCATAAAATTTAAAGGGTTTCTGAAAATAAAAGTGTAGAATATAACCAAAAATTAGAGAAACCTAGTACACCAAATAAAAGTTATGATTAAAACATTATTTTCCCCTACTTTAAAATTAAAACAACAAATTGAAAAAAACAAATTGAGTGGAATCAAGTAGGGTTTCATGAAGACAAGAGAGTTGAAATATGTTTCTTCTATACTATTCCTCTTTTTAACTTGCAACATTAAATTTTAAAAAATATTTTCTTTTGAAAACAACAATCAAATGGAGGAAATCAAGAAATAACATTAACACATGTGAAAAACAAATTTTTAAAGAGAAAAGGGAAAATAGTTGAGGAGACTCACATTTAAGGTATCATAAGGTAGTTTGGAATTAGTTTTTAGTTATTTATTAATTATTTAGTTAATTAACTTGTTTGGATACAAAATTTTCCTATTTTTATTTGTTTCCTTTATTTTTATAATTCATCTCTCCTTAAAAATTAATTCAATAATACTTAATAAATTATATATATATATATAACAATGAGTCTTAATGTTCAAACTCGAAATTGTAAGGTAGTGAGTTTGAAGAAGTATTTTGTTCATTTTTTAATTATCAAGAGACAATTTAGACTCGATTCAGAATTGTTTAAATGTGTTTTGATATAATCAATCATATGGGAAGGATTAAATGAGTAGTGAATTTGAATAAATTTATGTTCAAAAGATAACCTCAATTGAGGAAATGAATTTGATAAGGTGGATTGAATCAAAAACTAATTTGTGAATTTATAATGGATTCAATAAGGAAAACTTACATTTAGGGAATTTTAAATTTATTTTTAAATTAGTTTTCTTCTTTTAATGGGATTAGTTCATGTTTAAGTGGAAATTGTGAATTAAGGGTTATATCTATTAGTTCATTTATATATGTTTTGGGATTGGTTTCTTATTAGAGAGTTGGAGTCACCTATTTGATTGTTTAATGAGTTGGACAATATTTCCATTTTATTCAATCACCTAAAAAGTATTTAAGAAGAATATTAGCTAGGTATCTAAACACAAATTACATTGGTAGAGTATCACCTTAATGATTTTGAAACTTTTTAGATTAAATATAATTGTTAATAAAAGATGGAAAAATTAAATAATTATGTATTTGGTGTGTGTGTTTGTACATTGCATATATGTATAATCATTCTTGGGTTGTTGGGTTGTTGAGTGTTAGTTGTGATAATTTGATAGTTTATTTTTTGTTTGATAGCTTATTTCTTGCATGTTCATGCCAGTGAGATTAGTTTAAGCACTTTTTAATGTATTGATTTCATCTCTAATGATTAGGAATTAAATAGGTAACCTGAAAGGGTAAGTTAAATTGAAATTGATATTCACCACCTTCGATGCATCTCTAGTATTTGAACTTATTAGTGGATTATAAAAGTTTAACTCAACTTTTAATAATGTGGGAAGAAATTGAATCCAATCTTAAGTCTATTCAAATCTTGGATTGTCTATCACTAATGAATTTAGATGCATTAATTGATTTTATATTATAATTGAATGGGATAGAGAAATAATTAAATATCAACTACATCTTTTGGGATTAAAATCACCAAATTTGTTATCATGAAATATTTCTAAACATTTGAACAATTTTCCTTAACTAATTGCTACATTTGAATATGGTGTTTCTTTATTTGCCTTATTTCATGGATAATATACCTATATAGAATTTGTATTGCCTGATTAACATGACTTTTAGTGCTATTGATTAAGAAGATGTCAAAAAGAGTAATGGGCACCATATCAACTGATAATGTTATTGTTGCGATTTTCAATCACAATAATATCTTCATTAGTTAGGAATTTATGTGATATGAATATTAGCAATACTAACTTTATGGGTAACATAAATATTGTATAACAATATATATAGAACAATTTATAGCAATTCTGTCATTATAAATAGCTAAAGCTAATACTAAAAATGTAATTGCATGGTTTTTTAGCAAAATATTTCAAATTGGATAATATGTATTAAACAGAAGTTGTCGGCACATGGAGAATATTTTATCCAAATGTGTACACGCATGTATTTGCATCAGATTCCTTCTTTCTAACTAAAGTAGCTACTTGCACGATCACTTCATGTGAAAGAGGTTGACCGATCTATGCACATAAAAAGATATACTACCTACGCCTAAAACGATTTTCTTTTTTGAGAGAGAATCATATTACTATTTATTATCATGGAGTTGTAATACATTTGGTGTAAACGGTGGTGTTAGGATATTGAAAATTTGGTGATGAATTTGGCCCATTCTCATAATAAATGTCTTTATTTATTGGATAAATAATTGATCAAATGTAATGACTTTTAAACTAGGGGAGAGGAGTCGATACCTACGCACCCAAAATCATGAGGTCCACATGGCAAGTCACGTGGACCAATAATTTTTTTTTCCAAATACCCATTTTTAAAAATTATTATATAAACAATATAAAATTATTTTTTAAAAATTTGCCTTCATTTTGCCATAGGAGAGGACGATATTGGTTCATGTAGTTTACAAATCAAAAAATGACTTGTCAACTGATACATAGGCACCTCGGGTGCCACTTCCTACATGGCACAATGTCCAAAACTAATAGATTTTCCACCTCAACTTCTCTCAATCTGCCACCCTAAGAATCCACTACGTCACATTTATCACTCATCGCCACTTCCTATACTTCTCAACTATCATGTTGAATGCAACTCTCCTCTCCTAAGTTCCACGCCACCCCACATTTATTTCGAGCTAACCTGCATTGAATGCTCTTAGTGCCTCACTCTTGTCGCCAACTTTTTAGCCTTTCAATCTAGCAAGTCATTCTTTCTTCACTTGCACACCAGAACCTAATTAGTTCACCATCTGTAATCTTCAAACCTCAATCCACAACCTACAATTCTCGGTGACTAGTTTGTAAGTGGATAGAATCTGGTTAGGAGATGGGTACATGCCAGTTAGTGAACATTACCAGCAGATCGACTTTGGCCATGCAAGCAACGAACAAGTTCCTCACCGCCATGAACAGGTTCCTCCTCGCCGCCATGTTTAGGATTCAACTATTGTATGGGTCATGCATTAAGTTGTTCGACCCAGGTGAGCTTGCTCACTAAGGCTCACCATTATTTGGTTTTTTAGTTTTGTTTGCAATTTTTGTTTGTTTTATGCTACTTTTGGTGTTGTAGAAATCATTTTTTTGGTTGAAGTTTAGTGTTTATGAAAATTTTCCTATTTGTGTTCATAAACGCACTCAATCTTTGGAAATTAATCTTCTGTTCAAGTGTTGCTCTCTTCATAGAATAGATAATAATATTGTTGGTTGTTTCCCCACCATTGAAATTTCTAGGGTTGTTTTATTCTTTCATTAATAATTTTGTTTGTTGTTTCCTTTCCATAGATGAAGCTGCATTTTTGTTGATATGGGTTCTACTCCATAAGGTTTATATTGCAAATATTACACTCATATTTTCACATGTCTCTTTAATTGGAGTTTATTTTGCAAATATAACACTCATAGTTTAGTATTTTTGTTTCCCTAGGGTTTATTTTGCAAATATTATAGTCATAGTTTTACCATTTTTGTTTCATAGGTTCTGCATTATCATATTCTTTTTCATAGGTTCTCCATTATCATTGACTCTAGTTATCCTATTCTCATAGGTTTTGCATTGTCATTGACTATTCATATCGTATTCTCATAGGTTTTGCATTATCATTGATTCTACTTATTGTAATCTCATAGGTTCTGGATTATCATTCACTCTGCTAATCGTTATCTCATAGGTTCTACATTATCATTGACTCTGCTTATCGTATTATCATAGGTTTTGCATTATCATTGAATCTACTTATCATATTATCATAGGTTCTGCATTATCATTGAGTTAGGTTGTGTTCTCTGTTTCATAAACCAAAAATAATAATGTGGGTTAATCCTTTTTTAGGTTTTGCTTCATCTTTTCAGTCACTAAAAAAAATATGTTGTTTTTGATCCATAGATAAATGTGTTGGTGTTATTTTTTTATGGGTTATGTTCCATCAAATCATTCATTTACATTTGTGATAATTGTTAAACTCTTACTGTTTTCCACTCCTAAGCTTCAAAAATAGTTGGCTACATTTTTTAACTTTTTTATAGTCAAAATAAATAGACTCATAGGTTCTGCATTATCATTCAGTTGGGTTGAGTTCTCTGTTTCATTAACCAAAGAAATTAATTTGGGTTAATCTTTTATCAGGTTTTGCTTCATCTATTTAGTAACTTTAAAAATGTATGTTATTTTTGTGCCATAGATAAATATGTTGGTGTTATTTTTTTATGGGTTTTGCTCCATCAATTCAGACATATACATATGTCATAATTGTTATACTCTTATTGTTTTCCCTTTGTAAGCTTTATATTGTTCTTCATTACAACCATTATAGTCATGGGTTAATGTTCATGTTTTGATTAATGTTGTTCAGTACCACTTCTATGTGCCAATGATAAAATTGGGGGTTTAGGTTTTTTCATATACGTTGCTTCATTCATTCATTAATGTTATTTCTTGTAGGTGGCATTCATTAAACTAGGGGTGCTATGTTTCCCAATGGTTAGGATTCATCAATTCAAACATGCATTTATTGGAGCTTTTTTTATTTGCATTACAAAAATTTGTGGGTCTTATCTTTTTCATAGGTTCTACTTCATTAGGTACCCTAGATATTTTGGGGGTGTTTGTAGCGCCCTCTGTTTCAGTCGTCGTTGATGTTAAGTAAGTTGACCATTGGGTGGTTATGTCATTTTCGCATGTTCGAGTAGTGTGATAAGTTGATTTTGAGGTGTCTTGATTTTGTGATTTTGTAATATTGTATAGTTTTGATTATTTTAATTAATTAAATTAAAAAAAGGATTAAAAGGGAACTTAATTTAATTGGGAAGTGAAATTATAACTGAATGAACTACATTAATAAATGATACGATAACTATTTTGGATGGTCAATTATTAAATTAAAATAATAACTAAAAGAAGTATGAGTAATTAAACAATGTGATAAAATAAGATTTTTATTAATTTCTTTGTGAAATAAATAATTAAATAAATGTTTTAATATAATTAGAGGTTATAAATAAAAAGAGGATATTGCAAGGTAATTATCATTTGATGTTTAAATTCGATTAATAAATTAATAAAGTGAGAAAATATTAGCAAGAATTAAATATTAAAATTGTAATTGAGTTTAAATAAACTAAGGCGAAAATATTTATCCGTAACTAAAAGAAAGGATTAAATTATTAAATATTTATTGAATATTTAATAGATGACCTATTTGATTCATATATTAAAGAGTAAATTATAAAATAATTAAAGGTCGTGGCTGTTATTCATTCATAACTGCTGGAAGTTGAACGGTTTCCCGAGAGCAGTAGATTCCTCCTTCACAATAAGGGTTTTCAGTTACTCATTTGGGGAAGGAGGGCAACAAGCACAAATGTTGAATTGTTCTCAGCAAGTAAAAAAAAAAAAAGGGTTTTAGAAGAAAAGAAAGGAGCAGGAACATCACCAAGTTTCCAACTGTCTGGCAGACAGATTATCCGGGTATTCTTTTCTTTATATGTTTTGCTTCCTAGTTAGTTTTGGCTGCTAAATCCTTAGATAACGTAGCCAGTGGAATTTTCTTGCTGTTGATCTGTGTATTGTCTATTTGGAACATTGGAAAATCGAACCTTTGCTTATGTTTTGTTCTCACTCTGCTTGTCTTATGTATGGGCATTTGGTTCTTATTTTGTTGCTTTTACTATTTCCTTAATTAATAAACTTTTATACTTCTTCTCTACCACCGAATCTTCCCCTACTGTAGTGTTGATTTTGGATTGGCTTGTAGTTGTTATATTGTCTTGTTGCTCCTTGCATTCCTATTTTTTATAAAATTTGTTTCTCCTTGCTCTTGATATTATCACTAAAAAAAAGAAATAGATAACCGAACTTCTGGCAGTTGCTAGTTTAAAATCTGGCAGACCTAAAATCTTCTCCTATCGCAGTTCCAGCACTTGAAAATAAAATATTGTTATAATATAAATAGTCTCCCCTATTTACTCCTTGTGGCATGAGACCGTTTTTCTCAAATAATTCTGTCAACGTTTGGCGCCATCTTTACCTCCGCAGCGTGGTCTTTAAAGTGCATGAGCCAATATAATAACATAAAAATGTGAAGGGAAAAATGATATATATTTTATAAAGTTTGTGAAGAAGGATGAAATAGGTTTAGCATATGAAGAGGGTCTGAACTCTATTATTTACTGCTTATGAAGATACCTTTGGTAGCCATTGCATTTGCATCAGAAAAATATTAATTAATGTTGTCGCTAAAATGTCACAAATAAAATCTCACTGAAATCATGGCAAGTGACTTAGCTCATCAAAAATGCTGATAAAAAAAAATGGGTAGACTCTGCAGGAAATTATCATAAGTCACGTATTTGCACCTCACCTTTCTTTCGCCCTTAGTCTTGCGGATAACATTTGTGATTTAATAATAATGCAAGTAGATGGCGATATTTCCAAATTCCCAAAATTCACTTCTCATATTAATGGCCTCTCACATTGTTGCAACCGTAACCATCTCAAACTTGGAGGAAGCTTGGTTCGTGTGTCTTCTCTGATGCCGTCAATGAACAGATTGTTCAAGCAAAGAAATTGAGGACCAATTAGCAGATTATTTAATTCTCTTGGTCTGTGAAATGTTTCAAGTCCTTGCCAGTTACCTCCATTCAGTCGAAGCTGAGAGAAATTGATGCTATTGGATACAGTGCTTAGGTGAGCTCCTTCACACAATCTAGATTTATAAACCTCCCTGAAACCATAAGCAAAACCAGCACAGCTGCAACGCCAGACTTGCAAAAGTGTAGTAAATCAAATAGTCACTCCGAATCCCTTGGCAGCCTGTCACTATCTCAGCAATTAGAGTTGGAACATTATACAGAATTAAATAGCCTCTCTGATTTCTTTGTCAACCTGTATGAGTTATGGCATTTGAATTCCCAACTGCATATATGAGTGACTTTTTTATTTATTTTGAATTTATACCTTTTTGATTTCCATTCTTTTATATATATATATATATATATATGTATGGTTATATAAACAAGTATGGATACGTAATTAGGTTAAAAGATTTGAGTGAAGGTAGACTTTTATATTTAGAATTTGTGAGGATATTTCAATATATAAGTAGATTTGTATGATGAGTATTATTCAAAAGAAAATGGTTCGTATTTATATAATATGTTTATAAAACATGAATAATTTCTTTAATTGTTGTGTTATGATTTTATCGTGGTGCAAAAGTAAAATATGAATTGAGTGTTAGAATGTTCGGTAAGATAGTGAGTTAAGTAAAAGTGTAATTTTATTTTATGGTAAGTGAAGTAATAAAAGGTGATAAAAGAATTGGGTAAATAATTAAAGTGAAAATGGTTATTTCGCTAGGTTGTTTAGTAAAATATTATTTAACAAAGGATTTTAATGGAATAAACATTATTGAAATAGGCATTTAATTTTGTTGTGTATTTAGTTAAAGTAAATTGATTTATATGGTTAATTAAGTTTTAGGGTTCACTAAAGGAGATAAGTGTTCTGCATTTACATAGTTTCTTT
Source organism: Sequoia sempervirens (assembly GCA_007258455.2). Taxonomy (NCBI): domain Eukaryota; kingdom Viridiplantae; phylum Streptophyta; class Pinopsida; order Cupressales; family Cupressaceae; genus Sequoia; species Sequoia sempervirens. The sequence goes on from VDFB02000002.1 coordinate 228,566,985, forward strand.
TACTTGAAGGTTAAATGATAAAAGTGAGGATAAATCCCAGGTTCCTAGGTTAATTAATTTAGATGATACGGATTAAATGTTAAATGATTTTAATTACCTTTTTGTTATCTAATGAGTCTGTGAATGATAATTATTTATCAAACTACTGGGTGAAATAATCCATTAGTGTCATCACCTTAGTATTATAAGGAAGTTGTAAATTATAGGATTGTCATCTTAGTATTACCTTTTAAAGTTATAATTAGGATTCATATTAAACAATCGATGGAGTTGGTTATCTTATAAATGATATAGTTATTTTAAATATAATTAATTGTAGTAAATACTCTCTTAATTTCATTAAGTGGATATATTAAAATAAGTGGTAAAAAAAAAAAAAAGTTGAAATAATGCTTAAATTAAAGGAAGGCCTTTATGGTTATAATGTGTGAGTAAATGTGTTTTAAACAAAGTGTTTTGATTATTGGTTTAAGTGTTATTTAATTGTTTAGGATGGGTGTTAATTGTGGGATATCATTGGAGATGTCTCAATGGCCTGTTCATTGTAAGTGTTTTAAGATAGTGTTCTTCAAGGTTGATGTGTTTGATGGTTTCCTTGTATGGAATTATTCCTTAAGACTTTGTAATTAATGTGTTTATATTCAGAAAATGATTTATTTATAGGAGTTAGGAAATTAGATTTGTTAGGTAGTTAAGTTGGAGAGTTATGTGATGTGTTGTTGAGTAAGTTAGTAAAGTGATTAGAAAGGTTCCTTATGTTAATTTTTGATAATGTGGGTAACATTGATAGATTAGTTTATTCTCAATTTGATTAGTTTCAAGTGGGATAGTTAACTTAGAAATAATGAAAAGTAGAATTTTGTAAGTTGTTGATGCATGTAGATAATATTAGTGATAGGGATTATTTCTGTTTAGGTGGGTGAATTGATTATAAGATAAATGGAAGTAAATAAAATTTGAAAACTTTAAATAGTTGGGTATTACGATAAAGGCTAGTGAATGATAGTAGATTCGATAAATGTTTGATTGATTATATTTAGTTAAACAAAGGGTTTATGTAAATGAATAAAATTAGATGATATTTTCTAAGTCAATTTCCCTCATATTTTTTTAATAGTTGATTTGTGGGTTTTCTATAAGAATAGTTCTAGAAAATAATTGTGATTGATATCATGATCAAATTGTTTGTTTGAGTGGATTGATCTTCGAAGGGAGATTGTTGTTATAATGCATAAATTGAATTCGTTTAATTTGTGTTGGAAGAGTATACTTGTGAATAGTGTCGTATGGCTTAAAACATCAGATTATATCTTCACTTTGCAATATTGTGATATCCTTAAATGATGAAAATGTTTGATCATTAGAATAATGTTCTTTTTAGATGGGTTCAAGTTACTTCTTATTGAATGAATGGATATATTATATTTGAATTAGTGGTTTTATGTATTGTCTCGATAGGTCCTTTCAATGTGACTTTTCGTGAGCTGATTTTGAGTTAGGGACTTTCTCTCATTTAACTTACATTTCTATATGTTTTCTTTTGCTCTCTACCTAAGTGGTAATTTGGTTAAGGTTATCTTTGTCATGATTGACAGTTCTGCTTGAGTTGTTAATGAGTCAAATTGAAAAGTTCTTGAGTTATGGGTATTCCGAGAGGAGAAAATAGAGGTTTCCCTTGGATTCTCGATTTAGTTCGTATCGAAGTTGTTGATGTTGTTTAAGGGAGTTGTTGATCTTATTTTGATGTATTCTCTCACCATATTTGAATTGAAAATAGTTCTTCAAGGTTTTGCTTTTATTGTTGTCAGATTTTCATGGGGAAACCCTAGAGTAACTTTATGAGAATCTTCCAGAGGTTTATGTTTATTGTTGGTTAATGTTCCTCCTTTTATGTGCCCTTGATGTGGCAAGTGTTTTGGTATTTGGATTTTGAAAGGGTTGTACGAGAATTGTAAGATTTTGATTATGTGTTTTTCGCGAGATGGGTAATGCCTCGCTTGCTTCTCTATTGTGATCTAATGTTCTTGTTGTGTTGTACAACCCTTGGATTTTGGTTTTTATGTTTTGAGTGTCTAGAGAGAGAGAGTGGCTCTAAGTGGGTGGTCGGCGCACAAAGGGGCGCCAGGATAGCCCTCGTTAGAGTGAATTTAATAAGTGATAATTTAATTAATTAACTAGGGGGTGGGTAGTAACACACTAAAGAGATAATTGATGCCTCGTCTGCCGTTTAGTGCTATCACAGGCTAAAGGGGATTGAGAAGGCCATGGTTGGCAAGATCGTTACCTTGTCTTCATGAAAGGTTAACGATTCCGCATGAGCAACCCTATGGAGTGGCTCCTTGAGATAGGTAGTCTAGATAACCATAGATGGAGGCGGCTCCTAGCGCTTGGATTGTCTGGATAATTCGTCAGTAGATGGAGGCGACACCTTGTGATAGGTAGTCTAGAGAATCCATGTTAAGCCATGCGATGACACTCTCCTCTAACACTCCTTATTATGTTGCTTCTTTGGAAATCCTCTGGAAGTGGTTCTTTGTCTTGAATTGATGAAACACAATTGTTTGAAATGATTTATGGTTTTACCCTATTTTATCTTGGGTGTACTTTGTGGTCTTGTATGATCTCATTGATATTTGACTTATGACTTTGTACCCTTATGGTATTGTGATATGATGTTATTGTATTGGTTAATTGCAATTTGGAATTGTGTTATGTTTATTAATGTAGTTTGATTGGAAGCATTTCATGGTTGTCTTTTGGTTATTTGTGTACTGGTTATTGCGTTGTTTTATGTGATGAGATTTATGACTCTTGGATGTGATTGATTATGTCATTGTAATCCTTGAGTTTTATGATACTTTTGTATGAAGTTGAGTCTTGCGGTTCCGTGTTTGGATGTTCTTGGTTGAGGTCTCTTTCTTGTTAGCTCCTAGCACGGGGGGTGGGTCTTCGGACTCACATGGTCGGGTGGAACGTGCTATGCACCCCATTGGGTCCCCAGTCGAGGATTGAGAGGTGTAGATTAGTGCTATTGCAGCGACTCCAGAATTGTATCTGTCTTGGAGCCAGTTTTGATACTTGTATTTCTCTAATTATTTGTATCATGGTATCTTGTGTATGGTTTCCATTCATATTTGGAACACTCTTGTATCATTTTACTTCTTAAACGTTGTACTATAATGAAATGTTAAACTTGGTGTGGATATTGAACATGGTAGTTGTTATTCAATGTGTTATGTAATCATGCATATGTTGTATTGATGTGCAAATGGCTTCTTATCAAGGAATTTTTCATGTATGTGTTATATTTGTTATTGTTAATGATTATATCTTTGGATTTTATTCTTTATTGATGTTGTATGGATCTAAGTCGCGTAATGAATCTTCGTGTACCCCAAAGGATGCATGTGTTAATGAGTCTATTTAATTGAAATTCGTGATATGACTTGATGTGTATTACATGTATGTTATGTGTATTTTAAAAAAAAATTGTGCTGTAATTATTGTGTTAATGTCCTTTGGGGTTCGCACGGCGGGGCGTTACAGTGTTACCTTGTTTGTAACTTTGACTTCATCATGGTTAGTCTTCATCTATTCTACCAATTTCGGGTGCCATTTGGAATTTGGTGGGTGTTATGTTTTTCATAGGTTATGTTTCATCAATTCATTCGCCAACAATGTAGCCTCTTTTTGGTGTCAATGATAAATATAGGGGTGTTACGATTATCATACATGTGCTACTTCATTAAATCTATAATGCAAATGTTTGTATCTTTTTTAGGTGCCATTGTTTATTTTGGGGTTGTTATCTTTTGCATAGGTTATTTTCCATCAATTTAGTCATCCAATTATTGTACCTTCTTTTCATGCCTTGGAAATATATGGGGGTGTTCTATTTTTGTTAGGTTCTACTTCATCAAATATGTCATGCATATATTGTACCTTTTTAAGGTAGCATAGATAATTTTTGGGGTCTTCTCTATTTTGTAAGTTCCACTTCATCAATTCAGCCATCTATTCTACCAATGACTAATTTCCCATAGTGGTACACCGGTCCTCCACAAGTTAGGAAAAAACTCTTGCATAAAAAAGAATGATGATAACAAACACATATCAAATATTAATTGCACATTTACTCATTTATATATATGTATATGCATATGTACATAGACATATGTATAGACATATACATAGACATATGTATATGTATATCAGATATTAAATGCACACGTAATTGTATTTATTTTGAAACAACAATTATATGCTGGCAGCCAAACATGATGAAGTGTATCCAACTTGTATATGCTTAAGGTCTTTGCATCTTCTTCTTATACATATGCATTTGTATAGACATATACATATACACATGTTATGTATATGTATATACATATGTCTATGTATATGAATATGTCTATGTATATGAATATGTCTATATATATATATGTATATATGTATATATGTATATGTATATGTATATGTGTATATACATATACATATACATGTACATGTACATATACTACTTTCACGACATCCTGCATATTTTTTGAGCCAGCCTGCATCCAATGCTCCTAGTGCCTTGCACACTTGTCAACTTTACATCCTTTCAATCTAGCAACTTCTCATTTTTTCTTCACAATGATGGCAATGTATGTGTATGTATGTGTATGTGTACATGTATGTGTTTGTGTATGTCTATGTCTATGTCTATGTAAATCTATATGTGTATGTGTATTTTTATGTCTATGTCTATGTCTATTTCTATGTCTATGCCTATGTCTATGTGTCATTGAAGTCTTTGGTTTTGTGTTCACGGTTGCACCACTATACACTTTATATTATTTTCTACAAGGATTTTTTGATAGTTTTTATATAGCTTCCTAGCATGTGTTGGGCTTAATTGTACTCTGTAAGGTGTTGTTGGCTATCATCCTCTATCTTTGGTTATAATTTGGGGCTATAGACCTATATTCAATAATTCCTTTTGTAAATGGCATAGACTATTCAGTTGCTTTGGTGACTTTAGAATGCTGATTTTTTAAATGTCCATATATGTCGATGCAACTAACTTTTGAGACACATACATTGATGTGGAATTTTTTTTGCAACTCCAAATACATCTATTCCATGTGTTGGATGTGTCTATCTAAGTCTATATGTATGTCTATGTCTATGTCTATGTGTCTATGTCTATGTAAATCTATACGTGTATGTGTATGTGTATATGTATGTGTATGTGTATGTGTATGTGTATGTGTATGTATATGTGTATGTCTACATGTATGTATATGTATATGTAAATGTATATGTGTATATGTAAATGTGTGTGCGTATAGATGTGTGAAGAGGTCTTAAGTGGGCAACCTTTCCACATCTACTTCTCTTAGTCAACCAACCTAGCACTCCACTGTGTCACATTTATCACTCACCGCCTCTTGCTATACTTCTCTACTATCATGTTTAATTCACTTATGTCAATGTATATGTATATGTGTATGTGTATGTGTATACTTCATATATTCAAACCTGAAACAACTATATCTTTTTTAGGTGCCATTGAATAATTTGGGGGTGTCCTCTACTTTATATTATGTGCACCTATATGTCAGTCCTCCATAGCTTAAAAAAAAATCATCCATAAATAGGCATGATGACATCAAACATAAATCAAATTTAAAATGCACACTTGATAACATTGATTTCAAAACAAAAAAAAGTACACACTAGCAACCAAACATGATGAATTGTATCCAACTTGTATCTGACATATAACAAGTAGCATTCTGACATGGAATTTAAATAGCCCAAAAATTAAGAAACGCACCCTTCCCTGTAAACTGGTAAACCCAACTATTGCACCAATGTAGGTGTGACTTTCACATTAATCACAACTACACAACATAAACAAGGTGCCAAGTCAACACAATTCAAACCCATCTCACCCATCTTTGAGTGACTGGCGAACCCATTACAACCATGTTTCCCATCATAACATAACCAAACCAACAAGAAAATGCATATCCCTGTCTCATCAATCATGAAACCTACAACACATATGTATCATCTTTAATCTATCCAATCTCATCAAGTAGGGTGCGAACATAGTCATGGTGAACTCCAAAATCCCATCTGCTTCCATTTTTACAAGTTGTAAGGAATCCACTATTAAATACAAAATTATGGAAACAATTTCAAACAATCCACGAAACCAATCAAGTCAAGAATTAATTTGGCCAAAATCAATTAGATTCACCAAACAACCATCAATTAGATTCAAATAATTCCCAATTCAAATAGCCATGAAAACCTTCAAGTATTCACATGCATTACCATAGAACAATAATGGGAAGTAAAGCTTTGTTAGAACATGTATTAGGGGACTTGGTTTTTCTAAGGCCTTTCATGGTTTCCTATGTAACACTTCATAGTTGAAAGGTCCAATTGTGGAAAAAGTGCAACATAGATTACCATTACAAAGACTTTGGGAAAATCAAGTCTCCCAAAACCATTACATCTTGTAACAATTGCACAAACTTTGACATTACAAATTGTGTTTAATATTTGTATGGTTAGAATTTACAATTCTTTTCATGGTTACAACATGAAGGTCTACTATTTAATTAATTTGGGGGGAGTTCTCTTTTACATAGGTTATCCTTCATAAAATCAGCCCTGCAACAATTCTATCAATTTTAGGTGCCTTTGATTAATTGCAAGTGTGTTCTATTTTATAGGTGGTTTGATTCATTTGGGGGTGTTATATTTTTAATAGGTTAGGGTACATAAAATGAATCATGCACCTATTGTAGCTTTTCATTTGAATCACTTAGGTGACTTGGTTTTGTGAAGAGTCTCTGATGGTTACCTATGCAACACTTCACAATTCCAATGGAATTGTGGACTCGTGCAACATAGGTTGCCATTGGACGAGCATTCATAAATTCAAGTCTCCCTAATTCATTACTAAATTCAAGAATACACATGACTCTCTAGGGGAGAGGAGGGCTGATACATGCACATCCAATTTTCTAGGGTCTACATTAACAAAACAACCATATTTATATGACTGAATTGATGAAGCACAACCAATGAAAAAAACAACCAATGTGTATGTATGTATATAAATGTATATGTATATGTATACATATATGTATATGTGTATGTGTACATATATGTACATGTATATGTATATGTGTGTGTGTGTCTATATATATGTATGTATGTATGTATGTATGTATGTATACATAAATGTATATATAGAATTGCTCACATCCATTATTTTGCCTACAAAGAATAGATTTATGTCTCTATTCCTTAGTTGACTGAATTGATGAAGAAAAACCTACATATATATTTGTATGTGTATGGTTTATGTATATGTATATGTGCATGTGGATGTGTATGTGTATGTATATAGAATTTCTTACATGCAGAACCTATGAAAAGGAGAACCCAAAATTTATCTATGGCACGGAAACAACATACAATGTTATGTGTATGTGTATGTGTATATATATTTATATCTATACATTTATGTATATTTGTGTATACATGTATATATGTTTACATATACATATATGTATATATATGTGGATATGTATATAGACTTTCCTACATGCATAACCTATGAAAAAAAGAACAACGCTAGGTTTATGAATGGCATCAAAACAACTAACTATATTGTTTGTTAGTGAAATGAAAAATTACAGCATTGCTTACATGCATTCATTTGCATGACTAAATTGAATCACAACATAATAATATATATATATATATATATATATATATATATATATGCATTCATTTACATTGAATTGAAGATGAAGCATGACCTATGAAAAAGAAAACACCCCCAAATTCATCAATGGCACCTAAAAAAGATAGAATAGTTGCATGTTTGAATTATATATAGATATGTATATGTCTATGTCTATGTCTATGTCTATGTATATTGGTATGTATATGTATATGTATATGTCTATGAATACGTATATACATATACATGTACATATATATACATATGTATAAGTCTATGTATATGAGTATGTATATACATAAATACATATACATATACATATACATATGCATAAAGATATGCATATATGCATATGTAACAATAGAAAGGAGTTGCTTGTAACATTCACCAACCGATGTCTATCCATCTCTTAACTAGAGTCTAAGCGTCACAAGTTGTGGATTGAGGTTTCAATATTGCAGACAACGAACCGAATAGGTTCTAGCATGCAAGTGAAGAAAAAATGAGAAATTGCTAGAATGAAAGGTTGTAAAGATGGTTACAAGAGTGAGGCACTAAGAGCATTGAATGCAGGTTGGCTCATAACATATGTATGTATATGTGTATACATATGCATATCTATATGTATATAGATATGTATATGTATATGTATATGTATGCATATAGTATGCATACATATGTATATATACATATACATATGTATATGCATATATATATATATACATATACATATGTATATGTATATGCATATGTATATGTATATGTATATGTATATGTATATGTATATGTATATGTATAGGTTGGTTGGAAATATATTGTTGGGTGGCATGAAGCTAAGGAGAGGAGACATGCATTCAACATGACAGTTGAGAAGTCTACTGGAAGTGGTGGCGAGTGATAAATGTGACACAGTGGATTCTTAGGGTGGCAGACTAAGAGAAGTTGATGTGGCAAGGCTGTCAACTTTAGATGTGTCACATAGGAAGTGGCACCCATGGTGCCTACGCATCAGTCAACAAGTCATTTTTTGATTTGTAAAATGCATGGAAAAATATCATCCTCCCACGTGGCAAAATGAAGGCTAAAAAGGAATAGAAAATGACAAAATGTCAATGAAGAAGCAAACATTGCAAATCAAAACAATGACACATTGCAAATTACATAAAATACACATTGCAATATGATCATAATGCATTTCAAATCAAAAAAATAATGATTCATATGTAATTGTCATAGATTTAAAACTGTCAACGAAGAAGCATACATTGCAAATCAAAACAATAACACACATTGCAAATTCCATACAACACTTTTTGGAATCTGATCAAATTACTTCACAAACCAAAACAATAACAGTCAATCTGTACTTATCAAAAAATTACAACTCTCCACAATTTTGGTGCATTTGTAAATACCAAAACTTCTAAAGTGTATGAAACTTGATTTGCATGTGAAAACCAAAAAAAAGGTAGCATCTAGCTGTTGCTATTGTGAAATGGATCCTAGCTAGTTGGAGTGCCAATTTCCATGTTCTTGTCCCCTTCCACTTGACGAGGAGTGTTGCATACATGAGTGGGACTTGGAGTGGTAAATTGGGTGCAAGTGGCGTGTGTTGGGGGTGGTGGTGAACACATCTATATATCCTAAGTGCCAAATTGATATGAATATTGAGTGCCCCTTAAGTCAGATTGGGAGAGGCTTGAATAATTCATTTTTGTGGAGAATTGAGGGATATTAATGTTAATAATATCACTAAAGACTTCATTACTTTTAGACAACAGATTAGAAGGGTTCCTTAACAACATCTCTCTTTGTAAATCCCTCTTTGCCTTCTCAATCTCTTTTTCCTTTCTGTCTTGTTCCTTGTGAAGCCTCTCTTGCTCCTTTTTTGCATCTCTATCCTTTTTCTATTGTAATTCCTACTGCTCTTTTTCTTTTCACAGTATCTCCTTCTCAATTCTGGCATTCTCCTTCAACTCTGCTACCACAATTTTTTTTCCCTTTTCTCCTCATTCTATTGTATCTTTCTTGATCTTATCTCCTCAACATGTTTCTTCCTTTGCTCTTGCTCCATGAACAACCTCATGTAGTCATCTGTTGTCGACAATTGTGATTTTCTATCAATACAAATTGCACTAGCTTTGGATTTCTTTTGATGGACAGTGTGCACAGGAAGCTTGAGGAACTTGTTGATGTGTGGAACTATTTATGTTTCTTCTATCCCATCCCATTGTGTGGCAATGACCTCCTCCACTACCTGTGATCCCTTTGGTACATCTTCATTACCTTGTAAATCTGAAATGCAAGGAGCATAGTAATGCACAACCTAAGAAGGGTCAATTTCTGGTGGTGGTGATGGGAAAGAATAGGTATCCTGTTGTTCTGGGACTTCTAAATTAAATCCAAATTTCATTTCTCCTTCAACCAACTAGGATGGTTCATTTTTTTGTGATGGAAGATCTAAACTTTCGATGAATTTATCAATGGGGTTGTCCACCATGGGAGAGGTTTGTTGATTAACCACCACTTGTGCAACTGATTTAGTAGGACAACTATGAGATGAGTGTTGTGTTTCTATTGTAGTTTGCAAGTTTCCATCTAGAAGAGTGGACTGCAATACTATGACATCACGCTTGACAGACCAAGTCTAGAAAGGCTAAGAATGCTTTCAACTGTGTCAACATCCTTGTTGACCACAAATGTCTCACTAGGATGCATGTCATTGACAAGTGCATCAAGATTCAACGGTCATATACTAGCCCTTTTAAACCCAACCTTGATGTTGTAAACTATCAAAGCTCTTTTCATTGCTTTGCTGCCTAACATTGCAAGTTCTATCCTCCTCACTTCAATGTTTGTAAACCTTGACAAAAAATATGCATGTTCTAATTTGATGTAAGCTTTAAAAGGTGCAAACATAGTCACATCCAACAATTGTAGCTTATGTGATGTGTGTGATGGAAATTTTAACAAATATACACTAATTTCTCTTACTTCTTGGATGGTTTCGAGTGCTACATGGTTTCCATGGTTTTCAAATATCAACAACACCCTATTGGTGGGTGAGAAACCACCTAGAATTGAGGTTTTAAAGTGGGTCAACCAATCTATGAACAATTGTTTGGCCATCCATGTGTGGGGCTAGGTTGCCATGCAAGCGCCTAGTTCATAGTTTATGATGTAATTATCTATGTTCACACTCTGCTTGAACAAGTAGAATCATGCAATGCTCTTCCCAACAACATTGACACAACATAAAATGGTTATCCATTCATAGCTCTTTGGGATAATGTAAGAGACATTCCTGCTACCTTTCTTGTGAGCACTATCATGGACCCATTTTTTCCTACTTGGAAGCTAGTTTTATAAAAAAAATTATATGTGATAAGGACCATATGGCATGGATTTGTATGTTGCAGATAGTGTTTTATAGAATGCAACTACAACATTAGCTCTAATATTGAATTCCCTATCTTTTTCTAGGCCTTCAACAGTTTGTAATGCAAGTTTAGGATGTTTGTGATTGAAGCCTGTCCACTAGGACTTCCTTGAGAACCCATTGGTGAAAGGGTTTGGACTATTCTAACATATATGAGCAACCTCAAACTTAAGATTTACTATCTCAAGACCATGAACAATATCAGCTATTTGCTTGTACCATTCCACAATAAGATGTTCTTCCTCTTCAGTGAGGACTATTGGCAGACCTTTTTTCGAAGTTGTTGTTAGACCCTGTAGCCATTTGAACAATGTGGTTGTTGGGATTGACTAATTTTTGGAAGGCCCCCTTATCAACATGTCATTCTGTTCAACGTCATAGAGTGCCCCTTCCATGTCATCTGAAGACCACAAATTTTGTAAATATTGTTTTACCTTCTATGGTACTTGCACTATAGAAACCTCAATCTATAGTATTTGAGGAGTAGAAACCTCATCTAATTGTGCAACAAGATCTATTTCAGGGGGGAATCTAGCCACTTGTTTGTTAGAGGGAAACATTTTCATGGATCTTTTTTTTTTTGGTTCCTAGTACTGGTCACCATTGCATTTCCCTTGGCCATCTACACAGAATAAGTACAATCAAATCAGTGATGTTTGAATAGAAAAATAATTAGTTTGTAATGAAGAACATATGAGAATATGATAACTAGAGTCAATGATAATGCAAAACCTATGAAACATAAATTGTAAACTATGAAACATAAATGCTTGAACAATTATCTTTATATGTATGAAGAGAGTAGTGTGATGCTTGAATAGAAGAATAATTAGTTTGTAATGCAGAACATATGAGAATATGATAACCAGAGTCAATGATAATGCAGAACCTATGAAACATAAATGGTAAACTATGAAACACAAATGCTAGAACAATTATCTTTATATGTATGAAGAGAGTGATGCTTGAACAAAAAATTATTTAGTTTTTGTATGTGTTATCTTTTTAGTTTGTTGCATTTCATTTGAGATCATCTTTTCTAATAGTTTAGATAGTTACATATATTGTGGAGTGAGCAACATAAGCAAATAGAGGAGTAAGAAGCACAAATTACAAACTATGTAAGGGAGTTAGAGTTTAATAACATCTCATATATCTTAAGCGTTTAAACCATTAAAATTCTCATGCACAACAAAGTGAAATCCACACTCATAATTGAACTATGACACAATATAAAGCTTATGAATCTCACATATTTTGTGTATGATGAACTCATTGACAGGCATAAATATTTGTGAATTGATGAAACAAAAACCTATGAAAAAGATGGAAAAAAAACCTAATAAAAATAGGAACCTTAGTGATTGATAATGCAAAACCTATGAGAATAAGATATCCATAGTTCGAATGACAATGCAAAAGCTATGAGAATAAGATAACTAGAGTGAATGATAATGCAGAACCTATGAGAATAAGATAAGCAAAGTGAATGATAATCCAGGACATGTGAATCATAAATGGTAAACCATGACTAATATTTACATATGAACAATAATGCAGAACCTATGAGACTAAGATAAGCAGAGTGAATGATAATGCAGAACCTATGAGACTATGATAACCAGACTAAATGATAATGCATACCCTATGAGACTATGGTAAGTAGAGTGAATGATAATGCATAACCTATGAAATAGAAATACTAAACTATGAGTATAATATTTGCAATATAAACCCTACTGAAATAGAAAGGATAAAATATGACTGTAACATTTTCAATATAAACCATAGAGAAACAAAGATGGTAAACTATGATTGTAATATTTGTAGTATAAACCCTAGGGAAACCGAAATGGTAAACTATGACTATAACATTTTCAATATAAACCTTTGGGAAATAGAAATGGTAAATTGTGACTATAATATTTTCAATACAAACCCTAGGGAATGTATATGGTAACAAACGATTGTATTATTTGCAAAATAAACCCTAGGGAAAGCTTTAAATGGTAAACCATGACTATAATATTTACATTATAAACCCTATGGAACACTTATGCTAGCTTATGACAGCAATATTAGCAATATAAACCCTAGCGAAAGATAAAGAAACACATGTGACTATAATATTTACAATATAAACCCTAAGGAAACATAAATAAAAAGCTACGACTGTAATGGTTATAATGCAGATCGATATAAAGCTTAGAAATGGAAAACCGTAATGGTTATAATGAAGAACAATATAAAGTAAAATGAATGGAAAAGTGTGGAAGGAAAACCTAGAACAATATGGATGTTGGTGCAGTGGAATCTGAGTTGTTGCCTCCCCTTGATGTTAACTTATTAAATTATGTGCTTGTCACTGTAGAATAAGTGAATACTTATTGGTTTTCATGGCTATTTGAATTTGACTGATGCTTGTTTGGTGTGGTGAATTAAATTGTTGTCCTATTTTAAATTTGAATTTTGTTTCTTATGAATTGGAGATTTGATTGATTTCATCCATTAATTCTTGACTTGATTGGTTTGGTGGATTGTTTGAAATTTTTTGCATTTTTTTCTTTTGAATAATGGTGGCCTTACAGGACTATTAAATGTATGTAGGTAGGATATTTGGCTTTGGTTCCAATACGTGTGTACCCTACTTGGTGAGATGGGATAGATTGAAGCTGATACGTGTTGAAGGTCTCATGGTTGATGAGATAGGAAAATGCATTTGCGTGTTGGTTTGATTGTGCTATGATGGGAAAAAATGTTGTAATGGGTTAGCCAGTTGGTCAAAGATGGGTCAAATTGGTTTGAATGTTGTTGACTTGGCACCTTGTTTATGTTGTGTAGTTGTGATTGATGTGAAATTGACACCTACATTGGTGCAACAATTGGGTTTACCAATTTACAAGGAAGGGTGCATGTCTTAATGTTTGGAATATTTAAATTCGATGTTAGAATGCTACTTGTTATATGTCAAATACAAGTTGGATACACTTCATCATGTTTGGCTGCTAGAATGTACTTGTTTTTTTTTTTAAATGAATGTGATTAAGTGTGCATTTTAAATCCGATTTATGTTTGGTTTCATCATGCCTATGTATGAATTATTTTTTTTGTAAGTTGTGGAGGACCAACATATAGGTGTGGGTCCCCACAAGCATATATCCCATCGCACGTTGGGACCCACACTTACGTATCAGCTCCTCTCCCCTATATGTTATTTAAAACAAAAAAAAAGATGATGGAGAATGAAAAACATTTGATATTCATTTAATTTATTTTTTATTTCTTTATGAATGGAGAAAGCTAACTCCTAGACAAAAATAACCTATGTATATACAAAAAGAACATATATATATAACATTATATCATACCCCCCATCCCACACGGTGGACAAAAGACACCAACAGAAAGACATGACAGATAGTTAGCCGTGTTCCATCATGTGTTGGTCAACGGAAAAGTACACTCGGCCCCGACAGGAAAGTCAAAAACCATAAACGTCACCATTTTCCACATTTTGTTTTGTTTTTGTCCTCCATTTTCTTCATTTCTTTTTGTAGTTTTTGGGGGAGGGACACACGAGAATTGAGTTACAAATGGCCAAACCAATGCAAGCATTGAAGGAAAAAGTTGGTAGGTAGCCAAACTAAACCAATGCGGGCATTGAAATGGAGTTGTAGGTGTGTTGTGTCTACATTTTTTCCACGTCTAAGGAGGTAAAGTTCAATATTTGTGACATTTCATTTTTGCAGTTTGTTGCCATGCACAGGCAACAAAATAGAGGTAGAAACTAGAGCATGGTATTTGACAAGTGACGACAGAAATAGGTAGGTATATTGGCCATTGTATACGTGATTTCTCCATTTTGTAGGAATTGTGAAGTAGGGCTCATTGAAGTATGAAGTATGGCTATTAATGGTTTTTTTGTTAAATAAAAATAAAATGTGTTGTTTACATGTAGGGTTTTCAGTGGGTTTTCATTGGGAAAAGGGGTATTTATTTGAAATGCAAGGTTGTTAATGTTTTTTTGTATCGAGGGTTTTTTAATTTTTGTTTCCTTTCCTCCCATATTCTAGTTTTCAAATTTTTTCATTGGCGAATGAAATAAGTGACAACCCATTATGGAAATATGAGTGAAATTACTGAATAACATTTATAGAAACCGAAAACCATGTGGAATATATTATGAGGTTGGAAAATGCAACATGGGTTCTACATTGAAATGATATATTTTGAAAACCACATAAAACCAAGAACATCACCATTGTTTACATTCTTATTCGTAATGGAAAAAAATGTAAAAAATGTGGCATTCAAAATCATAATTTGCAAATAGCAAAAAGCCCAAACAAGATCCCATTTTTTCCGCCATTTTATAAACTATCGTTTTGGAAAACACCCTATCTCCTAAAACTCCGACTATTCTAAAACCCTTTAGAAGTAACAACCCAATTAGTTACTCATCCCTAACCTAAATCTGGTATGTTTTGTGATTTTCTAGAGAACCTTTTATGATTTTGATAGTAGGAATGTAATGAAATTAGAAAACAATAAGTATTATGAAACCTGCAAGGCACAATGTTATAGATTGTTTGTAGTGTTGGAAAACACATTGTCCAATGTTGGTGAACTCCTACCTACCTTTCTTAGAAATTTGGTCTTGTCTGCTAGTACCATCCACTTTGGTATAGTCCAAATGCCATTTCACTTTCTTCATCTGATTGGAATAAAACACCCCAATGGAAAGGAAGGTTAGATGGAAAAATTTCACCGATGGAAGGACTTGATTGTCAAACGTTAACTTTGACCTACCATAGCCTATCCTGTCATCAGGAAAATGTGTCAATGCCAGTGGGTTTTCAAAATTATGTTTTGGAATGGACAAAAACCAAAAAAAATGTGGCATTTGAAAGTATTCTAGCTCTTGAAAGGAGTATAAGGATAGTATTTTCAATCCTTCCACTAAGGTTTGATGTATCTAATCTCAATCTAGTGAAGCATTTTATGAATGATCGACTCCATAATTTTCTTAAAAGATTCACTCCTAATTGAATGTATTGAATTTGATTTTAAATCATGCCAAGACATATAATTTCTAATGGTTCTTGTTAAGATGTCTAAAATGAAATGGATCCCTCTATGAAAAAATTAGGGCATGAATCAAAGGAAATTTGGATAAAAGTATGTCCTAGTAAGTGACCACAAGATATTGCCAAAGAGATTATTGGTTAATAGATAACTTTCTTCTAAAATAAAGACAAAATGTTTCAAGATAATGCAAGGCCTAGATAACATCATCCTCCTCTTTCGAAAGGGAAACTAAATCATAAGAAAAATAGTCATTAACAAGCTATTGATCAATGCACTAGGAAGATATAACTCTCACATGTTCTTAGGAAACTTTATTAGAAATAAAATAACTAAATCCTTTTGCAATCAACAAAATAAAATGGAGGAGAAAGTAGATGACCTTGATGAATAGAAGTGAAGAGCCTAAAATATAAATATTTTCTACCATTAATAATAAGGTAGGTTAGATATTTGTAAACAACAATTGAATAAGTAAAGAAAGTAGGGATCAAATCCAAAAACTTAGAGCATGGACATAATGAAAGCCCATTCAAAGTGATTGTAGGCTATGGTAAAGTCCCTTTTGATTAAAATAACATGTTGCTCAGAGTGATGATCACATTCTATATGTTCCTAAAGTGAAATGGTATTGTCTCTAGGATATGTATCCTTTAAGTGAATCATAATTACTCTAGGTCAATGATCAAAGGAATCATATGATTTAGATGGAAGGAAAATGGTTTGACAATTATCTTGTAGAAAACATTCATAAATTTTATCAACCACTAGTTACATATGACTTTTAACTAGGATATACATGCTTCAAAGATAGACTTAAAAAAGGTTAATACCAATAGTGTCTTACAAAGCCTTACTGGATTTATAAGGAAAATCATCATAAACTAGTGCTTCATCATTAGCCATAGTGAAAATTACTTCATGATGATCAACTTGGATGAGCATTTGGGCATAAATAGATTACTAATAAGTAGAGAGCCAATAAAGGGACACACAATTTTATTTTTTAAGGTCATCAACATTATTTAGAGAAGGTTCTTGAGTCTCAAAGACCTACTAGTAATAAAAAACAAAATACTATAGAATGTTAGTAAACTTTGTAGGTGAGAATAAAGGAACTTCTAGCTTAATGGTGACATGATGGAGCTCTATGATGGTGGCCTCATATGAGTGGCCATGGGTCAGCACCAATTAACAAATAAATATACATAAAAAGTGAGGAAGTACACCTAATGGAATCATTCCATCATTGAATATAGCCAACCACATGGTGAGGACATGGGTCTTGGATCTAAATGCATTAAATATTCATCAGAGGGGGGTGATGGATCGGTAATGATGTGTGAAGAAATAAACACCTTTGGGAGCCTATCTAAAGCCTTCTAAGAAAGGATCTCTCTCCTATTCCAGGGCCATAGACCTAAACTAATAGTTGTTTATAAATTATTTGAAAGACAACATGTAAAGAATCTATTATATATTGTTCTAGTAAGAGTAACTTGAAACTTAAACCTCTAAGTAAAATGCAAAATATTGATTTACAAATATTTTTGAAAATTATTGATAAAGAGGTAAATGTAATTGAAATATGTTTATGTGTGTGATTTAATGAAATGACACTACAACAAATCCCTATGATTTGCTCCATTTTTTGCTCTTTTTTTTGCTTGGACACTATTTTAATGTATTTTTTGCCAATTTTTTGAAAATGTCAGTGCTATTTATTGGGATGGCACTTTTTTTGGAATTTATTTGGGCCAATCAGGACAAGTCGATGCTAATTAAGGAATTAATTTGTGCCAAAAGTAGTGCCACAGTTAGCACCAATATTAGTTCCCAGTGTGGCACCACCTTTGGTTCTGAGTTTAGCTTTGAGTTTAGTGCCACTTTTAGCTCCAGCTTTAGCTTTGAGTTTAGCTTTGTGTGTAGTGCCAGTTTAGACACTCCTATGTCAAAGAGATTTATTTATATGTCTCATTGACAATGTAAAACAGTGAAATGTCAACATGATATGGGCATATTGAGGAGAGAATCACTTATGTCACATTGACAAGGTATATCTACAAGTGCTCAGAGAAGCACAACTCTTGGATATAATGAAGTAATGTCAATGAGACATTGAGATATCTATAAGACAAATAATATTGTATCATCAATAGTCTTCAAGTAATGATTGAAAGCATACAACGCTATATCGTCGGGAAGGTGAGCAACATATGCGGTAGAGTGGTATACACTGCAACCCCGTGGGAAGAAGCCTTGAGCAAGGTGGTGGTGTTGTAAACAGTAGAAGGGAAGGGAAAAATCCTACCATACTGCAATGGGTATAATAAGAGATGGTGGTAGTACGGTAATCATGGCATCATTACAATTTACAACACTAAATGCAAAAAATCACATAAGTCAATCCATTTGAATAAATCATTTAAGGAATCAAGAATATAGCTCACCAAAATATTGTAAAACTCTAATAAAAATACTCTAATTTTTCTTTCAAAATCTTATTTTCAAGCATAGCTCGCCATAATGGACTTTTCATTTTAATAAACATACAATAAAACCTTTGTTGAAACCTTATTTTTAGGCGTAGCCCACCAAAATAGAGAAGTGTTTTAGTAAGGAATGATAGAGAATGGTAAGGAGGCATATGATTCATTGTTGCTTATCTCATTCCTACTCTAATCAACAAGGGTTACAATGTCCGCGCTAGTGTTTGTAATCTAGGTATTTAATTGGCATATGTTTTCATAATCTCAAATTCCTTCAAATGCTTTTGAAGTATCAATGTATCCTATATAGGGTTTAGAATTAATTCTTTTAATTTTAAAAAATAAATCATATGCTTTTGAAGTATTAATGTGTCCTATATATGCTTTGGAAGTGTAGAGGAGGCCGGAAAAATGTGATTAGCATTGATTGTTGTATGGTTTATGTGTAGTGGTGATGGTGCAAGTAACATTTGTTTTCAATTCCTCAAAAAACAAAATGAATGTTTGTGTAGTTATCAATAATATATTGTTCAGTGTCATTATGAGGGTTTATATTGTTGTTGAAAGTAGCTATGAGTACAGAGGGAAAGCTTCTATGAAGGTGCAAGTACGTTGAATGACTGTACAATTTTTGTGAAGGTGGTTAAAGGTTACCTTGTGTTTTTTTGCATGTGTCGATGGTTCCAAAAGGTGTGGGTCGTGATAATTCTGTGTTGTTCTTTTGTAGGTCATGGAGAAAGAATGCAAGAAAGAGGAAGCAAGTGAGAATGGGTGATATTGAAGGAAGCGAGAAGATTGTTGTTGAAAGACTATATAGTTTTATGGATTTTGGCATGTCATTGACTATTGGTTATATTGTTCCATTTATGGCTTCGATTTTGTGTGAAGGGTTGAAAAATAGTTAATCTATTGTGTTTTTGGTGAATCTTGAAATTGAGATTTCTTGTGTTTTATGGGTTTTCACATGTGGGTGAGTGTTGGCAATATTGTTTCATTTATGGCTTCTATTTTGTGGGAATAGCTGGAAAATAGTTAATCTATTTTTTTTTGGTGAATTTCCGCATCCAAGTTACCATTGAAACCAATATTGATTCATTTAGGGTTCGTGTTTCTGTGGTGAAGGTTTTGAGTCGGTCTATTACTGGGAGCTTTCTGTGTTTTGTGGGTTTTATATGTGAGCCATTGTTGGAAACCATGTCTTTTTGTGCGATGGTTTCAACCCAGTGAAATAGTTAATGTTATATACATTACATTGTTATATGGTCTATTGTTGCATTTTTGATAGGGTTCTGTTGCAAAAAAGAGTATATAGTTTTTTCATAGCAATATTGTTTGATTTATGGTTCAAATTTTGCATGCATGTTTTTGTATGGATTTGTGACTCTAATTTTTAGTGTTTTTCACATTTGTCCATATGGGTGAGTGTGGATAACAATATTGTTTCCTTCACATATTTTTTTTTGTGGTGATGATTGGAATGTAGTAAAATAGTTAATGTTATGTACTCCTTTTTTTTTGCATAAAAGGATTGTTTATTGTTGTTGTCTATGTTAGACTTTATTGTTCCATTTATGGCTTGTATTTATCATTGTTGTTATTATGACCATTGGTAGTACATGCAAAGCATACAACAATTAATGTTGATGTGAACTAGCGTTTAATTTCTACAACCTTCTCCATCCATGTGGCCTGGAAAATGCTGCTCCATTCCCAAAGCACCCAACAACTACTTCCACCACCTTTTCCACAACAATTAGAAGAACAAAAAAATGGGAGGCTGACAAAAATGCCAACCAAACTATAACCCATTTGCCAAATTTTCCCTGGCATTAGAAAAGTTGTAAAATGGCGAGGCTTTTAAAAATTCTGAGGAAAGTTGACACAAGTATACCCTAAGCTAGAGAACATTAATCAATAATACCTATTGTAACCAAAAATAGAATGGAAAACATTAATTATTTTATTTTGTTCCAACCATAACCAGATAATGAAAGCCATAAATCAAAAAATGTTGGTTTCAACAGCCACCAAGATGTAGAAAGCCACAATATAGCACGAACTATACAATAAGAAATGACCAAAACTTCATAACCTTAACAATTTTAATCTTTCAAATATATATTGATAATACAAATTTTGAGAAAATTTGACACAAGTATAGCCTAAACTAGAGAAAAATAATCAATAATACCTAATGTAACCAAACATAGAATGGATAACATTAATTATTTTATTATGTTCCAACCATAACCAGATAACGAAAGCCATAAATCAAACAATGTTGGTTTCAACAACAACCCAGATGTAGAAGGCCACAATATAGCCTGAGCTATACAATATCAATATATATTTGTATGTATATGTATATATATATATGTATGTATATATACCAGTAGGGATGACGAAAATCTCAGTAAAACTATAACCCATCTACCAAGTCTAACTTGACACCACAAAAGAGAGAAAAGAGTGAGGCTGATGAAAATTTTGAGCAAAGTTGACACAAGTATAGCTAGAGAAAAATAATCAATAATACCTAATGTAACTAAACATATAATGGAAAATATTAATTTATTTATTTTGTTCCAACCATAACCAGATAATGAAAGCCATAAATCAAACAACGTTGGTTTCAACAGCCACGCAGATGCAAAAAACCACAATATAGGACAAGCTATAGAATAAGGATCAACCTAAACTCCATAACCTTAACAATTTTAATCTTACATATATATATATATATTGATATTAAAATATATCCTATATAACCTAAGGGAGGGAACAATAATCAATAATAGCTAATGTAACCAAACATAGAAACAACAACATTAATTATTTTATTTTGTTCCAACCATAAGCAAAATATGAAAACCATAAATGAAACAACATTACTTTCAATGGCCACCTGCATGGAGTAAGCCACAATATAGCCTAAGCTATATGATAAAAATTGACAAAAACTCCATAGCCTATACAATTTTATCCTGTTGCAAACATAGCCACAAACTGCAAATATCAAACACAAACCGTACAAGAATATATATGTATAAATATATTTATGTGTGCGTTTGTGTGTCTATATATGTATATATTCATATATATGTGTATATATGTACACATATATATAATTATTATTATTTTGTTCCAACCATAAAGAGAAAATGAAAGCCATAAATCAAACAATGGTTTCAATAGCTACCCAGATGTAGAAAGCCAACATATAGCCTGAGCTATACAATAAGAATCAACCAAAACTCCATAAAGTTAACAATTTTAATGTTACACATATATATAGATATTTAAATATACTGTATATAGCCTAAGGCAAAGAACAATAATTAATGATACCTAGTGTAACCAAACATAGAATCAACAACATTAATTATTTTATTGTGTTCCAACCATAACAAAAAAATGAAAGCGATAAATCAAACATCATTAATTTCAACAGCCACACACATGCAGCAACCCACAATATAGTCCAAGCTGTACAATAACAATAAAAAAAACTCCACAACCTCTATAATTTTATTCCATTGCAAACACACCCACAAAGCGCAAACATCAAACACAAACCCTATGAAAATATATATGTATATATATGTGTGCATAAATGTGTGTGTATATATGTATATATGTACATGTGTATATATATGTATATATGTGTATGTATATATATGTGTGTGTATCTATATGTATATATATCCCTTTTCCCACCATATGAGCTAAATGCAAACCATAAAGACAGACCCATGGGAAATTAAAATATATATAAATGTATGTATATATGTAGACATATATATATATATATATATATGTTTATGTGTAGACATATAGATATGTGTGTATACATATATATATATATATATATGTGTGTGTGTGTGTGTGTGTGTGTGTGTTCATATTAAAATACACCCACTATAGCATAAAAGAGAGAATAATAATTAATAACACCTAATGTATCCAAATGTTGAACCAACAACATTAATTGTTTTATTCTATTCCAAAAATGAAACAATATACCCTAAGGCACAACATTAACTATTTTTCCTCCTGTTCTAGCGAAAGCCACAAAGTGGAATCCATATATTAAGCAAACATTGAATGAACAAAATTAATTGTTTTATTTTGTTCCAAAAAATGAAATGATATAACGTGAGGCAAATAATTAACTATTTTTTAGTTTTTTCAACTATAGCCACAAAGCGGAAGTGATAAATTAAATAATATTGGTTTCAACAACGACCTAGATGGAGAAACGATCTATACATATATATATATATATATATATATATATATATATATATATATATATATATATATATATATATATATATATATATATATATATATATATATCTATATATATCTAACAATTGTGGATGGCTGACAAATTTTTTTTCCATATTTATAACCCATCTTCTAGCCCACTTTCCTGCAAAAAAAAGGGAAAAATATTATCATAGGGAACACTTTTCTTTTGCATTTCCAACTATTTTCCTTTGTAAAAGTGACAAAATAGCCTCCAACCACATTCGCAAAAGCTAGAGAAAGCTTAATCCAATTTACAGCCCTACAGAAGCTTACTGTCATCCCTCTCAACCCTCTTAGCAGGTATAGCAATAGAGCGACACCAAACAATGCCTGACTGAAAATTGCCCAAACATTTTTTTTGTTCCCCGAGGTGTTAAAAGGGTAGCTATTATTAAGACGACTCCTAGTTCATGCAAAGCATATAATGTCTGTAACTATATGTATATATGTATACAGATATGCATATATATATATATATATATATATATATATGTGTGTGTGTATATATAAATGTATATATGTGTATATATGTGTATATATATGTATATATATATGTGTGTGTGTGTGCATATATATATGTATCTATATATACATATGTATATGTATATGTATATATGTATATATATGTGTGTGTGTGTATATACATGTATATATATCTAAATGTATATATGTATGTGTATATATGTATATGTGTATTTGAAATGTAGTGTACTATGGATGGAGTGTTAGGAAAGATTGATAGACCCTGGCATTTAGAAGAAGATGCTATAAAAAATTAAGTGCAATGGGATTTGATTGTCGATTTGACCGTTGTTACTAGTTTTGTAGTCACTATCATTATTCCAAAAGGTTGTTTGTAACACATTATTTTATCAATTGCCACATTATGACTGGGATATGGCCTGAAAGAATAACAAAAAGGTGTGGAGTTTAGTGTGGTGATTATGGAAAATGGAATGAACTACATAGCATTAGGTATTTTATTCCACTGTAGCCATAGCAGCACAAAGGTAAAACTGACACCTACTTACTTATGTAAGAAAATTATTGGAAACACTAGCCCATATACATCTTTTGTGTATATAAAGTGTGACTTTTAGAGAAAAGATCATATCTATTTCATAGAGAATATGTAAATTAGGAGAAATAAAAATTCTAGATTTTACAATGTATAATTTTATAATGGATAATTTTCTTTGTAGTTATAATGGGATGAATGAAGTAGTTATAATTTAGCCATACTTGGTGCATATGGAAAGATGCAATTTCTAGAAAACAAAAGTATGCTTGATTTCTATCTTGCCATATTGGCTGATTGAGTGTTTTAATCTTGTTACCCAAAAGGAATTCTTGACAATCATCCCAGATCATTTCATTTGGACTATCTAGAGAAATATGCATGCATGGTAATAGATGCATAAAATACTCTTATAAAGCAGCCATAATCAATGATGCCTAATGAAATGTAACACAATGTCTATAAGATTAATTGTTTTACTCGATTGCAAGCAGAATTGGAAAGTAAGCCCCTAAGCAACAAGATACATTTTTCACCTCTTTGATCAATGGTAAAATGGATCCTCCATGTCACACTTAAGATACATGATACTATTCTTAGAAGTCATTGTTGAGTTTGGTAACAATATTGATATTAATGAACAATACAACCTTTTCTAGACAACACCTTATCTGAAATTGAAATAATATAGTAGTCTCATGACACCTTGTTGAAAATGATACAAAGAATTCTAGGCTAGAGTCTAACAATAAAGAATTCCATATAGGAACGATAGTCAGAAAACAAAGGGCATCACTTAGAAATTCATTTCTCCTAGATGTTGAAACAATACAACCTCTTCTCAATAGTGGCTTGTTTGAAAATGAAACAGTATAGCATTCTTTTGGTGTGTCATTCAAAATGATAGGATGTGGCCTATGCTAGAGTATAATGATGAAGAATTACATATTGGAATGATGGCCATAAAACATATGACATGAATTAGAAATTTGTTCCTCCCCTATATGTAGATATGTATCAATGTCACAGTGAATAAAAACAATATTGGTATATAGTGATTCGTATGTTATTCTCATTTGGCTCATTCTTGGAATGATAAGTTTTATTTTTGTTGATATATGGAAGATTGATGCCACCATTGATGGCATTGGTGGAGAGTGTATGCTCTAGGTTGGTTGTGTTGGAGGAATATAGACTGTTTTTAAAATTATTTATGGACATATCTATAAATGTGCATTTTTTATATTATTATTTCTTATTATATTGTAGATGTGCCAAGAAAAAAAATAGGAATGTAGAAAGGTTTGCTATTTAAAAATTGAGAATGGACCTTGTTAACTTTTGATGGTTTAATTAAATATTTGGCTATTGTATTCTTGTAGTAATAGAACTTGTGGTGAGTTGTTGGTGTTGTAGCTTTTTATTTTACAAATAGTGGCTCTAGTAATGTTGGTGGACACTAGCTTTCCCGAGGCTGCACAACAACTGTTAGGCCCCAACCTTGTAATTCTATACCTTGTTTATTCTCTATTCCTGCCACCTCTATTGGTTGTTTCCCATGTGTGTCGAGCAAACTGCAAACATGCTTTGCTTTCATTTGCAGCCTTATTGGTGTATAGTGTGGCTTGTTTATATTTGATGTATTTATGTAGCTTTCATGTCTTTGCTTGATAGCTATTTGGGAGTAGCCATTGTTGAGCTATTTATGTGTGTTTCTTTTTACAAGAGTTGCATATGGCTTTCTTTCTGTTTGAATATTTCCTATGACTGTCCAATGGTAATTATAGACTTGTTGATAGCCATCATATCTATTGAATGTTGATGGATTGCAAAATTGCTTTGTACATTTTTGTTGAAATCATGATTGTGTGATTGAAGTCTTTCACTTTGTGTTCATGCTTGTATTGCTATATAGTTTATGTTGTTTTGTATAAGCAATTGTTGCTAGTTATTCTATAGCTTCCCAGTGTAAGCTAGCCACCTCTAGAACCTTTCCCTTGGCCACTCAAAAATTTGTGATATAGAAAGGTTGATGACTAGCCAAGAGGCTGATGGGCTTATTGTACTATGCAAGGTATTGTTGGCTATTGTCCTCTATCTTTGGTTATAATATGGGGTTATAGACCTGCATTCAACAGTGCCTTTTTGTAAATGGCATAGACTGTATAGTTGCTTTGTTGACTTTACAATGTTGCTTTTTTGAAAGTGCATATAGGGTATGTGCAGGATCATCATGGAAAAAACAGGCCCTTGTGGTAAAAAATTTAGAAAAATTAGAGTTAGGCAACTTGACATAAAAATTTGAATAAGTTATCTATATTATTTCAAAAATATGTAAGAATAGAATCTATAGAAAATTGAATGTAGTTTCTAAACTACTAGTTTTGTTTAAAACATAAATAAATCTATTTGGTGAAAATTTGAAATTTCAATGCTGTAGTACTTAAATTTCAGGGAAAAAATAAGTAGGTGTATGTCTAACCACCCTAACCACAATAAAATGATAATATTTTTTTATAATATTTTAGATATAAGTAGAGGACTCATGTCCTGATGTGATGCATATTTTTTTATAATTGTTTCCAAGAAAATAATTAATTATGATTTTTTTACTACAACTTTTAAAAAATATAAAATACTTGTATGTCTAACCACCCTAACTTGGTCAAAACTTCATGAAATTCATTTTTTCTTTTTTAATCTTATAGTATATGAAGCATAAAATGTGACACATGTTTTAGATTCAAAAAATGTGATACTGTTTGAAAGCTATAGATGTTTTTCAATCAGCCTATCAATCAAGAATTTAGTCATAATTTGAATAAAAAATGAATAATAATTACTTATTAAATTCAAGGTAAATCATAATTTATATTGGTGGAAAGTTGAGAATCTAATTTTAAAACCCTTTTCGTTTCTTCAATTTTGGGTAAAAAAAAGTTGTCAACCATATACCCATCATATTGCCACTTTTTAGCCCATCATGATCCTGTACATACCCTATATGTTGACTCAAGTAACTTCAAAACATGGCAAGGCTAACAAAATTTTTGACCAAAGTTCACACAAATAAGGGATATCCACCCATATTTCATGTCAATTGTTAGACACACATATATACATACACACACACACACACACACACACACACACACACACACATATATATATATACATAATTTGAATTACCCATTCTCACTCATTTATGATATCCATGTAGCGATGACAGTTGCATATATATATACATACATATATGGGTATGTGCAGGATCATCATGGAAAAAACAGGCCCTTAATTGGCAAAAAATTCAGAAAAATTAGTGTTAGGCAACTTGATATAAAAATTTGAATAAGTTATCTATATTATTTCAAAAATATGTAAGAATAGAATCTATAGAAAATTGAATGTAGTTTCTAAACTACTAGGTTTATTTACAAATAAATAAAATCTATTTCTTGGAAATTTGAAATTTCAATGTAGTAGTACTTAAATTTCAGGGAAAAAATAAGAAGTAGG
The DNA here is from genome assembly GCA_007258455.2 of Sequoia sempervirens. Taxonomy (NCBI): domain Eukaryota; kingdom Viridiplantae; phylum Streptophyta; class Pinopsida; order Cupressales; family Cupressaceae; genus Sequoia; species Sequoia sempervirens. Next base: position 228,594,599 of record VDFB02000002.1, read on the forward strand.
TGTCTATCTGACCACCCTAACCATAATAAAATGATAATATTTTCTTATAAGATTTTATATATAAGTAGAGGACTCATGTCTAGATATGATCCATATTTTTTTGCAATTTTTTTCCAAGAAAATAATTAATTATGAATGTTTTATTACAACTTTTAAAAAATATAAAAACTCGAATGTCTAACCACCTTAACTTGGTCAAAACTTCATGAAATTCAATTTTTCTTTTTTTAATCCTATAGTACGTGAAGCATAGAATGTGACGCATTTTTTAGATTCAAAAAATGTGATACCATTTGAAAGTTATAGATGCTTTTCAATCAGCCTATTGATCAGGACTTTAGTTGTAATTCTAATAGAAAATAAATAATAATTATTTACTAAATTCAAATTAAAGCATAGTTTATATTGGTGAAAAGTTGAGAATCTCCTCTAAAAACCCTTTTTGTTTCACCAATTTTGGATTAAAAAAAGTCGTCAACCACATACCCTACAAATACCCATATATATATGCATGTGTATGTATATATATATGTGTGTGTGTGTATATATATGTGTATATATGTATATATATATATATATATGTATATATATGTATATGTTTATGCATATATATATACAAACATATATGTATATATATATATATGTTTATGCATATATATACATGCATATATATGAAACGCAACAAAAACCATAGTATCAAGTCCATGCAAAGCAATGTAGACAAAACTGAAATGATAGATGAGGCAAGACATTTGGAAAAATCAATAGTACCTTGTGGCAAATCAAGAAATTTAGCATGGTACAATGCGTGAACCACAAGTCAAGTATAATCACGAAGGGTTCCTTTGACATGGATCTCTTCCCACTTGCTTCAAATGCATGTCTTCCCACCAAATTTTCTCAACAAAAATGGGAAAAATATTATTAGAGGTGACACTTTTCTTTTGCATTTGCATCCATCTTTCTATTCAAAAAACAAAAAATAACCTACAAGCACCTTCACAAAAGTTGTATAGAGCTTAATCCAGCTTGCATCATCATAGAAGCTTACCCTCATTGCTCATGGCTCTCATATAAGGTATAGCAATAAAATGACACCAAAAAATGCCTTGCTGAAAATTTCCTAGTGTATGTATGGGAGGTTGACAAAATATATTGGCTAGAGTTATAACGTATTTTCCACCTACTACCTAGATTATTATGCCACAGGCTACTCACCATAAATGAAACAATGTCATGGAGGTTTCCTATATGTGTTGCATACATTGGAAATGGTTGCAATAATACTTTGCATTTAAAACTCACCAAACTAATAGAGCAGTTTAGGGTATTCTTAATAAAGCATTGTTTAGCGGTGGTCTCTAGATTGAGATCCATGGCATAAATAACAAACATTACAACCAAGTATGATTTGACATCCATATCCAACTTGGCACTATCATTAGAGATTGCAAACCAGTAGAAAAAAATACTTGGAAATTATTACATTGAGACCCAAACATAGATAATTACATACACAAATACATGATACACATATATATGTACACAGTACTCTATCAAGATATTCTACGTTGCATGCACGGCTCTGTAATTTTCAAAAAATCCATTGTTAGGTGTCATTGTCTGGCTTTATGTTGTTCTTCAAGATGGCTATGAATGAAGAGGGAGATCTTGTGTGAAGGTGCAAGTCTATTCATCGTCTATGAAATTTCTATGAATCTGCTTGCTAGATTGTATTATTTTTTAGAAAGTTTTGTTCACATGGTTGTATTGTTTCAATTTGCTAAAAAATTTCATTCATAAACGAGTATATTTTATCATGCATTTATCACTATTGATTTTCAATAGGGTGCTCTTCTAAGGGTTATATTGTTTCTATTTGTGATGGGTTTAGGTTCATAATCAATTTTGGATAAGCTTCTATTCACAAACTAGTATATTCATAAAGTAGAATATTTTTAGTTACGAGACCACCCCAAATGGAGAAATCCATGGAACACAAGAAAAATGACAACTAGCAAATGCATGCAGAATGATACACACAAAGTGTGAACCTTAAACCAAATAATAGTCATTTTCACACACAATATAGTATTTTCTCTACAACACCTTCTCAAAATTAGAATATCCAGAAGATGCTAAGAATTAATGAAATAATATTGTTTATAACAAATAGTACAACTTTTTGCATACAATGTCTCGATGGAAATTCAAATAATGTATATATATGTGTGTGTGTATTTATGTGTATATATATGTAAATATATATATATATATATGCATGTATATATATGTATATATATATGTATATATATGTATATATGTATATATATGTATATATATACATGTATATATGTATATATGTATATATTTTATTCCATTGCAAACATACCCACAAAAATGCAAACATTAAAGAGAAATTCATTGAAAATTGACAATAACAAACCCATACAAAAAAACACTCCTTTCTCAACACAACCTATTCAAAAAATTGAAAGAATACAACCTACCAAGGAAAACCTTCTCCAAAATGAAACAATATAGCTTAAGCAACAGAACTATAATCAACAATGCCTGATGGAAGCTAACAAAAAGCATATAAGATTGACTATTTGGTTCCATTGCAATGAACACTAATCAGTAGTAGCTAATGCAATGAGATGTAACCTATATAACATTAACTATTTTTTTGCATTGTAGGCATAGCCATAGAATAAATGCCATAAATCAAACAATATTTGTTTCAACACATAGTTAGAAAGACAACACCATTAAAGAGAAAAAAACATAGTAACATATCCTTGAAAAATGATAGGTATAAGATGTTTACGATAGATTAAACAATATTTGTTCTTCCAAAAAAAAATAGTCTTCTCTCAATAGCAACCTATCAAAATTTGGAACAATCAACTGTGTGTTAACAGAGATCAAGCAATATAGCCTGCACCAACCTGCGAACCACAAGTGATAATATTCAAAAGAGTTCTCCTCGTATGCACATATTTGTGCTTCCTTTGGATAGATAGATATCTATACATATTGCACATACATTGTGCATCACTCTGATTATTAGTGCCATTGCCAACACTTTTCTATTTCTCTTGGAGTCATTTCCCCATGTAAAAAATGGAAAATATGTTGATTCCAACTTTAAAAAAAACTTCACAACAGATAGTTGGACTTGCACCTTCACAGAAGCTCTTCCTCTTCGCATCAACATTTTATGTTGTATGGTGTTTGTGAAGTCGTAATTGTGGACGTGAAAATCTGCATTTTGGTTAAAATCCTACCACACAAAGCATGATTAGCATTTTAAAACAAAGCCAATAATCAACATCCCTATGAAATAAATCAACATGCTTCATGATGCAATCAAAACAACAAAAGATTAGATAAACTAGTTGAAAGCATACAATAGCACAAAGACTATATTCAACAACTGGAGAAATGCGACTACTATTCTCATAGCATTAAGTGAGATTATTTTATTCAAATAAATGTTATGTGGTCATGAATGATGTGACATTGGAAACTTTCTAGTTCATAAAAATTGTAGATGTGGATAATACAGATTAGTAAATTTGAATAATACATACCAATTACAGAGGGATCTACACTAATACATTTGAATAATGAAGGTGCCGATTTGAAGTAAGTGAACAATGTATTCTTAAAAAGTAGATTAAAATATACGTCAATAGTTATATTTGAACAATATATGCTTAAAAATATATTAAAATCCTATATCTGAGCATAATCCCTCCTTCTAGCACCATTATGTGGACATGAAAATCTTCATTTTGGTTAAAATCCTATGACACAAAGCATGATTAGCATTTTAAAACAGAGCCAATAATCATCATCCCTATGAAATAAATCAGCATGCTTCATGATGCAATCAAAACAACGAAGGATTAGATAAACTAGTTGAAAGCATACAATAAAACATGAAGTAAATCATCTCATAGTGGATTGGTGCTTCTATGGAAAGAAGCCCTTTCCCAATCCTTGCTAACATAAGCTAAATGATAAAATGCTTTGAAGATGGAGTAAGATGGAAAAAACCAGTTCTCAATTGGAGTGACTTTGCTTAAGATTTGTGGATCAAGTTGTGGAGTTCTAGAGGATTTGAACAATAGAGAAGCTCTCTATTTATAGAATATAATGATAGAAGAATGCCAAACATGGAGGATGTGGGACTAAAAACAAACCAATGAAAAGAGGTCACTTTTCAACTTGTGATAGGATGAGGAATGAGCACATTTTGGTCAATGTTCCAAAGAGGGGGAGATTCAAATTTGAATTTGAGAGTTAAATTCTAACTTTGACCTTTGCAAGGGACATGTAAGAAACATATAAGACCTATTAAATGCCTTGTTGGAGGTACATTTCAACTTATTTTTGAATTCAAACTTGAGGGAATATTCCTCAAAGATGCCATGTTGATGGAAAATGCAGATTTTATAAGTGAATTAAAATGATTTATTGGTGCAAGTGGGAAAATCTAGAGGATGTGATGGGTGGTTAGGTTAGGTTAATCAGGTTTAGATTAGCTTAGGTGATGATTAGATGATTTTGACCCTTTTCACTTGAATATTTTGATTTATTTAAATCAATAGGAAGAAAAGGTGATTTCAAACTTAATTAAATAAAGGTCTGATTTTTTTAATCAAGGAGGGTGATGTTAGGATCAAGTTGATTTATTTGATTTAAATTGATGACTTTAGGAGATTGATTAAATAAACTTTATTTATTTGTTGAATGGATGAATATGACCTAATCGAATGCATGATGTGAATTTCACATGTCTACATTTTTCCCCTCTTTGAAGCAATGTACTTGCTATGTTTGTTCAAAGAATAGACTTTCCGCGAACAAAATTCAAAAAAATTCTAATTTTTTCAAATGCCCTAGTGGAAAGAAGTACACTAGTACATTTCCCCCTCAAGATATTGAGCGAAAAGATTTGATTTGAGGGTCAATCTCATGATAAAGAGATTCAAAATGGATGGTTATGATGATGATGCAAATGTGGTTTCAAGATGCTTAGAATAAAAAATATTATCCTAAACAACTTAAATGATGATATGATGCATGTGAGATGCATGCGATGGGTCATGTCATATGCTATGGTTATGCAATGGATGTTTTATGTAAATGCTTAGACTAACAGATCTATATTATGATGATGACTATGCATGTGAGATGATATGTTGAATGCTAATGATTTGTGGATGCAGGATGGATGCACTAGTGATGACGATTAGTATTCATGATGTGATGTTAGTGTGGAAAACAAGAAATCAGGTGATGACAAGAGGATCCAACAAGTCCATGATTTGACGAGACTTTATTAGAGATGGTGATGATGATAGATGGTGATGATTTTCCTATCAAGGATTGGGATTTTAAAAGGGCTACTTACCTTACGTTTGATTACACATGTAGATACGATGCATCAAGGTATAAAGAACCAAGATGGCATTGTACCTAGTGTGATGCACTTTGACTTAACAAACAGATAAGAGAATGTCCAACAAGCATAGTAGAAAAAATATAATGATCATTACCCCATTCCTATCTCTCTAAATCCTTCATTCGGATATCATTAAGATGTCCTTGGAATGAGCGCAATAAGATAAATCAACTGAAAAGATCAAGTATGCAAACAAGCCAATGTTCTTCATATCTCTAGCCAAAGGGATTTGTTTTGATAGGATAAGAATCCAAGTGATATCCAAAATGATGCCCATTGTTGGAACGATATATCCTAGGACATGCATTATATAGGATGATGATGGTTTGATAAGTTGATTGATAGGCTTTTAAGCTCATGTTGAATTACAAGGTGATGTTGATATAGATGCCCCTATCATTCCATTGATATCCTGCTTGAAGAAGTTGCTTTGCTAAGATACGTGCACTTGAATGCACCTTTTGGGATTCTTGATCTTCTTTATTGACATTGGGGTTAACTCTATCTCTGTGTGTACATCACGATAGAGTGCCTTCAGAATACTTATGATGAAGGGTCATTGCCAATACATGGTCAATTTGAGAATTGGATATCATGTGTGGAGGCATGTATGGAGTGTGTTTAGGGATAAGAGATGGATTGGTTGACAGTTTGGAACCTTTGACTCTCCAAACTTGGGAAGATTAGCAATGATGGGTGGATATGAAAGTGTGCATGGAATTAGAACCAACTACTTGATACACTTTATTCATTGCTTGAAAAGCTTGCTTTTTCTTTTGTAGACATCTTTGATGGATACTATTCCCTTTTTTATTTTGCCCCGTAGTTTCTTTGACTAATGGAGTTTGATAGGGATAATATTTCTTTGTATTCTTTGGTATCCATATGTATTTTATTTGTCCATTATGCTTCTCAACTTCTCTTGCTTTGATAACATTCTTTTTACTTTGATTCAATTCTTTCTTTTGATGTTGGTCCCAATTCATGGATGGGGTGATGGGTGGATGAAGATTCATGATGTGGTTGGTTGTAGTATTGAAACTAGTTTCATCATAAGGACTCTTCATGCTCCCTATGTTGATGTTTGCTTGAGACAAAGTTTCCCCCAGTATTGTGGAAGTATTACCTTCATGCTTTGATACTACCTATTTTGAGAGCTCTTTTTTAGAATGCATTTTCTGATAAATGACCATTGCAGGTGACGTTGTTTCAATTTGTTGCTCCACTAACTCTGAATTATGTTATGTCTGACTTGTTTCCTTGAGTGGAGAATGCTGGATATCCATATACCTGATGTCCTTAGTGTGAATTTGGGATATATCTGATCCTGATGTTAACAACTCAATAACCTGCTCTTTTTGTGTAATAATGTCAGGAGTAAGAGAATCATGTTTTGAATGAAGATCATCTACATGTCCATCTGTAGAAGGCATCTCATGGGTAGATGGAGGAGTAAGTGCTATGTGGATATGATCATCTTGTGTGGATAGGAGAATATCCATTAGATCATTGCAGTATCTTGGTGATACAAGTTTTTGATCTCGATTAATTTTGGGATTACTTTTGGCATACTTTGGATCAAGTTCTTGACATGGGTCAGTTTCAAAGGATGAATTTCTTACAAAGGGTTCTTAGACATCATCATTAGGCATGGTAAGTGGTTCAATATCCTCAAGTGTTGAGTTTAGGGTTCCTTCAATATCTATAACCATGAGGTCAAAGGATGCCAATATGTCTTGGAAAGGACCATTGCTAGACTTTGTTGAAAGACATTGATCATGCTTTGGAATAAATTCTTGAGATATGTCCTCTAACTCATAAGGTGATGTAGAGACATTTTCAACATGATCATAGGTGAATGGATTGTTCATTATTTCAATAGGATCAAATAATCCTAACATTCCTTGAAATAGATCACTAAAAAGTGGCTCTTGATGTATGGTGAGTTAATCATCAAGTGGGGTAAAAACATCTTCAATATGCTCCTTAATTGAGAGATCTTGAACACTATTTTCAACAATTGTGGTGGAGAGATTGTGAATGTCTTCAACCATAGAGTCAAGTGATGTTGATATTTCTTGGATTGGATCATTGTTGGGTGTTGTTTTCTTGGATTGGATCATTGTTGGGTGTTGTTGGTGGATTTTGATCATGATTGAAAACTTACTCTTGACATATGTTGATTTGATCTTCCGACGAGATAGAAACATCTTCAATGTGTTCTTTGATGGATAGATCTTGATCATTGCTTTTAGCAATTGTGGTGGGGAGATTGTCAATGCTATCACCAGTGGTTGAATGTTCATCGATGTTCCCAATAGTTATCATTTTTTGTGTTTGTGCTTGTGTTTGTTGGGTAGCTTGAGAGGCTTGGGAAGCTTGAGAGGCTTGGGAAACTTGAGAGGCTTGTGTTGCTTGTTGTGTGGCTAGATATTGTTGGATGGCCTTTTGGTAGGCTTGGTGAGCTTTTAGCACAATGTTATATTGTCTTGTTGTGTTTAGTTTTGGTGGCAGTGGTGGTGGATTTGGAATTGTGTTGTATGCAATGACAAGTGATTGAGATACATTTGGAGTGATCATGAGGGTTTGAGATATGATGGGATTGATTGAGGTGATAGGAATTGTTAGAATGGCCGAGGTGATAGCTCTTTGGGAGACCATATTTTGATTTGTTGGGATTGATGTTTTCATTTGATTAGATACCCTCTTTTGGTGCGATTTCAATGGTATATTCAAAGGATTTGATGTGATGGCTTGATTGGTGTTAGGTGGATTGATTTGGATGGAGTGATTGGTGCTAGGTAAAGGGAGAAGCCCTAAACCAAGGAATGATGTTGATATGTGTAATGGTGGTGGAGATGTCTCTTTGCGCAATGACTCAACTATTTTGGTAAGTGTAGCAATTTGATCTCACCAAATTCGATCTTGATTTTGATCCTGACTCCGTTGATATAGTTGATTTGGTTTTTGTTCAAGCAAATTTTGGATGCATACTTGTATTTTCTGGATGGGATCATGGACAATGTTATGATTTGGGATGATGTTTAGATTTAGCATGATAGTTTGAAATTGAACATTGTTGATGTTGGGAATCACATTTCCTTGATTTAGGTAACTTTGATTTTGTATGTTGTTACCTTGACTTGGAGTCATTAACATCTTGTTTGGATTTTGAACAATATTCGTATGATTTTCAAACATATTTATCCCAAAGTTTTCCAGATTCATGTTTGGAAAACTGGTACTTGGTACATTCTCATTTGGCATGTAGGGATTTGGTGGGATGACTTTGTTCATTTGAAGGCTCATGCATTGATTGTTCGGTTGGTGGATTTGTAGGTTTGGACTTGGATTTAAATCTACCATTTGGAAATGTGTCCCAAACTTTGATTTGGGCATACTCACACTTGTTGTGCCATTGACATTTGTAGAAGGTAATGATCCCATGTATGTATTGGATAAGTGTGAGTTTTGATAATCAATCAGCATTGTAAGGCTTTGAAATTTCAATTGATTCGGATTACTCATGATGTATGGATCAAGTTTGTATTCCATGTTCTCCTTGTGTTTTGACCTTCTTGCAAAAAGTGACCTCTAAGGTTCTTAGGACCAATGAGCGATGAAAGGGGTAAATGATATGGGTGTTGAACATTTAGGAACTTTGGATCAATGCTAGAATTAGGGTTTTATTTTGATTGGTTTGATTTGGATAATGAACTTGTAAACACTAAGATGTTAGATGTTATCTTAGGATGAATTTGTTCAAATGATTGCTGATTTAATTAAATGTATGAGAAAGGATGCATTCCCACACACCTAACTAAACAAATGACTTTGCTTTGATTTAAGGATGTACCCAAGTCAAGATAATGATGTTTCCAAAGCTCTAAAGTTGTTTGTGGGATGGGATGATAAATGTTTGGAATTTGGATGAAGTGTTTGATTTGATCCTAAATAAACCTAGGAAGGACTTATTTACTAGACCAAGATAGTGAAGAACATGCCTTTTTCTAAGAGTAATTCAAAATAAAAAGACCAATGTTTTCATGAAAACCATATGACCAAAAGATTCCAAGCACATGTGTGGGGTCCAATTGATTCAATCTTTTCTTAATGGATTATTTTTATCACAAACACTTTTTGATTAGGTTTTCAACTAAATGTCCAATGTCCTAATTTTCTTTCATCCCAAAAAATGCATTATGCGGAAATATTTGAAATAAAGGCAAACGTTTCCTAATGTTGACCTTAGTAGGAGAAAATTGAGATGAAATCCAAATGCTTAGAAGCCTCTAAGGATAAAATACCAAGGGAAAGCAATAGCATGTGAATTCATTCAAAGATATTTGCTTCTCCTAAAGGGTTTGAGATTTGATGCTCATGTTGAATGTTGGTTTTCCAATTATTTCAATAAAAGTACTATGTTTTGTAACCCAAGAATAAGTACAACCCTATGGATGTGTAAGACAATATTTGTTGGATTCCCACTTGGACAAGTCCAGCTATGCTTATCTTTAGTGAATGGTTAGATGCTTGACCCCACTGGCTCCCCTCCATGACACTCACTTATAGAGGTCAACCAAGCATCAACACCCATGAAACTCCCATGGCATGTTCTCCATTTCTACTAAAGACTGTAAAAGTGTGGGGCAGCTTCAGAATGACTGTTCTAGCACCAACAAATAGATTAAAGGATTTTGGAAAATTCTAGCACATGGGTTTTAATAAGGACTTTCCATTCATGGAGATTGACCCATATGGAAAGAGTCCCCTTTCAGATCCATCTTGTCGGAATCAACCGCGTGATATTGGTGTTTACTCCAATACCCACATTTATATCTCGATTGGAAATACTATTGGCTTTAGAGTGTTACCGGTCGAGTCGTTCCGTTGGGTGAGTACTTTTTCCCCAAGATAGGCCCTCTAGGATAAACAAAAGCAAGCAAAGACAAAATCTATAACTCGATCAATCTTTGATGACACAAAGAAAGAGAATATACGCGATGATGCTCTACTCACACTTGTACAAGATTTTGTTCAATTTTTAAACCCAAATTGAAGTGTGGAGGTGATTGCTTTGTCTCACCCTAAAGTCATGAAAAAGGCCTTTTGATTCTCAAGATCACTATAAAGCACAAGAGAAGTGCATATGCCCTTTTTCAATGCCTTTAGTTTAAGTAAGCCTTCATGAAAAATATATTTGTACTTGTTCTTTTAAATCCACAAAGAAAAATGTGAGTTCTTTTTAAGCATCAAAAGATGAGTGAGAGATACTTTGTTCAATTGCTAATCAAAGAAACAAAATCTAGTAAGTTGCATTCCTAATGTTCATTTTAGCCTTTGCAAGAAGAAATTGAAAGATTCTTGTTAAACCCAAATGACATTAGTGTTCTAAGAAAGAAAAGATAACAATTTCATGAAGAAGTGTTTAAACAAACACTTAAATTGTTTAAAAACACTCTAATATTTCAAAATATCATCCTCATGTTTCATTTTCCTTCTTCACTTTTCTGTGTTCTCCTTCGTTTTCACCTTCACTTTCCTTTGTTTCCTTTGTTTCCCTTCCTCGTTTTCCTATGAACACCAGAAATACAAGTTAGGCATGTATCACAAATTGATAAAAACATATACAATATTTATCAATCATTTGAGAAATCCTTTTAAAGAGAGGAATAGAAATAAAATTGAATTAAAATTCATTATTGAGCCAAATGAATGTCAATAAAATTTTAATTTATATTTGCTTTCATAAAAGAAAAAAATGATTTCAAAACTTGATATGTTTAATTTGCAAAGCCACACACCACAATAGTCATTTTAAGAAATACATAAAGACAACACTTCCCTTTAGAAAAAATGACACATCGATGATGTGACCTAAATTTTCAAAAAAAAATATGTGCCTATAGGGGAGAGATTTATATCATCATTTGATAAATAATAGTATGTCCCCTTTAAAGTAGTTCAATGCTTTTAAATGAAATAGATATTATAACTTGTTCAACTCTAGTGTAAAGCCCTCATTGTCATAGACTACTTTGACTTTGAAATATATATTACAACTTTTCAACTGCCCTCCCCTTCCTCTCTACTCATCCTTTGCATTAACTTTGCAGTCCTGCACTTGATTCGCACTATAAAAAAGTCAAAGATTGATTTAAAAGGATACATTTTAAAGAAAAAGCTCACAAAGTCCAAAACATTGATATTTTCTCATCTGGAAATAATAATAATAGTCGTTGGGTAAGCACCCACAGTAAGCAAGTTTATTTGAACAAACATAGACTTCACGTTGATTCATATGAAGTAAAGTGTACCTCAAGATATGTCTACAGCTAATAAAGATCAAAATCAACATTGAATGGTTCGTTGAGAAGAAACTAATAGCCACATTATTTCTCCATTTAATTCATTTTCATTACAATTTGATGTGAGCTAGCATTTTCTTTCAAAATTTAAAGATCTCTACCTTAGACCGCGGATTTCAATATTTTGACAAAATGCCTCAAAGATGTGGTTTCAAGGCTGAATGAATGTAGGATATGTGTAAAACGGATTTAAAAATGTGTGTGAAACTTTCAAGCATGCGCCATTAAATGACAACCAACAATAAAAATATTTTTAAAAAAAGTGCATGAAACATTGAAGCAAATGCTATAAGCAGGTGTAAAGACAAATTCAACAACCTTTTCCCAATAGATTGCATGACCTTTGTGCAACGTCCTCTCAATGGCTTTTCAAAGTCGAGCACTTTCAATGCAAATCTTTGAGCCTTCACTTCTCTAATTTGGCAAGTCACATCTTGCCTTTGAGATGTGTTGCACAAGCCATGCACCTTAAGAGTTTCTGCTCACTTAACATTTTAACACATCTTTCCTTTGTACTTTGTCTTTCAGATGGGTTGTGCAAGCCGTGTTCCTTTAGACTTTCTGCTTTTTAACACTGTAGTTGAAATTATGTTCGCTCCTTTATACTGGTTTAAACTTTGGTGGAGGAAGCTATCATCCCTTACTATTATTTTGGATGGCATATCCTCCTAGCAAGTGAAGTCATGCCCACAGACTTTGAACTAGAGTTTGTGAGTTTAGAACTGAAAAAAAAAACAAAATGTATTGCAAAAGAGGCAACACATCACTCGTGCATAGAACAGCTCCAAGATGTTTATTCGAAACCCATTGAAAGGATTTTCCAGAAAGAGAGATATACCTAATGTCTTTAGAGAGGTGTGTGGTTGCAATATTATGGAGCATCTGTATTAAATTAGTAGGCACAATAGCAAAACATATGAATAAGTGAAATCCCTAAAACATTGAGAATAAATATATAAGAGATAGTGTGCACCCCTTCAGCATATCTAGCACACTCAAATATTTGTTGACAGAAAAAAAAAAAAGGCAATTGAGTTGATTTGAATTTACTATATGATTTCAATCAAAATTAGCAGCCTCCAGATGCTATGCACGACCTTACACAAAACTCTTGATCAAATACATACTTTCATAGAAAATCACCAATTCACTATCAAAGGTTATTTCTAAGCTAGTGCAGGAAAGGCGATTAGGTATATTGGAAATATATGAAAGAAGAACAAAGACTATATTCAACAACTGGAGAAATGCGACTACTATGCTCATAGCATTAAGTGAGATTATTTTATTCAAATAAATTTTATGTGGTCATGAATGATGTGACATTTGAAGCTTTCTAGTTCATAAAACTTGTAGATGTGGATAATACAGATTAGTAAATTTGAACAATACTGATGCAGGGGCATCCAGTGGTGTAAGGGCAATCTTGCATCACCCAAAAATAGTTAAATTTCAAGTTTATTGTTTTTTAGATGTTTTTACATTTTTGGATATCCTTTTCATCATAATGAAATTCCCAATTTACGGTTTTTATTTTCTATTCCCAGGTTGAAAGATATTGCAGTTTTAGTTTCCCAAATTTGCACTTGAAAATCTTCCAAGTTAGATTTGAGGCACTTAGAGTTCCCGGATCAGCCCCAAAACTTTTCAAAATTGGTGTAGCTAATATCAAGTGCGTTATTGACTTCGAGACCTTTCCAACGGTTCAAACGGTTCACGAATCGGAGTCCCGGATCAAAAGTTATGGCCCCGGGAAGTTGACACACTTTCTAGAAGATACAATTGCAAATGCTCTTTTGAAATTTGAACTTCAGGTTGTAAATTTTCAGTGCCAAACCACCTAAACTCAAATTTGAATGTTGTTTCAGCTCCAAACTAATGAGGAGCTCTATTTATGGGTGGGTTTCTAATTTTTGGGTAACTTTTTGGGGACAAGCTTGCATTTTGCGAAAGGGTGATTCTGTAGCTTTTTGTAACTTGCATGTGTTGTAGAACTTGGGGATTTGAGATCCTCTACATGTAAGAAGCTCCATTTTCTAAATAATAAAATTATTCTCTTGTTTGTGGGTTATTTTCTAAGTCTCGGGCTGTGCCCTCATCAAATACATACCAATTATGGAGGGATCTACGCTAATACATTTGAACAATGAAGGCACCGATTTGAAGTAAGTGAACAATGTATGCTTAAAAAGTAGATTAAAATATACGTCAATAGTTATATTTGAACAATATATGCTTAAAAATATATTAAAATCCTATATCTAAGCATAAGCCCTCCTTCTAGTGCCATTATGTGGATGTAAAAATCTTCATTTTGGTTAAAATCCTACAACACAAAGCATGATTAGCATTTTAAAATAGAGCCAATAATCAACATCCCTATGAAATAAATCAACATGCTTCATGATGCAATCAAAACAACAAAAGATTAGATAAACTAGTTGAAAACATACAATAAAACATGAAGTAAATCATCTCATAGTGGATTGGTGCTTCTATGGAAAGAAGCCCTTTCCCAATCCTTGCTAACATAAGCTAAATGATAAAATGATTTGAAGATGGAGTAAGATGGGAAAAATCAGTTATCAATTGAAGAGAGTGACTTTGCATAAGATTTGTGGATCAAGTTGTGGAGTTCTGGAGGATTTGAACAATAGAGAAGCTCTCTATTTATAGAATATAATGATAGAATAATGCCAAACATGGAGGATATGGGACTGAAAACAAACCAATGAAAAGAGGCGACTTGTCAACTTGTGATAGGATAAGAAATGAGCATATTTTGGTCAATGTGCCAAAGAGGGGGAGATTCAAATTTAAATTTGAGAGTTGACTATTAACTTTGACCTTTGCAAGGGACATGTAAGAGACATGTAAGACCTATTAAATGCCTTGTTGGATGTACATTTCAACTTGTTTTTGAATTCAAACTTGAGGGAATATTCCTCAAAGATGCCATGTTGATGGAAAATGTTGATTTTATAAATGAATTAAAATGATTTATTAGTGCAAGTGGGAAAAGCTAGAGGATGTGATGGGTGGTTAGTTTAGGTTAATCAGGATTAGATTAGCTTAGGTGATGATTAGATGATTAGGGTGATGTTAGGATCAAGTTGATTTATTTAATTTAAATTGATGACTTTAGGAGATTGACTAAATAATCTTGATTTATTTTTTGAATGGATGAATATGACCTAATCGAATGCATGATGTCAATTTCAAGTGTCTACAATAATGGTTGTGACAATATCTACTGTTTAAAAACATGAGCAGAGATAGCGAAAGTGTTTTAAAATTTCAATAAGGAATTTCTCAGTGTTCTTCTCTACCTTTGGCCCCTTCAAAAAAGTGAGCCAAGATTGTGAGCTTCTTTAAAGGTTGAAGTCCATCTGCCCTTTCCAACAAATGTAACATTGTCTGTCTATATCTATAAGTTCTCATTCAACTATATTTCTCTATTGTCTACAAGTAATGTCATGTGCGTACAATTCTACATGTACTTCTTTCGTATGTATATTTCCAAACAATAAGTCAGTCTATATGCATCCAATCAATGATGTTGGATTGTGGGTATGTGCAGGATATGATGGAAAAAATAGGCCCTTAAGTGGCAAAAAATTCAGTAAAATTAGAGTTAGGCAACTTGAGGTAAAAATTTGAATAAATTATTTATATTATTTTAAAAATATGTAAGAATAGAATCTATAGAAAATTGAAATTAGTTTCTAAACTACTAGGTTTATTTTTGAAAAAAAAAATCTATTTGGTGAAATTTTGAAATTTCAATGCAGTAGTACTTAAATTTTAGGGGAAAAATAAGGTGTCTTTCTGACCACCCTAACCATAATAAAATGATAATATTTTTTTATACTATTTTAGTCATAAGTAGAGGACTCATGTCTAGATGTGATGCATATTTTTTTGTAATTTTTTTCCAAGTAAATAATTAATTGTGAATTTTTTATTACAACTTTTAAAAAATATAAAAACCCATATGTCTGACCACCTTAACTTGGTCAAAACTTCATGAAATTCAATTTTTTTGTTTTTAATCCTATAGTATGCAAAGAATAGAATGTGATGCATGTTTTTAATTCCAAAAAAGTGATACCATTTGAAAGCTATAGATATTTTTCAATGAACCTATCAATCAGGACTTTAGTTGTAATTCAAATAGAAAATGAATAATAAATATTTATTAAATTCAAAGTAAAGCATAATTTATATTGGTGGAAAGCTAAGAATATCCTTTAAAAACACTTTTCATTTCATCAATTTTGGGTTAAAAAAAAGTCGCCAACCACATACCCTACAAATACCCATCATATTGCCATTCTTTGGCCCATCATGATCCTGCACATACCCTTGTATTTGTTGGCATAGTTGCTAAGCATACCTTTTAGGTTCTTATTTGTTAGAGGCTCAGAAAAGGAGTTTTTTCTTGTGTGATGACAAATATTGCTCTCACCATAGATAGAATTGATGGACAATCTATGTTCTTGCTCGGGGGTTTGGCGAAAGCCCTTGGGGCTTCATGACCTAATATACTAGGGTGGAGAGCAGGTCGTCTTTTATTTTTTTTTCATTTCAAATTTTCTACTCATTGTTCATTATTTTTGTAAGGCTCTCAAATGGAATTATTGCAATCATAGGATGTTTGGTATGTGTGATCAAAAGGATTGTTTCCACCATTGATAAAAGTGATGGACAATCTATATTGTTGCTCAGGGGTTTGGTGAGAGCCCATGGGGATTCATGACCCAATATGGTAGGGCGGAGAGCAGGCCTTTTTTTGTTGTTTTCCATTCCATATGTATATTTTTTAGTATATATAAATGTTCACTCATAAGATTGTGTTCACAAGATGGTAGGATGGAAAGTACATCTTCTTTTCTTTTGGTTTGGTGTTTGCAAGCATGTTTTGAATTCATTGTAATATTTCTATATGTATATGTATATGTATGTATGCATGTCCAATGAAAAACGTGAAGCTTTTATGGATGGTCATTGGAATGAATGAAGGTGTGATGCACAACCATGGAAGCAGTGGCGTTCCATTCTTCTTTAAAGTGTACATTGCACTTTCCATTCTTTTCACTCTCCATTGAAAATATTTCATATGTATAGGTACACTTGTAAATGCATGTACATGTGCACATGCTTGGGTTGTTGTCGATGGGCCACTATTGTAGAAATTATTTGTGAATGTATAGGTTTGTAATTTCAATTTTTTTTACTCCTCTACAATGCTTTATATTTTACAACTAGCAAATCACTAGATATGCATCCGATGTATATTGTTGATTGTGATGTTATAGTAATAAATGTACTGTGGAGAGTGAGTATTTCATTGGTCTGTTTCATTTTGCATTGCCTCGCTATTGATTAATTGCATTGTTGCTTTCTTAGCTAGCGTAGACATGCACTTATATTTCTTGGTAGCAAAACCCGTAAATTGTTGGTAATTGTTGCCTTCGTTCTACTATATGTATATGTATATTTATATGTATATATGCATGTCCAATGAAAAATATAAACTTATTTTGGATGGAGAGTGTCATGAAGAAAGGGATGATGCAAAATTATAGGCTACACCAACACTACAATCTTCCTCAAATAGTGCATCATACTTTCCATTCATAACACTTTGCATTGAACATAGATTGCATATGCACATATACATTTGTAGACACATTTCCATATATGTTTATCTTGGTTACTGTCAATAAGTGACTATAGCAAAAAAAAAAAAAATTGCATCAAGATTTTTTATTTTCTATATTTTCCCTCCCTTGCACCATGGTTTTTCATCTACAAGCAAAAAATTTGCATATGTTCATGTAATGCATAATGTCAATACTCATTCCTTGGTTATTATTCCTTGTAGGCTTTAAAAGTAACCATTAGAATGGAAGGTGGTTTATTTGCAATAATGAGCAACATTCATTTCATGTTTGATCGCATGGCAAAAATTTGTGGAGCTAATTGACCTAATACCATTGAGGAGACTTATTTTTTACAAGAGTATTTAAGTATTAAACTATGTATCAAGGTGTTATATTTGCAATAATGAGCAACATTCATTTCATGTTTGATCACATGGCAGAAATTTGTGGAGATACTTGACCTAATACCATTGAGGAGGCTTCCTTTTCAGAAGAGTATTTAAGTATTAAACTATGTATCATATTATACTTCACAAATTACTAGTATATGCGACATGGTTTAACACTAATAATGCTCTCTTGAAAAGAAGTTTTTTCAATGCATAGTGTTACCATTAATTCCTATCTATACACAAATTTAGTAATGCAATCGATGCATTTCCTTTTGAGTTAGCCACTGGCTCAATGAGATTGAGTGCTTGCATTCTTGTTTTTTTATTTGGAGTTTGAAAGAACTTTTAAATACAATACATATGAATACATACAATTATGTATACATATTGGTCCTATTGTGCTTTTGGCTACTTTGTTGCATATCTAATTAGGTTGACCACTATAGTTATGACATTTCCCTTTAACTTGATGTTTGCAACCATTTTATTGTGTTGTTAATATTATTGTTGTAGGAATCACAACCTTCTTTAGGCTTCAATGCCACATCAAGTGTAGATTGTAGAGAGGTAAGAAAGAATGAAATAAACTAGCTTTATTAGGCATGCCACAAAGACTGGATTTGCACAGATCAACGAGCCAAGTACTTGCAAAAGAGAAGCACCATAGACCCAACTGGCTTGCTGGCCCATTCCCAACTAGGCACACTGCCATTGCAAGAAAGCTCACCAATAACATTTGATCAATATTGCTCCCCCTCAACTTCCGCCCCTTCGCCATTGAACCACACCCATCATTATAAAACTACTCCCATAGTACCCGACTATACACTGCCACAACCCCTTGCTGGGCATTCATTGCTAACCACATCTTCAGCAACCCCACCCTTAGGAAACATGTTTGGTGAACCTTTTTTCATAGAAATGCAATCCTTCCATCAACACATTGATGCTTTGTCAGACTTGAAATTTTTTTCTACTTACATTGAGAGCTTTGCTAGCATGAGAGTTTGAACATCTAGTGTTGGTGTTGTTTGTTTGTGTTGTGCTTCTAAAAAGGGTGTCCATAGATATAGCTTGGCAAACAAAATGGATCCAGGGCCATAACCAACCCTCCTTGCAAAGGTTACTCAAGTTCAAGAAATTCTTATAGCCAGAGTTGCTCTCATTTTACAAGTAACCCATGCTAGAGGAGGCCAATACAAATATAGTGGCCATACTATAAGCTTCCCACAAGACATCACCGACATTGCAACTTTGTTACCACAATAGCTGCATGATCTTGAAGTTGTCATTGTGTGA
The DNA here is from genome assembly GCA_007258455.2 of Sequoia sempervirens. NCBI lineage: Eukaryota > Viridiplantae > Streptophyta > Pinopsida > Cupressales > Cupressaceae > Sequoia > Sequoia sempervirens. Next base: position 228,613,800 of record VDFB02000002.1, read on the forward strand.
AGAATTGGTATGCAAGGGACAAACTATGATTTCCATGTTGACAAACATAATATCATGGCTGCATTAATTTATAAAATTGAGAATGGCCCATACTATAGTGATGTTGCAATAGATTGTGATGCTTTAAATTTGTTGCCTCCTACAAGTACTAGCATCTCTAATCTCTTGCACATAATGGAAGAATTGAGGCATGACCCAAATGAACCAATGGCAACTGTAGAAAGTGTTGTTGATGAGGAAGCTGACCTTCAAGACTTGTCATCATCTATTTTGTTGATGCCCAACCCTCCTTGAGAATTGCAGGCAATTAGAGATGCCTTACAAATTAAAGACAGTACTCAAAATACCTTGCCTTGGCTCGAAATAGATTATAGCCCTATCAATGAGTATAATACATAAGGGTTATTAAGTATGACTTTCCCAATGTTGTTCTTGACTGGCATGGCAATGCCACTACAATCGAGAACAATATAGGTTTACTTACATGAATATGCCTTGCAATTGATGAGATATTATGATAATAGATTTGGGAAGCATGTCATATTTTGATATTATATTCATAATTTAATAATGAGACATCGAAGCCAACAATTAGCATCAGTTTATGAAAACAAACTTGGAGGAAAGAATCCCAAAGTCGATTCTTGCTTTGAGGTAGTTTCTTCGAGATGCACCAGACACCCAAATAGCAAACCAACTTTTATGCTTTGGTGCATCCTTATGAGAAACCCACTCATATTGGACCAAAAGGTGACAAGAGCTTGTAACAATGATCCACCAGCTTGGTACACTGACTCTTTTCTTCACTTTGAGCTCTGTAGATACAAAATTGCCTAATCTGTATAGGGTGATTGAACCTCATACCCAATTTGATGTGCCATACTCTCAAAGACACTTCACATAGAACATTGTGAAAAACCTGCACATAAAAACCTTGAACACACACCTATGATTCACTATTTTCCATGAAGAGGTTATTGAGGGACTTTTCCACACAAAGGACTATTGGTATATGCATGAATTGCAACATCGTAGGTCAACACATGTACATGGTTTCTTGTGGCTTCTAGATGCCCCAAATATGGACATGCTTGACTGGTCTAGCCCACATGAGCTTCAACAAGAAAAAAATCTCTTTGATCGCTATGTTTCAGTACGGAACCCTCATGCCCCAAAGAAACTAATATCAAGGATCCATCACTCAACCTTGGATGACCCATGCCTACTTAATACTACACAAATTTCTTCTATGGATCCAATGGTGGAATATGTATAGTTGTTAAACATAGTTTAACGGCATACCAGGTGCACTCAATACACTTTCCTAATGAAAAAAGGCCAACAATTACAATGTCACTACAAAGCTCCATGGAATACACAACCATCTTCAACATTGACAGTTTGTAGTGAGTTAAAAAAATCATACAAACCAACAAGAAATGATGAGCATGTTAATATCCTCAACCCTAAGCTGCTTGCAATCTAGTGAGAAAATGTTGATTGCTAGCCAATATTGTCTAGACAAATTGTCCTGAACTACATTTCCAAATATGCATCAAAGTCTAAGTAAAAACCTAAAAGCTACATTGATATCTTGCAAAGGCTTGCAAATACAATTTTATCAAGGGATAGAGCATTGCTTGCATACAAGAAATTCATGATTAATTTGACTGTTGATTGTGAAATTGGTGCACAAGAAACATGGCATACACTGCAAAAGTTTCCCCTTGTCATCTCAAGTCAAAATTTCTTATCTTTGAATGTTAATAGGAAGACATTCCATCGGTTGAAAACAATTGACAATAGTGATAAGCTTGCTAGTGCTTATATTCATTCCTACATGCAAACACCACCTGAAATGGAGGCAATATCCCTTATTCATTCTACATAGCTCTATACATATCACAAAAATCACAAAGGTGTAGCCTGGCATGCTCACCCACAACCTGCAATCATCATTGTTTACCTGCTTTCCAAGACCATCCCCCTAAAACAAAGTAATGCCTATGAAACATTTTGTTGGTCAAAGTTATTGCTATACAAACCTTTTTGAAATGTGGAGGCTGACATAGGTATTACAAGAGAAAGCATAACACAAAATTGGAGGCTACTTCATGTTGTTGGCTATGTTTCTTAGCATGTGAATAGACTTAGTGACCCCCCTGTCGATGAGGAGGGTAGTGATAGTGGCATTGATAATGCACATTCTCTACTAGATGCAGATCAATATGAATGGGAGTTACTCTCTTGACTTGGTGCCACAAACAATGTTTGTTTTGACTAGCTATAGCTCTTGGGTCGACATGACTTTGACCTGCACCATAGGTGGGATAGCCACCATGTTCTAGAGAAAATTCATAGCATTAGTGAACATTTTATTTCTACAAGTAAATTTCATACAACTGAAAACACCCTTTGCTCCTTTCTAATGCTAGACCTTTCTCATCGACTATCTCCTAGATAGGAGCTTGCTTTGAGAATCATTGAACAAGACCACCATGGCCCGCCCTCATCACCTCCACTTCATAGGATCATTCAAGGAACCAATGGAACAAGTAAATCATTCTTGATTGACAAGATATGAAGAGCACAAAATTGATCGTCGAGTCAAAAATTGAGCCTTTGCTTGTTTTGGCACCAATGGGTGTTGATGCTTAAAATGTTTGTGCCTCCACAGTGCATACTACTGTTCACATACCAATAAAAGATATGAATCCATTGAAAGGATGACCATTGGCCATATTTCAAGAAGACTTCAAACATATTAAGTACATAATAATTAATGAAATGAGTTTCTTGGGTCCCAAGTTGCTAAAAATCGATAGTCGATTGTGGCAAGCATTCCCTCTAAGACATTTGGAGCCATTTGGTGGCATCTCTATTATACTCATGGGTGACTTGGAAAAAATTCCTCCTATTATGGAAATGACTATCTATAGTTATCAGTCCATAGAATTGGCACTTTGGCACACTTTTAATATTGTTATTACACTTGACACTATCTTTCGCCAGCATGGGCAATCTGAATCACAACAACAGTTTCATATGCTCCTTATGAATATTAGAAACTACTAGGTATCCTTGGATGATTTGAAACTTCTTATGAATTAAACAAAATCCATGCTTGCATCTACGCAAAACTAGGACTTTGATTAGGCTATCCACTTATTCCCAACTAATAACTTGGTTGCTTTGCATAATAGGAAAATGCTACAACAATAAAATGTTCCAATTGCAATTAGTGCTGTTGAATATTGCCAAAAAAATACACTTGATTATGGTGATGATGAACAAATTCAAGTTGAACTCTTTCTTTTAATTGGTCAATAGGTAATTTTGACAACAAATATTTGGGTGGCAGTTGGCCTAGTGAATGGATCATTGGGTTTAGTGAAGGCTATTGTATATACTAGGGGTGCTAAACCACCTCAACTACCTAAATATGTTGTTTATGACTTCCAAAAGTACATTGGGCCAACATGGCATCAGGAGAATCCAAGATTCATCCCCATTATCCCAATCAAATGAGGTAGCCAAAGATAGCTCCTATTGACAATGGCCTAGGCTATCACAATCCATAAATATCAAGGCTTAACACTAGAGAAAGCTACAATATAATATTGGAACTAAATAAAGGAAAGGACTAACATTGACATCTCTCTCTCATGTTAAATCACTAGAAGGAATACACATAGATCCACCTCTCTCCTTTGATAGGTCTTCAAGGTTGTATTCCAACAAATACATGCTCTTTGAATCAAAGAAGAGGAGCTAGCAACATTATGAAATCTTATTGTTTTCCATGGTACCTAGACCAATTCTCCTTTTCCTCTTTGTCTCGATTCTTTCACAATAGTCTTCATTCCCACTTCTATTCAGTTTACCCAACATCTTAAAAGTTTTAGTTATACAAACATTAGTACGAGAAGTTGCTATTCAACTGTTTCTTTCTGTTTCCCCTTCTTTCCAACAACAAACATCCATTATCTAAATTTAAATTTGGTCTCATTGTATTTTTGTGCTTTACTGAAATAATCCTACCTCCATAGCTATCGCACTTGAATTATTTCTTTCTAACAATTTTAGATTCTTACAAATTTAGAATAGCAACATTTCTAGCTATTACTGCAGATGTTTATAATCATTAATATCTTTATACTCACAAGTGTCCCATGCTATTCAAGTTGAAACTATATTCTATTTATATACAAGGTAAGGTTGTATCTCATTCTTTTCATTTGTTCTTTTGTAATTACATTCAGAGTTCTTTGTGACAAATGCTACAACTCTATATATTTCTTCAAAAAGAGAATAGTGAATTCAGGTTAATCAAATTGCCAGGCTCCAGAAGATAATTGTATTCAATTGTCCACATATTGTTTGTTCCTCTTTGCAAAAGGTATACTTGCATCCTATTTATAACATGTATTTTATTCCACATATATTAGATATTAATCTTTACAAATTATACAACTATTTATACTTCCTTATCTAAATAGTTTGTAGTGATGATACTTGTTTGTTCTTCTAAACTTCTAAATTCCCTTGTTTCAAATTATGTTTCTTTGATAACATTTTAGATTGAAAATCTATGTACTGACAAATAGTTTAAGTTTGTGAAGAAAAAAATTGCTCTGCTTAGAGGTTTGGTGAGAATTCATGACACTTGATGCCATAATGTGGAAGGGTGCAAAGCAGGCCTCCCTTACTCTATCAATCTTCCATTTCATTTCCTACACAAGGTATGACTACATTTTATTTTCTTCCACTCCTACTCCACCTTCATTGCATACAATTTGTTATGAATTCTATGTCTTTATATTTTCTTATTGATTTATCGTATACCAATGGTATGTGTTTGGTGTACTAAATTTTGAATTGTTCTTTCATGTTTGCAACCATACTCAACCCAAACAATCATCATATATGCACCTTTTGATGCCTTTAGAGCTTGCATTAAGTAAGCACTGACCTAGACATTTCTTTCACCATTGATCCCAATGGTGGGAAATTTATTTTACCTTGCTTGGGGGTTTGGTGAGAGTGCATGATGCTCCATGACCCAATATGGTAGGGTGGACATTGGGTGTTGCTTTCTTATGTTAATAGTGCATTATGCGATATACACTAGGTATGTCTAAGTTTTCTTTACTTCATTCCTTGCATTACAACTTCATAGAAAATTATATGTTATAAAATAATCAACTTTCACATCTCTTGGTTTACATGTGTATCAATTAGATATGATTACTACACTAATATTTGCACTTTTCTCTTATTGTTCCTGATCATACTCAGGCCAGAATGTGGATTCCAATGATTTTATTTATACTCATTAGTAACCCAAACACTCCTATCATTGATCAAAGTGGTAGGGTGCACACCACCCCTCATTTTCTTCTTTGCCTGCTATAATGTACCACATGCACAAGTATGCTTAAATTTTACTTATTTTATGCCTTGCATTAAATGTGTATTGTATATTTTGTAGGATATATTATAAAGCTCTTAAAATATGCTGATTTACATATTTTGTCTCTAATATAGATGTTCACCACACTACTCTCATTTTGTTGTTGTATACGCATAAAAATGGTCATGTCTATAATCCTGGCAATTAATTAAATATTTATTATTTAATTAATTTTTCTAAAAATCCTCTACATATGATTAAATTTAATTAATTTAATTATATTGTTCATTCATCTTATTCTTCTTCCATAATTAAATAAATTTATTTTATTTAATTATTTTTCATATGTCCACTTAATTAATTAAATAAATACATTTTTATTTATTTAAATTAATTATCATTGTTTGAATTTAAATTAAATCTTTTGATTTAATTAAATTTAAATATCTTTTTCTTCTATTTTTAATTTTTCTTCTAATTAATTAAATGTTTCATTTAATTGATTTCATAAAAGTGATTTAATTAAATAAATCTTATTTAATTAAAAATATCTTATGCTTTCTTTCCAAATCACAATTAGGTATTTTATTTAATTGTGCAATCTTCTCATATCATAATTAAATATTTTATTTAAATATGAGATTTTCTGCTTTTTTCAAAAATCCTGATTAAAGCTTTCTTCTTATCACCAACTTTCTTCTGCTTTTAAAAGCTTAATTAAATATTTTATTTAATTAAGAAAAGCTAAATGTCCTCCACAAATAAATAATTGATTTTTTTAATTAATTATTTATCAGCTTTAAATCTTTCTTTTATTCTTTTAAAGAAAGATGATTTCTTATCTTCTTTTTTTCCTCTTTCATAAAAATGGAAAAATCTTGTTTTTATGTTTCTTCTATTTTCTCTTTAGTTTCATCCTTCTTCAGCCATTTGATCTGCCAGGAATTATCACAACCGTTAATCGATACAGCCAACCAGAAGCTTTTGAAAACTCTATAAATACAACCTTTCACAATTCATTTAGGGGGTGGATTCTTAAGTATCCTCACTCTGTCAAAATTATTCTTCAAATATTCTATCTTTCATCCATCATTCTCCTTCAAACCTTTATCACATCGTTATGCTGCAGAATTGAGCAACCAACATTCCTCCAAAAAATCAACCTTCAAAATCTTGCATTCTTAGTATAGTATGCATTTCATTTATATCTCGTTCTTCAGCAGCCTACTTCGTTGAGCTTGGCATTGCAGATTTGAGAGCAACTTGAGCAAAGACGAAATGCTGGAGATAGAGGACGATAAGACGACTTCGAAAAAACTGCCATTAACAGTTTGCTTATTTCTATTTTTCTTTTGGTTTCTTTGATTTAATGTTTTATTGATTGTGTTGTTATTGATTTAAATTGATCATATTTTCATAGACACATAATTTGGCGCCCACCGTGGGGCCTTGCCCCATTTTTAACATTTATTTGCAGGTTTTATGACAGGATTTTGCATTCTGGAATTCATATTTTTGGCAAAATTTTTATTTTAGCGCATCCAGGGTTTAACAGTGCTTTTTGTAGGTCTTTCAGTGCATCTAGGAGTTGTTTCGGCGCATCCAAGGACTGTTTTAGTGCATCTGGGAGTTTCTATAGCGCATATGTGGTCTGTTTTAGCGCATCTGGCTCTATTTTTAACATCTGACCATTTTTCAATTTTCTGCAGTGCATCTCAGGGTTTTTGTTGCGCATCTGGGAGTTTCTGTGGCGCATCTGTGGTCTGTTTTAGCGCATCAGGCTCTGTTTTTTAACATTTGACAATTTTTACAGTTTTCTACAGTGCATCTGAGGGTTTTTGTTGTGCATCTGGGAGTTTATGTGGTGCATATGTGGTCTGTTTTAGCACATCTGGCACTGTTTTTAACATTTGACAGTTTTTACAGTTTTCTGCAGTGCATTTGAGGGTTTCTGTTGCGCATCTGGGAGTTTCTATGGCGCATATGTGGTCTCTTTTAACGCATCTGGCTCTGTTTTTAACATTTGACCATTTTTACAGTTTTCTGCAGCACATCCAAGGATTTCTGTCGCGCATCTGGGAGTTTATGTAGCGCATATGGTTTCTGTTTTAGCGCATATAGGGTCTTTTTCTACATTTTCATAGAAAATCTTAAAATGGCCATATCTTGCTCATTTTTTGGTCTTTTTTAGAGATTGTTTTTTTGAAATGGGGTAGAATTTCATAAGCTATCTAATGGTATAAGTTTTTATTAGATTTGACAAATTTATAGCTTTCAAATTCTCACATGTTTGAAAATTTTTGCATGTTTTGGGATTTAATCACACTTTTGCTTGCATGCATGTGTTTCTTCTTGTCTTGGTGACTTGTTGGTGAATCATACAGAGCTGGAAAAGCATTGGAATTAGTCACAACATCAATTTGGAGAGTGAAAATAACCAGGTGCACTCATTTCATCCTTCATCTCTTAATCTTGTTTGTCACATCTTATTTGATCACATCATTGCAATTGGTTTAAAAAAAAATCTTGTCTTCAATCACACTTCAAAAATTGGGTCTAAAATTAATCATTGTCTTCCATCACATCTTGATTTGGGATCTAAAAAGAACGAGTGATTCAGTGTTTTCTTCTAAACATTTCAATTTTCTAAAGGGAAATTAATCACTGTGAGCATGAATCAAGTGTGTGTGTCTTCCAAAACACCTCACTTGGTTTGCTTTTGTCATACCCTTTTTAGGAGGCTTGCTTGGAGCACACACCCCTCCAAGGGACGACCTCAATCAAAGTGTGAATCGAAAGACACGCTTGTTTGGAAGTTGGAATCTTGTCACTCTAAGCTAAGCCCCAAAGAACTTTATACCTTTGGGAAGTGAAGGTGAAGGGTGGGTTACCCCTTTCTTCCGGCTTATTGGCAGAATTTTTCTTTCAAATCAATCCTTAGTCAACCTTGTGCAAACTAGCTTGAGATTTAACTGGACATACACCACTTGATTAGTCATAGGGCTTGTTGGTGTGTCTTCTATGTGTGCTTATTATTACATTATTCAAATTTCAAAATTCAAACTTGCTTATGTGTCTTGCGTGAGTGATTTAGAGTTGTACATATGTGATTCATTTAAACATTGTCCAATCAAGCTAAAAACCAAACACATAAAGTCACTCTACACATTCTTCCAACACATTCATATCCAATCATCATCAACCCTAATCAATCCAAGTCTTCCAATCTAATCATTCCACATCATCACCATTACCACTTGTCAAAATGGTCATAATCATAAACAAGCCCAATCCTAAACCTAAGCTCGAGATCATAATTCAAGGAGTCCCTTTCCATAGTCCAAATAATGAAACAAAACCAGAACCTAAAATCAGACTTCGAGGGGCTTCTCCTTCCACCTCATACCAATCTAATCCATCCACTTCTTCGTGTGTTAGTACCACATCAACCTATCAATCCACATCACAACAAACACATGTGAATTTAAGTCCACCTAGGCCACAAAATCAAGAGCCTTTAAGTTCTAATGCAACCATTCACAAGGGGAACACTGATCTAGGTTATGTACACTCAAAGTATATCATACCACTATACAGTAAAAATAAAAATCCTAAGCCAATGCCTTCCACCCATACACCTACAAAGGATGTGACCCAAGGGCTACAAGCAAGGAATCAAACATCGCCATGTCATTCAACTCATACTCTTGAACATACAAAAGAGTCCTCAAACACCATGCCAAGTCCTTCAAGCCAACCATGTCATCCACAACCCCTTGAGCCAATTCCAGAGTCTCCCCTCGTAAGTCCAAATCACCCTCTATCATGCTCCTATATTGTTGACCATCAAGAATATGACAAGTCTCTCCATGAGAAATCCCCTTCCACCTCCATTCCAATAAGTCATGAGGTATTTCAAGCACACAATCCTAAACATGTGGAAACATTACCCCCTCATCCACATAAAGATCAACACCCTCCCAATGATTCCATTCATAACATACCTAATATTGTTCATGATCAACCTTCCATCTTTGATCAAGACCCCTTTTATGATCAAGAAGACCATGATGATCCTCTTATCCAACTTTATGCATTCCATGGTCAAGAGCTTTCCACCTCACCCATCCATGATTCAAAAACATCCACTTCCCTTGATGAGACATATGCCTCACAAGAACACATAGAAGATCAAACAAATACCTTGGATCTAAGAGAACACAATGCTAATCAAGATCCTAATGATCCTCCATCACCCACAATTGACCCCATTGAAAGTCCTCCATCCTATCCTATTGGTATTTCCACTCTCATTCATGAATGTTCCTCCTTAGAACAACAACAACCATTATCTTCCCAAGCATTATTTTCTCCATCCAATAAGGAACTCATGTCTAGTGTTCCACCTACACCTAGTCTCATTGTCCATTGCACACTCCAAAACATGAACCACCAAGGTAAAGTTCTAGACCTTCATGAACGAGATGTTTTGGAGCCCATCCATGTCAAAGTCCCTCCATGCTCTTATGACCTTGGACCTACACCCCAAGGACAACAACCTAAAGATGTTGGTACTTCCTCCATGCATCCTAAGTCCACTTTCCATCATATAGCCTATCGTATCCCTAAAACATATGTTTCCATTCCCCCTCCATCATCCTACAAATGTCAAAAGCATGCGACCATACACCTTCCACCATCAAATCTTCCACCATTGCTTCCAACTCCTAATATCCCTCCATCAAATCTGCCACCATTGCTTCCAACTCCTAATATCCCTCCATCTAATCTACCTCCACTTCTCCCAACACCTAATATCCCCATTATCCAATCTGCTTATCCCTCCATCCATAAATACCCTAACATTCCCAATCATGACCAACAAATGTACACATTGTATAAACATGAAGCTTCCACCCATTCCACCATACCCATGGGATTCAAAAGAAAGAATTTCAATCCCTCTACTTGTAAGTCAAAAATCCTAAGGGTTCTCATGCCTTAGGACATCAATACAAAAATTCAAATCAAAATACATCCAGAAAGGTATATAAGCCCATACCTCCAAAAGTAAAGGCCAAAACTAAAATGGTTTGGGTACCTAAGAAAAAAGAAATTAAGTCAAATGAGGCATTCACATCACAAAATCCCAACCATCCACTTCCACCCCACATTCTCATTCCATTCAAAAGTCTCAAATTCCTAAAACCCACAAGAAAAATAAAAATCATAAAAATACTAAGTCTATGTGGGTACCTAAATCACTTCATCCACCACCTCCTAAGCAAACATCTCCATTGCTTCCTACACCCCATCCACATCAAAAGCCTCAATGTTTATCATAGTGTGTGCAACCATTGGCCATGGTTCCCTTCCATTTCACAACAATTCCACATACCTCCATCTCCTCATCTTTCAACTACTATCCCACATATCTTCCCAATCACCTCCCTATGGTCCATGCTTTTGCATAAACCTATCATCCTCCCTACATAATCCACATCATCATCTACTATTCCCCATCCATTCTTGCATAAGCCTTTCATAATCTGCCATCTACCTAATCCATCCCTTTCATGTCATCCCTAACCAACATCTATGAGCATAATGACATTTGGCATGGCCCATGCAATGACATCCATCTAGTGGGACTATCACCTTTCATAGAACTAGACACTTGAGTCCCTCTTATCCATATTCCCTTTTTCCTATCCAAAAAGTCAAAAAATAAATAAATAAATAAAGAGAAATCCCTTCGTCCAACAGTGAAAACCTGGTAAACAGGCACCTTGGATAAGTACCATGATGAAAACCTAGCAAATAGGCGTCATGTGTAGGTTGATCTTCTATGTCACTTACACTTGGGGGCACAATGTCTTATCTATCCAACCTATCATTTTCATGTCATATCATTTCCATCCTCCCTACCATCTTTAGCCATCATACATACCTATCATATTGAGTCCATTCATCCACCCTTCTTCTTTTGATCTTGATGAAGATATAGGGGCAAAATGTTGAAACATGCTTTGGATATCTTTTGATATACCTCATCCTTCCAAACAAGCCTATCATTATCCTATTGCCATAAGCTTTGTCATGAAAAATCCTAAGTCTTGTATCTAGAATGGGGCATGTTATTCCTATGCAACATAGTCTTTGGAGATCACATCCTTACTCTCTTATGATACATACATCCATTTCATTCACTGTGACTTATCCTTTCCATCCATCCATATATCATGAGCCTTTCATCCCATCACCCACCCTTTCATCCATCAATCCCCTTTATCTCCTTGCACGTAGCCTTGGTTTTCCCCTTGTCATTGCTATCTAGCACAAAGGCTACTCAAATTTTTATCCCTTGACACCTCCAAATATTCTCAAAAATCCAAAAAATCAAAACATCTCAAAACTCCAAAAAAATCAAAACATTTAAAAAATACAAAAAAAAATCAGAAAAAAGTCCACGAAAAATACAAAAAATCAAAACATTTAAAAATACAAAAAATTAGAAAAAGTCATGAAGAAATACAAAAAATCAGAAAAGTCCTAAAGAAATACAAAAACAGAAAAAGTCCTGAAAAAATACAAAAAAAATCAAATATCCAACAAAAATCCAAGCACTAAAATCATTCCAAACACATCAATTCTTCTATCAAATCATTCAACCATTCCACCAAATCAATCATCTTCATCAAAACCATTGCAACCAATCCACTCAATCACAATCATTCCAATCAAATCAATTCTTCAATTCAATCAATCGATTATCTAATCAAATCACTTCAACCTAAATCATTCCAATCACATCAATTCTTCTATTCAATTCATCACATCCTATCATCCAATCAATCATCATATCATTACAAACTGTTTCTTCAAATTAATCAAATCATCTTCAATCATTCTGAGCAATAATCCAAATGCAAGTCAATCCTTAATCCATACCAATCAAGTTAATCAATTTTGTCGAATTATCTAATCGCATCCTTTGGTCTTGATCCTAATCTTGTCGTAAACCAAATCAACCAATCAACCAATCAATTACCATCATCCTTGTGTTGCTCTAGGGATATATCGCTTCCCAACAATGACAACACTATCATCATCATCATCAATCAATCAATCAATCAACGGTTTACGGCTTGACAGGGGCAATGTCTTGTTTGTTTTTGTATCATTTGTGCATGCATGCTTGCTTGCTTGTGTGTGTTATCATTTTATCTTGCATTTGTATCAAATCCATATCATTCCAGCTAATATTCATATCTTGTGTGTGTTGGAATATCTTTTTGCATTATCCTTTGCATCTAAGGTCACATAATACCTTTTGTGCATTAGGACTTTAATGCTCTAAGTTTACTTCTTCATACATCTAGACAAGGTTGTATTACGCTGGGGCACGAGACACATCATCACCTTGGTCCTTATACCTTGGTGCATAACGTCTAGTGCTATATCAAACATCATGGTTGCTCACTTTCATTGCAGCATAGCGCATCCTTTCATCTCCTTCATCCACATTCTCTCTTGCATCATTCAACTTATCCCTCCTTTATCATTTCATTTCATTTCGAGAGAATACCTGTGTTTGTCCAACCCACCTATCCTCTCGAGGGGGCATCATCAACATCAAAAATCAGAAACATATCAGGGGCAAAATTTTATTTTCTTTGAAGCAATGTGTTTCACACATCACTTCAAAGAGGGGCAAAATGTATACGCATAAAAATGGTCATGTCTATAATCTAAATTAATTAAATATTTATTATTTAATTAATTTTTCTAAAATCCTCTACATATGATTAAATTTAATTAATTTAATTATATTGTTCATTCATCTTATTCTTCTTCCATAATTAAATAAATTTATTTTATTTAATTATTTTTCATATGTCCACTTAATTAATTAAATAAATACATTTTTATTTATTTAAATTAATTATCATTGTTTGAATTTAAATTAAATCTTTTGATTTAATTAAATTTAAATATCCTTTTCTTCTATTTTTAATTTTTCTTCTAATTAATTAAATGTTTCATTTAATTGATTTCATAAAAGTGATTTAATTAAATAAATCTTATTTAATTAAAAATATCTTATGCTTTCTTTCCAAATCACAATTAGGTATTTTATTTAATTGTGCAATCTTCTCATATCATAATTAAATATTTTATTTAAATATGAGATTTTCTGCTTTTTTCAAAAATCCTGATTAAAGCTTTCTTCTTATCACCAACTTTCTTCTGCTTTTAAAAGCTTAATTAAATATTTTATTTAATTAAGAAAAGCTGAATGTCCTCCACAAATAAATAATTGATTTTTTTAATTAATTATTTATCAGCTTTAAATCTTTCTTTTATTCTTTTAAAGAAAGATGATTTCTTATCTTCTTCTTTTTTTCCTCTTTCATAAAAATGGAAAAATCTTGTTTTTAGGTTTCTTCTATTTTCTCTTTAGTTTCATCCTTCTTCAGCCATTCGATCTGCCAGGAATTATCACAACTGTTAATCGAGACAGCCAATCAGAAGCTTTTGAAACCTCTATAAATACAACCTTTCACAATTCATTTAGGGGGTGGATTCTTAAGTATCCTCACTCTGTCAAAATTATTCTTCAAATATTCTATCTTTCATCCATCATTCTCCTTCAAACCTTTATCACATTGTTATGCTGTAGAATTGAGCAACCAACATTCCTCCAAAAAATCAACCTTCAAAATCTTGCATTCTTAGTATAGTATGCATTTCATTTATATCTCGTTCTTCAGTAGCCTACTTCGTTGAGCTTGGCATTCCAGATTTGAGAGCAACTTGAGCAAAGATGAAACGCTGGAGATAGAGGACGATAAGACGACTTCGAAAAAACTACCATTAATAGTTTTCTTATTTATGTTTTTCTTTTGGTTTCTTTGATTTAATGTTTTATTGATTGTGTTGTTATTGATTTAAATTGATCATATTTTCATACACATAGTTGTGTTTTGTTTTATATATTTTATGTACAATCTATATATTTCTGACATAAGATTCAAATAGAATTCATATGTTTAAGGCTATGGTTGTCATGGAATACAATAGTTAATGTTTATCCACTTTCTCTTAGTGTCCATTGGACATTTCTTTTGATGGGGTCCTCTTCAAAAAATTGTTCCCTTTCAATTTTCAAAGCCACATTGTTCACAAAAGATCAAAAAATTTACTGATTATTGTTCTCTATCTTAGCCTGCATTCATTTATTTTGCATAGGGTTCTCTCGTGTACGCTATGTTAATTCAATTTAGAGCTTGGATTAAGTAAGGAATGGCCTAAACATTGTTTTCACCATTGATGCCAATGGTGGGTATTTTATTTTTCCTTGCTTCGGGGTTTGGTGAGAGAACATGACGCTCCATGACCCAATATGGTAGGGTGGATACCGGGTGCTACTTTCTTATGTTGACTATATAATATGCTACACACACTAGGTATGTCTAAGTTTTGTTTACTTCATTCCTCACATTACAACTTAATAGAAAATTGTATGTTATAAAATAATCAACTTTCACATCTCTCGGTTTACATGTGTATCAATTAGAGATGACCTCTACACTAATATATGCACTTTTCTCTTATTCTTCTAGATCATACTCAAACCATAATGTGGAATCCAATGATTTTATTTATACTAATTAGTTGCCAAAAAATTCCTACTATTATTGATCAAATTGGTAGGGTGCACACCACCCCTTGTTTTCTTCCCTACCTACTAGAATGTAGCGCATGCACAAGTATGCTTAAATTTTATGTATTTCACACCTTGCATTACATGTGTATTGTATATTTTGTAGTATACATTATAAAGGTCTTTAAATCTGCTGATTTACATATTCTCTGACAAATTTAGATGTTCACCACACTAAGCTTAACATTTTTTCATTATTTTCCCAAACCATACTCCAATGATAATGGTGATTTTGATGAATTAATTACAAAATTAGTTGCAATGGTCATATGGCAACCAGATACCACTATACTCAATGTTGATTATGATAATCAAAATTCATACCAGCATTGATTAGAGTTGTCAAGACCATATATTCTTGCTCGATGGTTTATCCACAGTCCATTAGGCTCCATGCCCCAATATGGAAGGATGGAAACCACAACTCATTTTATTGTGTTCTATTTTATATATATTTATGTAGACATTTGTATATTTCCAACATAAGATTCAAATAGAATTCATATGTTTTAGGCTATGGTTGTCATGGAATAAAATATTTAATGTTAATTCACTTTCTCTTACACTGCATTGGACATTACTTTCAATGGGGTCCGCTTCAAAAGCCTATCTCCTTTTAATTTTCAAAGCAATACTATTAAGAAAAGATCAGAAAATTTACTGATTATTGTTCTCTATCTTAGCTTGCACTCATTTATTTTGCATAGGGTTCTCTTCTCCACACTACATTTCTTCAATTTCTCTATGTTGTATACACTTTGTGTTACCTCCATTTGGGCATTGTTGATTATAGTTTTGTTGCTTAAGCTATATTGTTTTATTCTGCAAAATGTGATGTTGAAAAGGCTCTATTTTATGGGTTTCATTTTCTGCTTATGGTTGCAAGAGAATAGAATAATACATGTTTTTCATTCTATGTTTACTTACATTACATATTTTTAATTATTGTTATCTTCCTTATGCTTTATTACGTACATTTTAATATCAATATATATATATATATGTAAGAATTAAATTGTCCATATTATGGAGTTTTTGTTAATTAGTATTGTATAGCTCAACCTATATTGTGGCTTTCTGCATTTGAGTGACTATTGTCCATATTATGGAGTTTTTGTTAATTAGTATTGTATAGCTCAACCTATATTGTGGCTTTCTGCATTTGAGTGACTATTGAAACAAATCTTGATTGATTTATGGCTTTCATTTTCTGGTTATGATAAAATAATTTATGCTATTCATTTTATGTTTCATTACATTAGGTATTATTGACTATTTTCTCTGCATTCTTCCATCCTACATTGTTCGTCTTCTCTCCTTCTGGCACAATAAATTCTGAAGCCTTCTAGCCTCATTGCCTGCATCTCCTCTCCCTCTCCTATATATCTCTTCCTATTGGCTCATCATTGCATGTTTCTACACAGAACTGCTAGTATAAAGATACAATGGTTATTTCTAGATGTAGGGGCAACCATGTATAGAAGGTTGGTTTACCAAAGGTTTAATAATCAAACAATTAAGATGTAGATTTTTTGTCTGAAGCTTGAGGGAATATGTTACATTTTATTTATCTTAAAATAATGGCTGACCTTGGTGGATTCACATTAAAATTTTATTTGTAAATTTGGGCCAACATTGCAAATATATTTTATTTTCTTGGTCGACAAAGTAGCAGATATATAAGGGTGATTATTTCATTAATGAAAGAGATTCTTTCTATGCTCCTATGTGTGTATGTGTGAATATCATTCTATTGCAGAGCAAAGTTTGAAGAAGATTGTATGAAGTGTTGAGCTTAATTGGAGCTGTAATTAGGCTTGTGAAGAAGCTATTTTCTTAGTTCACATCTTGGATGGTTTTAATCCAATTCCTATTGTTGGACAATGTTTTTTCTTTTCTAATTGAGTAGTGAGCTCTAGGAAGTATTCCTAAATGCATGTGCATTCCCCTTATTATTTCTCATCATACTTTTAGCAGAGTATAATCTTGTGGACTAACATCCACCATGGTTTTTCTCCCAATAGGGTTTCCACGCAAAAAATCTTGGTGTTCTTTGTCTCTCTAATGTGTTAATTTCTTGTGATTAATTACTTATTCATCAGATCTAAGATTAAGGTTAAGTCATAAAATTTTAAATTTATGTGACAACTAATTCACCCCCCCTCTTAGTTGTCTATCCTTGTTTTTCCAACAATTAGTATTAGAGCTAGTTCCTTCAAAGAAGTCTAATAGCTTGTGGTGATCTGGGATGGCAACATTTAAGAAGGATAGTCCTAGATTTAATGGCACTAACTATTCACTATGGAAGGTTAGGATGCAATGTCACTTAATGTGTATTTGTGATTCCTTCTAGAAGATTACATGATTTCAATATACTATTCCTCAAAATGGTCCCTCTACTACTGATGAGATCAAAGATGTCAAAAGTAATATTAGGGCATTGAAGCTTTGGCAAGTGCTCTGATAGATTCAGAGATGGCTAATGTTGTAGGTATACAAACAACTTATGAGATTTGGAAAAAAATAGAAAATTTGTATGAAGGAGATGTACAGGTGAAGATGGATAAGCTACAAAGCTTGAAAGGAAAGTATGAGAATCTGAAGATGGGTGAAGATGAAAATATCACTTATTTTATGTAGAGAGTAAATGAGATAGTGATGGGTATTAAATTTGTCAGTGGTTCTATGGATGAGGAAGAAATTGTGGCTAAAGTTCTCAGATCCTTTCCTACCTCCTACAAAATGAAGGTTCATGCTATTGAAGAGTTTAGATCAGTAAATAAGATGACAAGAGATGTGCTGATTAGGAAGCTTGCTACTTTTGAGATAAGTGAATTTGGTGAATCTACACCAAAGACTAAATTTGCATTTAAGGCTACTATATTAAGAAGTAATAAACAAAGATATAGTCCAGGAGAGAGTTCTAGGAAGGTATCCAAGTATGAAGAAGAACTAAAACAACTTGAAGATGAAGAAAGAAAGGTAGAAGAACTAGAAGCATCGATTGCAAAGTGAGAAGGGGGAGGTAAAGGTAAGTATGGAGATATATTACCTATTAAATGTTTTCTATGCAATAAAATAAGTCATTTTGCATCAAGATGTCCTGAAAGAGTTCCTAGATCTAAGCCTAAGAAATCTAGATTCCCAAAGAGACACTACTTTGCTGAAGAAGCAATGACTGATGATGATTTTGACAAAGATAATGGAAAAGAAGATGATTTGGCTTTCATTGCGACCATTAAAAATAATCCTATGGCTACTGAATCTACTAAAGATGAAAAATCTCTTACAACTCAAGTTGAAGAAAAATATGAATGGTTCATTGATAGTGAATGCTTAGATCATATGACTAGTGATAAAATAAAATTTGTGAGTCTAGAGAAGTATGATGGTGGGGTTGTAAGATTTGGAGATAACAATGCTGGTGTGATTCATGGCAGAGGATCTATTTGCCTTGGTGGTAAGGATAATATTGATTATTTCCTCTATCTTGAAATCTTGAAGCACAACCTATTGAGTGTTGGATAGATGGTTCACAAGGGATATGATCTACAGCTCAAAGACAAAAGATGCAAGATATGTGGAAGTTCTGGGAACTTGATTGCAATAAGCAAACAAACAAAAAGTAATATTTTTCACTTGAATACTGCTAGTGGAAGTTGCTTGATTGCTCAAGTAGATGAAAGCTAGTTGTGGCATAGGAGATCATTTCACATAAACTTTGACAACATTATCAAGATACGCTTTACTCAAGCAGTAAGAGTTTTTCCTAGATTAGTGAATCCTGCTAATGTAATCTGCAAGGAATGCCAAATGGGTAAACAAACTAGAGTCTCTTTCTAGAGAAAAAAATTCATTCAAATAATTTTTTGGATTTGCTATATACTAACCTTTGTGGTCCCTCTAGAGTCAAAAGTATTCATGGAGAAAGGTATTTTATGTTGCTTATTGATGATTACTCTAGAATGATTTGGGTTTCCTTTTTGAGAGAAAAATGTGAAGTACTGGAGAAATTCAAATGTTTCAAGGCTATGGAAGAAAATGAGAAATGTTTGAAAATCAAGTGCCTAAGATCTGACAGAGGTGGTGAGTTCATTTCTAAGGAGTTCAACTCTTATTGTGAAGAGCATGGAATTAAAAGATAGTTATCTACTCCTCGAACCCCTCAATAGAATGGAGTTGCAGAGAGAAAGAATGGAACAATTTTGGATGCGGCTAGAACCATGATGATGGATGGAAATGTGTCTTATATGTACTAGAGTGAAGTAGTAAGCACTATTGTGTATACCTTGAACCAGGTAAATGTGAATGACAATTCTGGTAAGACCCCTTTATGAGTTATGGTTTGGTCACAAGCCTACTGTTAAGTATTTTAAGATCTTTCGAAGCAATTGCTATATCAGGAGAGATGATGATATAGGAAAATTTGATGCTAGAAGTGATGAAGGGATCTTCCTAGGTTACTCCACTAAGAGCAAGGCATACCAGTGCTATAAAAAAAGATTGAAAAAGAAGGTTGAAGGTGCAAATGTCAGAGTTGATGAGAACTCTGTCAAATCATCTAGATATTGTGGGTATGAATTAGGTGAAGAAAATACAAGTGCAAGTGTAGAAGAAAGATCAAAAGAGTTAGAAGTCTAAGAAAGTCCCAAAACTCCAAGGTATGTAAAGTTGAATCATTATGAAAGTCAAATCATAGGAGATAAGAGTAAAGGAGTGAAAACTGGAAGAAAAATTGCAAAAAAATATTGTCTAATTTCGAAGATTGAAACTAAGAGTGTCACTGAAGCCTATTAAGATGAACATTGATTGGAAGCCATGAAGGAAGAGCTAACATAGATTCAAAAGAATGGCACATGGCTATTGGTACCTAGGCCTAAAGACAAAAATGTGATTGGTACTAAGTGGGTATTCAGAAACAAGCTAAATAAAGAAGGCGAAGTGGTATGGAATAAAGTAAGACTAGTATGTAAAGGTTATTCTCAAATGGAAGGTATTGATTTTGAAGAAACATTTTCCCCTGTAGCTAGAATTGAAGCTATGAGATTATTTATTTCTTATGTTGCATACAAGAATTATAAATTCTATTAGATGGATGTAAAATCAGCATTTTTGAATGGAGAACTAGAAGAAGAAGTGTACATTAAACAATCAGATGGATTCTAGCTAACAGATAAGGGAGATATGGTTTGTAGATTGAAGAAAGATCTATATGGACTTAAGCAAGCCCCTAGAGCTTAGTATGCTAGATTGGAAAAATATCTACTAAAGATTGGATTCACTAAAGGTAATTTTGATAGAAACTTATACTTCAAGTTAGATCATGATAAGAAGTTAATTATAGAAGTTTTTGTTGGTGATATCATTTTTGGAGGAGATGATAATCTATGTATGAAGTTTGCTAATGAAATGAAGAGTGAATTTGAGATGAGCATGATTGGTGAGATTAAGTTCTTTATGGGATTGCAAATTACACAATTGGACTAGGGGATTTTCATATCTCAATCCAAATATGTGAAAGAACTATTGAAGAAGTTTTGAATGGATGAATCCAAACCTGTTGGTACTCCCATGGTGACCAGATGTAAGTTGACACAAAATGATGATTCTCCAAAGGAAAATGAAACTTGGTATAGGTCAATGATTAGTGGATTGCTATACTTGACACAAACTAGACCAAAAATTATGAATGTTGTATGTATGCTTGGTATATTTCAAGCTGATCCAAAGGAATCACATGTGACCATTGTCAAAAGAATTTTCAGATATCTAAAAGGAATAGTTGAATTTGGACTTTGGTATCCAAAGGATGATGATCTCACTTTGTGTGCATATAATAATGTGGATTGCCCTGGTGATGTAGATGATAGGAAAAGTACCAGTGGTGGTTCCTTCTTCCTAGGGAAGAAGCTAGTATCTTGGTTGAGTAAAAATAAAAAACTCAATTTCTCTATCTATTGCTAAGTACAATACATTAATGTTGCCAATAATTATACTCAAGTGATATGGATGAAAGAGATGCTTAGAGATATCAGGGTGATATATGAAGACCATATTGCCATATACTATGACAATTCAAGTGCAATAAATATCACAAGGAATCTGGTACTACACTCTAAGACTAAACATATATCAATCAAGTTTCATTTCTTGAGGGATAAAATGAATAAGAAAGAAGTCAGATTGGAGTATGTCCCTACAAATTAATAGATTGTAGATATATTTACTAAGCCTTTGCTAAAGGATACTTTTGAGTATCTCAGAGGAATGCTAGGGGTAATTTCCCCTCCTAATAAGAACTAAATGATGCATTTTCTTGCATCAATCTGTGAGCTTCATTGCTATACTTTGATCTAAATTGATGTTTCCATGGCTACTACTTAGGGGGAGTAGTCAGATGTGCAAATATGTGGTTCAGCGCATGTGCATGGAAAGGTATTTGTAACCTTTTCCATTGATGTCAAATTGGGAGAAGTGTACTGTGAAAAATCTTTGTGGAGAGAAGTTCAATTGAGAGGATAAGTGCAAAAGAAGTCAGTGTGTTGGGTTGATGGTATTTTTCACATCATGTGTTGCCATCAATGCCAAAGGGGGATATTTTTGGATGTTGTGGATATGGTTGTTGATATGTGGTTGTCATTGATGTCAACACTATTAGCATTTGGTGTATCAATTGTTGTATATGTCGAGGATATTAAGAAAATCGTTAAAGAAAGTGTTAGGTGTTCCTAGTGGAACTGTGAGGTCATGATGGTGTCCTATTTTGTACATTAAAGATTAGCTTATGTGGTTTAAAGGGATTATTGTTGAGTTTATCTAGATCATCTACTGGAATTTTTATTGGTTCGCGTAAAGTTTTGAGTACGTTGTGGTCTGATAGTGTTTTATTGGTCTCTATCCATGTTCCTAAATGAAGTTTGTCTAATTATAGTTATCTCAATTGTCATGGATGCTTCTTTTTGTTTCTTGGTGTTCTCTAATGTCTCTAGATCATTCTCTATATTTGTGGTATGTCCACATTATTTAGAGAGTTCATGGTTGAAGATATTGTCTTGCGCATGTTCGGTTTTTCATGTTTCTGGCCAACATGTTGGTGGTAGCATGTTGTGGATGTTCGAGGTGAAATTAATTAAAGGCTTTTCATATTGGAGCTATTAATTTTGGTCTCCACTATGTTGTGGTTGACCTTGGTGGATTCACACTAAAACTTTATTTGTAAATCTACATCGACATTGCAAATATATTTTATTTTCTTGGCCGACGAAGTAGTGATGGAATCTCATGTAGCAAATATATAAGGGTGATTAGTTCATTGATGAAAGAGATTCTTCATGTGCTCCTATGTGTGTATGTGTGAATATCATCTGATTGTAGAGTAGAGAGTGAAGAAGATTGTGTGAAGTGTGAAGAAGTGTTGAGCTTAATTGGAACTGTAATCAGGCTTGTGAGGAAGCTACTTTCTTAATTCACATATTGGATGGTTTTAATCCAATTTCTATTGTTGGATAGTGAGTCCTCTTTTGTAATTGAGCAGTGAGCTCTAGGTAGTGTTCCTGAATGCATGTGCATTACCCTTATTATTTCTCATCATACTTTTAGTAGAGTATAATCTTGTGGAATAACATCCACCATGGTTTTTCCCCCAACAAGGTTTCCACGCAAAAAAATATTGGTGTTCTTTGTCTCTCTGATGTGTTAATTTCTTGTGATTAATTGCTTATTCACCAAATCTAAGATTAAGGTTAAGTTAAGTTAGAAAAGTTTAAATTTTTGTGACAACCGATTCGCCCCCCCTCTCAATTGTCTATCCTTTTTTCCAACATTATATAGGGATCGAAAGGGAGTGTATTTGGAATGCAAGAGAAGTCATCAAACCCATTAGTAACTTGGTTGGGGTGGCTTATGGCTATATGGGTGAACAACTTTCACAAATCAATTTAAATGTAATTTCTTTTCATTGCATTTCTAAGCTTCTAAGGTCTAAATTTATATTATTTTAATTTTTTCGGTCAAATATTTTACTTTCTATTGCACAAGCTATAAATTTTGTTTGTAGATTAGGAGAGGGATAGTTCAACTATGCTTATGCTTTGAACTTGAATTGATAATTGAGTTTCAAAACTATGTGCATGTTCTAACTTGTATAGCATCTGAAATTGAGAATGGTGTTCCTAAAACCATTTGGCTTATATTTTCTTAGATGTAGATATTCCTTATGAATTCAAATAAAATATTTGGTGGTTAGTTGTCATGTTCTCTTGGAAATTCTATTCAATTCACTAGAATGCATGCTTGAAAGAGATAGGTATTTTTTCTTCGTTATTGATGTACAAATTATAAAAAAACCACCATTAATTATTCTATGTTTACAATTCACTTCAAACCAAACATTTGAATTTATCAATTGAAAGATCAAAGAAATTGCTACAAGCACATCACAATAATGAAAAAAACCAACAATAATTACTCACAATTTTCTATAATTTTATTAAGCACAATATTTGAGAATATATAGTTTGAATCTTTAACTAATATTTTCAGTTCATCAAATTGCATATTAATCTTCATAAAAAAATGTGAAATAAAAAATTAACATTAGTCCCTATCTATAAGTGGGGAATTAATATTTTCACCAATCAAATTACCTATTAGGCATTTTTAGAAATTGTGACATGAGGAATATTTGCTTAACTATCAATGTTCTCACCTATTTTATATGGTGAAAGCTAACTCCCAGACAAAAGCACCTATGTATATAACATTATAACATAGCATCCCATCCCCATTCCACTCTCAAGATGAATTGCACTGATGGGAATGATGGATGGAAAGGGAGACAGATGGTAATGATGGACAGAGACAAAGATGAATGGTAACTAATGTGGCCATTTCATTTTTAAAAAAAATGAGCAAGATTTTAAAAGTGGAGGAGATTTGAAATAGTGTGGACCCACTTAAACCCCAAACCTACAAAATTGCACCACATTTTTTATGCGAGTGGGCATAAACCCAAGGAGGAATTCAAAGGACTCTTTGGGTGGTGGATTTCCTATTGCTTTTGGTGGCTTGGATACACACAGGAGAAGATAATGCTTGTGTTGGATTTTGCAACTCTCACCAAAATTTTAAAAATTGCAAATAAAGGTATACAAAATTTCAATTTCTCTCTTCCATTATTTTATTTATATGGTTGTGGCTCTCTCATGAGGGACTGAAAATTTGACAACTCAATATCAGATTCCACATGAATTTCACTATTTTTGTTTTTCTGTTATCATTTGAAATGCAAGAATTTTTCCTATTCTTAAGTTTCCAAACATTTTTTGTCATCTTGACATTACAGAGCCCCTTCTTAGAGATGGTAAAAACCTTATTGCTAAGAAACCTGCTAAGAAAACTCCACAAGAACTACTTTTAGATGGCGGCTTTGTGACACCAGGAAGCAATTCATTTGGTCATGCTTTCAAGTGAATTTGATCTTTCTATTTCATTGGCTTCACTACATGCCTTTGCTTTCTAATACAAGTTTCTTTTATAATCGTTATCTTAATTTCCTTTGCATAGAGCATGAATGGAAATTAGAAGCTTACCAAGCATGGCTAAAGGGAGTGCAAATATAGACTCTATAAAATTCTTGTTGAGGTGCAAACAATCTTCACATATTCCCTAAAAAGAAAATAAATACAGTAGGTTATACATTTCAGTTCATTTGAATCTCCTACCTTCTCACCTTCAATATGGTACCTAGATAGCTATGTTTTGTCCAATGCCAAATAAAAATAATAACATTAAATGGTTTGGGTAATAGACATTTTAAGAAAATAAAATCTATAAAGATAAGACTCAGGAGGTTGTATTTAGAGAGGTTGTAGTTGCTTAAAAAAAATAGAACTTGAAATAATAGGCATGGCTTGTAAGGTCAACGAATTCCCCTCACAAGAAGGAGCACAACCTCAATAGTGGAGATCAAGCTTGGGGAGTGAAATTGTCTCTTGCAAAACCTCATACAAAACTTTTTTTTGTTATTCTATTAACAATAAAAGAACAAAACAAAAATGGAAGAATATCAATAGTGTTAGTTGGCTCAAACCCATTTTTTTAAAAGTTTATTGGGAGAATTTTGATTGATATTTTGAGGTAGAACTAAAAGAGGTGAAGTTGAGAGAAGGATATTATGATATGGGCCCTTGAAAAGCTATAGAATTGGTTGATGAAAATACCATTTGTGTTGCTACCATTTTAGGGTCTACTTATAATTTGGAAAATTTGAGGATGTGAAACTACTCAATGATCTTTTGATGGAGAAGAACAATAAAACAAAGTATGAAGCAATTCAAATTAATTTTTAAATTTATACAAAAAATTATTTATTTTGATCAAAGTAGAAGAAGAATTTTTGAATGGGTTCTAAATCTTTTATAGTGTATCGCTCAGAAATGTTGGAGAAATTTGAGTATTGCTCAGAAATGTGATTATGTGAATGTTTAGGTGTGACATTCCAATATAAGTATATGTTGCAAGTGATGGATTCATTGTACCATTTCTATATCAAATTTGGAGTCAGACTTCAAGTTGTTGTTGGATAAATGTGCAAGATAAGTTTGATGCTGTAATTCTTGCAACTGGATATATAAGTAATGTGCCCTCTTGACTAAAGGTTAAAAAAAAACCCAATCAAAATACTACTTTTCTCTTATGTTATTATTTGTATTCAAACTATTACTAGTCACAAGATTTATTGTAGTATAAATCTAATCTTTCTTATCTTATTTAGGAATGTGATTGTTTTCAAAGGATGGGCTTTCCAAAATGCCCTTTCCCATGGATGGAAGGGAAAAAATAGGTTGTATGCAGTGGGATTCAAAAAAAAAATTCTAGGCATTCAATGGACACCACACAGATTGTAGAAGACATTTCCATTTCAATGGATGCCACACAAATTGCAAAGGACATTGGCGTGCATTAGAAAGAAAAAAAAACCAATTTTTTATCTATAACAAGCTACCCTATGTTAGGTCAATAATGGAAAAAGAGTACATATACTTCAATATTTAAGAGAACTAAAGTATTTCCAATGAAATGCTCCCTTGGAGGATTTTCAATTTACTACTATGATTTGTTTTATGTTTCCAAGAATTTAATAAAACCTCCACATGGTTACTTTAACTCTTGGAATACATTCATAAATCTATGTAAAATAATGGAGAAATATAATTTAGTGTCAAGATATTAGATCATATTTTATGGATTGTCTCTTAAAATTTTTAGTTACAACACAAATTTAAATTTATTGTATGGTTGTGGAAAATACACAAGTGCTAAAATTTGTAATTAATGTTCTTATTGAAAAGGTTAACCTTATATTTCATTGATTTTGACTCTAAAAATTTCTTATATAGTTAGAGTGTTGTTATGGAGAATTTCTATTTCTTATTTGTTCCTAATGTCTTGTGTTTGTAATATAGGCCACTTGAATGCTTGTGAATATTGTCTTTCATATATCTCATCATAATTAATTTAATTTCCTAGTTGGTTTGATGTAGAACATATTATTCCTTTGACTCTAAAAACTCATAAACAATGTATCTAGGCACCACTTTAACATAGATGTCTAGAGGAAAAATTGAGAATCTTTTCAAATATGTGTTCTATTAGATCAATCTCGCGTAACTCAAATCAATTTTGTATGCTATATCAAGTTCATGATAGAATTGACCCAAGAGATTCTTAAATCAATTTAGACTATAAGACATTCACTAGATCAAAATAGATAAATTCATAATAAGGATTGTAGACATCCAAATTCAGACAGTTCCATTTGTCCAAATTTATCCCTTTTCATCTAAACATCCTCTTATTTTCATTAAGTAATATTGCTATTATTTAATTAATATCCTTAAATTATTCTAAATCCCTAAGGTATTTAGTTAATAATTAAATACCTTACCCTTTATTCCCATTTTCCTCAAAATAATTAAATAAATAATATATTTATTTAATCCCTCACATGTCATATCCTCCATCACTTTTCCTTAATCCTAATCCACCTCCCAATCTCATCAGTAGGGATGTGCACATTTCTAATCCATGATTAGGATTTGTCACATCTTCCAACTTTTGAAAGTTGGATCCTAATCTTAATTAGCCACTAATTGTCTTCTAATCATTGATCAATTAGCCCAATCAACATCTTAGTCAACTCTCTCATCTCCCAAGGAATATTAAATTCCTTTTATTATCCCCATGTCCTTCCTAATGGAATTTTAAATTCCATTTTATCCCTCCAAGACTCTCCTCTTCCCCATGAAATTTGTTAGGAGTTCTAGAACTCCTCACTTGTCACATCAGTCACATGAGGACAAGTACTTACCTTTTTAGGAACCTTGTCTTATCCTTAAGATATCCCCAATCATGAGAATTTAAAATTCCCTTTTATTTCTCCAGCTTCTCTCATTCCCATGGTCCTCTCACTTGTCACAATCACTCACATGAGGAGGTACTTGCAAGTATACCTCTCATATACCTTTTCCACCTCATGTGTCCTTATGACACTTCATCCTCCACATGGTAAGATGTGAGGGCTTGTGACTCCTCAACTCACCACAGCCCTTCATCTTGCCCATGTTGGAAAAATCTCAACCATCATAACCTTAGAGGCCTTTCTACTAAAATAGAGGATTTTTGGCTTCATTTGGACATTCATTCACAATCACATTAGGAACTCATCACATGTAAGAAACTTCATCTCTCAAGCTCAAGATCTCATCCACCATTATTGAATCTTCAAGCTTTCATTCCATCATTTTTTGTTCATCTTCTAAACTGCCCACATCATTCATTTGAATCCTTATCCAATCCTCATCATTTTTCATCCCCTTTTAGCACTCTTTAACATCAAGGAGCACACATTGACCAACCATTAAAAAGACCAACCAAAGATCAACTCAATACAAGGTAAAATTTGTTCTTGTTATCTTTATTTTATTTTGAGTTCAACTAGGCTAATCATTGAGGTTGTGTAGTGTTTTTTTCTCCTTTTACATCATTTAGGGTAGGTAAAATTCATTGCATCACATTTCTAGCATGTCTTGTAGGACCCACAAATGGGTCCCTTTCTTTTACGTGTTCTATTGTTTCACGTTTTGCAGGTTCAGGTTGCAAAGAGGCGACCCTACCCACAGTTGAGTGAACCTAACCATTAGAGGGGAAAACCTGCCCTATAGAGGGGATAAACTTCCCCAACTTGGGAAAAATTTCCCTCAATAGGGGAAAACTTTCCCTAGAGAGGGGTGAACCTACCCCACAGAGGGGTGAACCTACCCCAGATAGGGGTGAACCTGCATAGATAGAGGTTTTTTTGAGGTAAAATAGTCGTTTCAACTTTTGTTTCTTATTGTCTTGAGGTACTAACCCCCTAAAATCATCCATTGGTGAGTGTGTATACTTTTTTCCTAACATTTGTGTATATTTTTTAACATTTCTCGAAGAATAGAGATCAAACCACTAACACCTTTCTTGCATAATGATCAGTCTCAACATTGTTTGTGTAGCTGGCTTATCATTTTGCTTATAATTTTTTCTTGTTAATCTAGGCATATAGATCCAACTAGGGGGAGTCAACATATTGTTTTCTATGTTTGTAAGTCCTTTGTGTCACCCAAGAGGGCACTATTTCACTCAAATCTTTCCCTTTGCACTTCATGTGAGCCTAGGGAGTAGCTGAAGATGGTTAGTGTTCTCTTCTTAGCGGGACTTGCTTAGGGATTTCATCACCCCAAGGGACGATCCCAACCACCTGTACTAGTAGGGTATACAAAGGGGGGAGAGCCAAATTTGTACCCCAATCTAGTCACGTCATGTCTAAAAGAGCATCGAAGCTAGGGTGATACCTAGATAGATGTGAAGAGTTGGTTTGAGCCTTTAGTATCTCACTAGGGTTCCTGACTCATGCCTGTGATGAGCTAGTGTTCACGGTTGTGCCTCACGTGTCAAGCATATATCGAGGAATCCCTAGTTTCATTTGTCAACCTAGTTAGAGGATTGTGTTGACCATACCCTTCATACTAATCTTAGGTTTGAGCTATTTGAACTATCTCTTTATTCAAAACTAGTGCATTTCTTATCATTTTCTTGCTATTTTCAATGTTTTTGGTCCTTTTCCATAGCCATTTTCATCTAAATTGAGTCTAATTCAGATGAAAGAGGTGACCTTTCCCTCAACTTGGGTGAACTTCTCCTCAATAGGGGTGAACCTACCCTTTGTCTCAATCATTTTGTAGTCTGTTTCTCTAGAATTGTCAATCTTTCCACTGAACAGACGAACTTGCCCTTAACTTGGGAAAATATACCCTCACATTGGGTGAACCTTCCCCAACTTGGGTGAACCTGCCCCCCAAGGGTGATCCCATAATAGTGTTCTGCAATTTTTGGCCAAAATCGACACTAAAATTATTATTTTTAACTAAATATTCACATTCAGACACCTATAGTGGCTAAACCATGAGGAATTTGAAGATGATGCAAACTAGAGTTTCATCACATTTTGTTTGTATCATTTTTTCTCAGTTTTCTTTCCTCCATCAAACTGTAAACCACTATTGTGGCTTCACCCCCAAACAACCATTTTCACCTTTCATTTAGTCATTTCAAGAACTCGTTCGTCTATTTCAAGCACCCATTTTCTCATTTTGAGTACCCTCTTACCCATTCTAGGCATTCATTTCCCCATTCTAAAAATCCTTTCCTTATTTTGAGCAATCATCCCCTTATTCTGAGCAGTCACCCCCTTATTCTGAGTGCCTGTTTACTTGATCTAAGCATCTGTTTCTACCTATCTTTCACCAATAGGAGAACTTTCCCTTAAGTTGGGTGAACTTTCCCTTAACTTGGGTGAACTTTCCCTTAACTTGGGAAAACCTACCCTAACTTGGGTGAACCTACCTCCCAAATAGCCATTTTCACCTTCCATTCAATCATTTCGAGCACCTATTTTCTCGTTTTGAGTACTCGGTTACCCATTCCAAGCATTCATCTCCTCATTCTATACAACCTTTCCCCATTTTGAGCATTCATCTTCTTGATATGAGTAGTCGTCCCCTCATTTTGATCACCCGTTTACCTAATTTGAGCATTTGTTTCTACCTATCTTTCACTAAATAGGCGACAATGACTTCAACTTCAAAAAAGCTACCCTTAAGTTGGGAAAACCTTCCCTTAAATTGGTTGAACCTACCCCAACTTGGGTGAACCTACCCTAACTTGGGAGAACCTTCCCCTCAAATATCTAATTTCACCTTTTGTTTAGTCATTTTGACCATCTATTCACTTTTTTCGACTATCTGTTCCATCGTTCTGAGCATCTATTTGCTCATTCTGAGCATTCATTCCCTCATTCTAAGCCTCTATTTGTCCATTCTAAACATCTATTTTCTCATTGTGAGCACCATTCCCTCATTCTGAGCATCTATCTCCTCTTCTAAGCATTCATCCTCTCGATCCGAGCATTCATCCCCTTGTTCTGAGCATCCATTTTCCTATTTTGAATATTCATCTTCTCATTCTGAGCATCAATTTTCCTATTTCAAGCATTCATTTCTCCATTTTGAGAATCTATCTCCTCATTCCAAGCATCCATTTCTTTTTTTTGAGCATTAGTTTTCTTGTTTCCTGATTCTAATACATGGTCACCCATTTTGACAATTCATTTCACCCATTTTCTGGTCTGAAAGTTAACTTGGTCAACCTTGACCTTGACTTGGGTGAACTTGACCTCCAATAGGAAAGCCTGCCCACCAATAGGAAAACTTGACCTCCAATAGGAAAACCTAACATTCAATAGGTGACCCTGCCAACCAATAGTAAAACCTTCCCTTCAATAGGCAAACTTTCCCTTCAATAGGCGAACCTAACCTCCAGTTGGGAAAATGTGACATTCCTCTAGTCATTTTGCATCTTCTATTCACCTGTAGTCTACATTTCAATCCATCAAAATTTTCTGAAATTCATAATTTCATCGACCAAACCACATAGGTGCTTCTTATAACATCATTAGATTCCATATCAATCATCAAATCATCCATCCCAATCATCTAGACTTCGTTTCAGGGGTTTTGATTTTTATGCAAAAACTTTTGGAGGCCATAACTTTTGACTCAAGTGTTTGTTTGGGCTGAAATTTTATGGGTGGTTACATTATGATGTGGCATGTGGATTCCCAAAAACTCTCGGTTGGTTGGCCCTCATTTCAAGACATTTTTTAAGCTTCAAACTTTCATCTTGACCCTTAAAATCACAATTTCGTGTTTTTTTTAGTTTTTGAAAAATTGTTTTTGTTAATAACTTGGAATGCATCTCTCAAGCTTAGGATGTTAGTGGAAATCCATCCTACCTTAGTCTTATAAATTTTTTGGAAAAAATCTAGACTCTCAAAGGTATGCCTATGAAGTTTCCTAAAATGGAAAAAATTGACAATTTTTGAAAACTGCCAAATCTGGCAAAAAAAGATTGTCAACACCTTACATCATCTAGTTAAAACCCCTGAACTTGGTTTAGAATGAATCCTATCATATCCTTTGATACAATCCCAATTTTAGCTCTAATCTAATCCTAATTTGAGCTTCAATCAAATCTAAGTCTAAGCTTTAATCTAATCCCAATCTGAGCTTAACCTAAATCTCGATTCAAGCTTTAGTTCATTGCCATCCAGGATCTTCTTCTTCAAATTCATCCTATTTATCCTTTCATCACCTTTTCTTTCCTTGTAATCATCTATTCTCATATTTTCAATCCATATCCACCAAATCTAACATCATGAATCCTTATCCTTCACCAATGCAACCAAAGATAGTAGTCAAGGGAAACCCTAATTATGTTGATGACGATAACAGAAATCTTGTTGATCAAGAGGTATATTACATAAATCCCCTTGATGCTATCATTTCTAGTAAGCTTTCCCCAACCACTTTCCAAACTCCAATCGCTCGTCCAAGCTATCCCATTATGTCTTCATCCACACTTAATAACGCAAATTCTACTACCTTTGACAAGGGATATCCATTATCTTCCTCATCTACATCTCCATCATATCTACCTACATAATATTCTTATCTAACATCTATTTCTTCTTATCCCAATGTAGTATCCCAACATCCACATTATAATCTTCCACCCACATCCTCCTATCTCAATCCTTCATCCACCTATGCCCCCTATCCTAATCCTCCTTACCAGCCTGCCCATCCTAATCCTATATCCACAGCTTTTTATCTTAATCCTACACCCCCACAAACTTTTCCTAATCCAATATCCACATCTTCCTATCTTAATCCAACATCTTAATCTTCCCATCCTAATTTTTGTCTCAATACCTCTACTACAATCCACCACCTATATCCTCTTGTCCTAATCCACCATTACAGTATCCTTATCTTAATTCCCCATCTACTTCCTCCAACTTCAATCCACCATCCATGTCCTCCTATCAAAATAAACCATCCCAGTATCCCTAACTTAACCATCCATCCAATACTAATCCTCCATCTACTCCTAGTCCTACATCTAATCCCATTCCACCAATACATAATCCTAATCCTCCACCAATCCATAATCCTTCATCCACTCCTACCTTGCCATCTAAGCCTAAAGTATGCACAATCCTCACTCCAAAAGTTCTCCAAGGACTTATGACAAAGAAGACATCCCCAACTCCACCACTTGAAGTCGTGGAGCCATGCCATCCCAATCCATCATCCACGATCACTAATGAAGAGACCCTTCTCTAGCCCACACCTATCATTGATGCTACCACCCCTAGCACCACTCAAACCATTGAAACCATCACATCCACCAAATCCACTAAGCCCCCATCTCCTACTCTAAGATCTTCCAATCCCATCAAAGATAATCAAATCCTATTGACTCCTCCTACTCCTAGATCCACTCAATCTAGCAAAGAATCTCAAGTCCCATCCACTTCTCCTACTCCTAGTATCACTGAAATCCATCCCCATGAACTTCATGAATCCCCCATTCTTCCATCTCCCCCACTTGAGGAATCCCTCCAACACTTTGTCACCCTACTATCCACAAAAGGTGATTCATACGAAAAGATTGATCCAAAGCATACCAACATATCCCCTCTACATCAAGATCATGCCATCCTGTCTAGTCTACTTAAAGATCACAGTCCTCCATCCATTCCATCCCATGATCCCCTTGTCACTCAAGATCTGGTTCCTCCATCGTATGAGCCCTTATAACCCACTACCACAATTTTAGACCTTATCATATCACCTCATCCCTCTCCTAATTCCTTACCACTCACTCTTCTTGATCAAGATGCTACTACCCCATCATCTCCATCTCATGATCGTCCATTGTCACCTAGCCATATCATCCCAACACCACTTTTATATCCCCTTGGTACCAATACACTTATTCATGGTATTTTCCTCGGAGAAGAAAAACAAAGCATATATTCCACCCATCCCTCTCCACCTAATAATAGACTCGCATTTTTTTTCCAAAATAACAAGAATCCTACCATGGATTGAATGCTCACGAGTATCAACTATCAATGAAAAAAATTTAGGCCTTCATAAGAAAGGTATTTTAGAGCCCATCCAAGTTGAAGAACACCCCTACACATGTGGTCTTTGTTACACCTCTCAAGACTCACAATCTAAAAATTTTGGTACAACCTCTATCCATCCTCGATGAGCCTCTTCCACAAGAATAAGAGACTCCTCCCATCACTCCAAAAAATCATTTTCCACCATCCCCCCTCCATCATAGCACCTCACAAAATCCATCCATATTCCTCCTTCATCTTCCAAATCCATTTTGGTTCCTTATGTTTATCCATCTAATATCTTCTATCCTCCATCTACTCCATCTATTTTGGGTCCTTATGTCCCTCGATCAACCATCACACATTCTCTAGCAACTATGTCCATTTTGGGCCCTTATATCCCAAAATCACCTCTTCCATCTCATCCTATTTATCCTTCCATCCATCCATCACCTATCCTTATCACCCATTATAAACAGTCCACTCTCATATCCCCTAATCAAGATCCGCAAAGGCAAGTACCTACATAGCCTCCATCACATATCATCCCCACAATCCTACCTCCATCACTCCACATCATCCATCTCCTCGCACCCATCCTATTGCTATTAAAAGAACTTTGGATGCTAAAGTAAAAATGCATAAATCTAAATATACACATGAATCTAAAGCTCATGTCCCCTTAAAATGATGTATTGAAGAAAAGAAAAATCTAATCCAAAATCCAAATCAAACCCATCGGCCATAAAGGCCCAACAAAGAAAAGATCAAAACCATGTAGATCTCAAAGAAAAAAATGCAATGTCATCAAATGAATAATCTATAACAACATCCAAAGTTGCTAATCCAAAAGCTAATCATACACATTCACCATCTCCTAAATTTGTTTTGGGTCCTTATCTCCCAAAATTCACTATCCCATCTCCTCCATTATCCCCATATCATCCATCCATTAATCCTCCTATCCTTCCACATCCACCACCATATGTGCCAATGGTGGTCCTAAAACCATTACCCCATCATTCCATCCATATACTTTCCAACATCCCATCAATTATCCCACATATCTCCCCCATCAAATCCCTTTAATCCATTCTCTTTCCCAATCCATTTATCCTAATAAGGTTGTACCAACATCAAATAGTCACTTCACACATGGGCTCTTAATGCTAGAATATGGTGATCACTAAGAGCGGGGGTGAATCAGTGATCTAAAAACAACTTGATTTAAAATGAAAAATTTAAAGATAATTTAAACATTTTGCTAAATAAAGAAGGAAAACATCAAAGAAAATTTGACACAAGGAAATTTTCCTGAGTGGAAACCCTCTAGGGAAGAAAACCACTTGAAATTGGCATCACTATCCTTATCTCATTAATTGAACAATTATAGTGCCTCACTGGTAGATTATGAGTATGCTATCTCAGTGATAGACTAATTATTTTCCTCCCTGGCTTACAACTTCTTCAGTACAAGCCAAGATTTCAACAAATACAGAGTATATATCTCTGTTTCATTTCATAATCACCCTCTATTCTAATATCACTTCATAATTAGAGGTCTGAAAGTAACTAAGCGCTAGGTGCTTTCAAGAATGAACCACTATCGTCAAGAATAAATCTATCATCTTCTTACAAAGTTTTACATTTTTCATGCAAGAATGACTATTAACACACCATTTGCACTTATTTTTCATAGACAATTAAAAAACCACCTTCATCTTGTGTCGAGTACATATATATACATGGCTTCCCAATATTCTGATAAACTACAGAATGAACTACCATCTTCATAACTAATTTGAATTTCCTTAACAAATAATAGAATAATAAAAATGTTTCTTTTTTAATAAATGGTAGCAATCATTCTATGGTCTGCCAAATTGAATAGAAAATGTGGTCATGATCAACTGCATGTATGTTAAACCAACTAAAACCCATACTTGTACTAGGGCTAAAAGACACATGTACATGATAACACAATCATACAATAGGGGTATACAAAAAACTACCCATATTCAGGTTAAGATAACTGAAATTTTAAACTAGATGAAAATAGTCTTTTCTTAATACATAGTTAAACCCAAGTGTCAAAGACCCTTTAATGAAAAAACCACAATTTGCAAAGATCTTTTCTCAAACACCCTTAATCAAAGAAATATTTGTGATAAAAGTAAACTTGACCCATAACAAACAAAATATTGTTTGCAGAACCTGACTAGACCAAAAAAAAGAAGATTAAACACAAAAGCCTCTTAAGATTTTGAGGAGAAAGAGCAACGACACCTGTTGGTTACATTCCTATCAATAGAGATTGAAAAACATATCTTGCGCAACCTTCACAAAATTGTTAACACAGCTGCCATAACCCTAGCTTTCCTATGCCTTAGCTTGATTGTGAGCCAAAAGGAATGAAAAAATGAAATGCATATCATAAGATAAACCTTCGGTAAACCCTTTTTAGGGTTATGAAATATTATGCATTTTGATCAGATTTTTTATTTCATTTCAAACAAAAAGAAATCTTATAACCTTCTATACTTGCTTTCCTTTTTAAATACCACATGCTAGGCTATGACTTTATATGAACCATGCCACCCAAACCAACTTGGAATGCTATGAGAAAAAACATCATATGAAGCAACATAACCACTAGACACCTTTTATCTAGCATAATGTACTTGTTTATAACAAGTTGAAGGCATATATATGAAATAGTCAACTTATACCATTCTTCCAAGAATATCAATTGATCACAAAGAAAATTCCCACTGAAAATGTACCATGTCACTCAAGTGACTTTCACTGAGAAATTAAATATCATTACCATGCACCATGATTAATATAAACTGAAAACTACCTTGAACCACTGAAGATTATTATTTCCCAAACAACATGACAAATATTGCAAATAGAACAACCTTTTTTCATAGGCAAATCAACATTAAGATGCTTTTCAATGATCAATGAGATCATTAAAAACTTGATTTCTGACATAATGCCAATGAGAGAATGCTAGAGGGGACAACAAACTTCCCCTTTGTCATTGATGTCAAAATCAAGGTTATGACATCAAGAATTAATGCAAGACAAAAATAGGTATAACTGATCTGCATATAAGCCAAAAGGTAATCTATAACAACCCTATAAAAAGAAACAAAAAATCATCAGTATTACCCTAAAAAAACAAACTGAGCCAATTGTACCACTATGAAAAAAAATTGATCTATTCAAGAAAATGATAGATATTAGAAATTGAGTATGTGCCAAAAACAAAAGACCAACTAAAGATCTATAAACTGAGAAATATAATGTATATCTCCCCATTTTTGACATAATTGCAAATAAGGAAATCAAAAGAAGGAACCATAAATTCCAACCATGTAGAGGGGACAAATAGAGTGAACTGAAATTGTACTCCCCCTAACTCCATGCCTCAGAGTAAATCAAGAAACAAAGCAAAGTGAGACAACTCCAAGTTTGTCATGAAGTGATTCAAATAGTACCTTAGGTAGAGGTTTTTTGAATATATTAGCCACTTGATCAGTAGTGGACACAAAGTCAAGAACAAATTCATTATCCAAGACTTTTTCATGAAGGAAATGATAATCACTATCAATATGTTTAGTCCTAGAATGTTTAATAGGATTCTTGGAAATATTTATAGTGCTCACATTATCACAAAGTCTATGAATAGGCTTAGATACAACAACCTGAATATTAGCCAAGGTTTGCGCCATCCAAAGTACTTGTCTACAACAAGTTGTTGCAACTATGTATTCTACCTCAGTAGTGGATAGAGAGACAAAATCCTGCTTTTTGACATTCCATGCAACTAACCTACTGCCCAAATAGAATGTACCACCTAAAGTGCCTTTTTGATCATCCAAATTACCAGCCCAATTAGCATTAGTATAGGCTACAAGTGTAAAATCACCATGTTTAGAATACCATAAGCCAAAATCTAAAGTGCCAACAATATACTTGAGAATTCTCTTAACAATATTAAGATGTGATTGCTTAGGAGATTGAAATCATGAGACCAAAAGAACAAAGTGCATAATATCAAGCCTAGTGGCAGCCAATAACAAAAGAATTTTGATCATAGATCTATAGAAAGTGTGATCAACATCAGGTTGATCAAGCTCTTGACGATTTTTACAACCTATTTCCATGGGTGTACCCATAGGTTTGCAATCAACCATTTTAAAATTAGCAAGCATTTCTTTAGCATATTTGGTTTGAGAAATAAAAATGCCTTTATCAAGTTGATTGAATTGCAAACCTAAAAAGAATGAAAGCTCACCCAACATTGACATTTCAAATTTAGATTTCATAATCTTAGAAAATGAAGAGCACAATTCATAATTATCACTACCAAAAATGATATCATTAACATACACAACTACAACCAAAATACTACCACCTTGAGTTTTCAAGTATAGGTTGATATCAACAACACCTTTTGAGAAACCTTGCTCATGTAGATGAGCATCTAACTTGGAATACCAAGCTCTAGTATTTTGTTTGAAACCATAAAGTGCTTTTATGAGTCTATACACATGATCTTCCTTACCTATAACTCAAAATCCTTCTAGCTGCTCCATGTAGACTTCTTCAGTTAAATCACCATTTAAAAAAGTTGTTTTAACATCCATCTGATAAACTTTAAAACCTTTATAAATAGACTATGCAAGAAAAATTTTGATTGCTTCAAGTCTAGCAACAGGAGCAAAGGTTTCATCATAGTCTAGACCTTCAATTTTGGAATAACCTTTGGACACTAAACATGCTTTGTTTCTTGCAATGTTACCTTGATCATCAAGCTTATTTCTGAAAACCCATTTTTCCCCAATAACATTTTTACTAGGAGGCCTAGGAACAAGTTCCCATGTTTTATTTTTCTCAATTTGACTAAGTTCTTGCATTGCTTTAATCCAAAATTCATCTTTACTTGCTTCATGATAATTTTTAGGTTCTATTTGAGAAAGAAAAGATAGATAAACTTGATTACAAGCATTTGCAACTTTACTTCTAGTTTGCACACCAGAAGCCTTTTCACCTATAATTTGATCAGAAGGATTTCTCTTTTGCATTAACCTTGAAGATAATTTAGGTGTGGATGTTATGTGTTCATTACCTTCAACATGTTCATCTTGTTGATCAAATTCAACTAAGTTAGTAGAGGACTTTGGACTTTCTTCTTCCTGATTGACTTGCTCCGTTGGAGATTCTTGTGTATTCTCATTGTCATCTATATTTACCTATTGTTCACAACTTTGCAAAGATTCATCAACTTTAACATTGGAACTTTCTAAAAAAAATCTTAATCTTTTATTATAACACTTTTAGGCCTTACTATGTGTAGAGTATCCTAGAAAAATACCGTCATCACATCTGGATTCAAAACTACCTATATTGTCACTATCCTTCTTAATAAAGCATTTTCTTCCAATTTTTTTGAAATAACCAACATTACCTAATTTACCATACCATAGTTCATATGGTGTATGACAAGTATTTGTTAGAAACCAAGATCAGATTTGCAAACCGAAAAGACCTTCCACAGAAGAGAAAAACAAAAAAGCATAAGCTATTGCAAAAAGATGTGCAACATAATTATTCGAGAATTCAATCAATTACAAGATAATGATTTGCTTTATAAAAGAAAAGATGAAAACCTAATCTTATCTTAAGCAAGAAGATAGCTCAAAAAATAAAGATAAGATCCTATAACTTAGGAATTAAATATTACCTAAGTAAACTTATGCAAAGTATAATTAAATATTAATTACGCCAACACCCCCCCATAAGTGAAACTTAGCGAGAAGAAAATAAAGCATGCACCTAAAACTAAGATGAATGTAAGAAAGCATGAGTGGGTCCCGACAACAAGGCCTGATCAGGTACCCAAGTACAAATGCAATATGAGGTAGAGAAGGAAAACCCAGTGGGACAAAACCCCCCTACAATGAGATGACTACTGCAAGAAGCACTAGAAGAAAACTGTGGAGTAACACTGGAATCTGATACTGGCAAGCAAGGAAAGATACTTATGTCTACAACTGAAACCAAAACCGGAATCATGATAATGTGACAGTAGACCCAATGCCATGGAACACTTGAAAACTCACAAACTAGAACAACCCTGGAATCTGTGAAGCAACAATAGATGAAAATGAACCCATAATGATAACAAAATCTAGAAGTTGTGTCTCTCAATGCCAATGCCAAACTGAAACTAAAACTGCCCCATAAGACGAGTAGCATCAAAATTATGGAACATTAACCATAAAAACATGGCCCTCAAACTGAGAAGGATTTGAACCAATGCGGATCAATAGCCATAAACTCCTAATCTGAAGTATGAACCGATGCAAACCAAAGATGTGTCCAGCTAAGCAAGAAAGAGGCCAAAAGAAACAACAAGAAACCAGATATAACCCATGCGATTTGTCATCAAAACAAGATGAGATCAAAGTGCATGCACACTCTAATTAGATTGTTATGCAAAGAAACCCCCCTTGATGGAACTTTATTTCAGTTCATTTATTACAATACCCAATGATTGTAAAAGGAGAGAATGCAAAGCATGCATAAACTACAGAGAAAATGCAAACCTAGTACATGAAAACAAAAATGAGTGCATGCACAAACCAATGTTCACATCTGCCTCCATGATGGAAAATCTTCAAATTTGATTTCTAAAAAAATTGTTTAAAATGAGTAGACAAAAACAAAAACCCATAAATTTTTTTAAGCGGAAAATAAAACCCAGAAATCATTTTTTGATCTAGCAAGTAGAAGATGAAATAATTTTTTTAAACCTTTAGTTGGAGAAAAATGACTCGTGCTAATTTTTGTTCAGTTATTTTCTCTAGATCTCAATCTTTTCTAGTGCTTTGAATCCAATGGAGAAAATCAATTTGATCCAAAACACTGCATAAATATAATCAAGGAGAAAAACCCTTGAGGGACCCCGAACGAACTCTGCAATGATTTTCTCAAAAATCTGAGAAGGGGCTGCAAATCAAGGCTCTGATACCATGTTAGAAACCAAGATCAGATTTGCAAACCGAAAAGACCTTCCACAGAAGAGAAAAACAAAAAAGTAGAAGCTATTGCAAAAAGATGTGCAACATAATTATTCGAGAATTCAATCAATTACAAGATAATGATTTGCTTTATAAAAGAAAAGATGCAAACCTAATCTTATCTTGAGCAACAAGATAGCTCAAAAGATAAAGATAAGATCCTATAACTTAGGAATTAAACATTACCTAAGTAAACTTATGCAAAGTGTAATTAAATATTAATTACACCAACATTATTTACTCTTAACTGAACCCTATTTAAGATATAAATAGTTGTATGTACTGCTTCCTTCCAATAGGTGTTTGAGAGGGCTGCATCTTGCAACATAGTCCTAGCCACCACTTTTACTATCTTGTTTTTCTGTTCAACCACACCATTCTATTGTGGTGTTCTTGGGGCTGAATATTATCTCTTTATGCCACATTCCTCACAATAGTCAACAAATTCCTCTGAAGTAAACTCACCACCTTTGTTAGATCTAATACATTTGATTTTTAAATCAGATTCATTTTCTACCATTTTCATGAAATTTTTGAATCTGCTAAAAGCTTCAACTTTATGTTTTAAAAAAGTTACCCAAGTCATCTGGGTATAATCATCAATAAACAACATAGGATATCTATCACCATTCAAGGATTTTGTCCTTGTGGGACCACATAAATCAGTGTGGATTAGTTGTAGAGGTCTAGTAGAGGTATATTCTTTTATCTTAAAGCTAATTCTAGCTTGTTTACCCTCTTGACATTCTTTACAAACAAAATTTTCAGTTTTAGATAGTGTGGGAAGTTTTCTCACATTTTTTATTTTTACTAACCTTGACCAAATTGTCATAGTTTATATGGCCAAATCTTCTATGCTATAGTTTTGACTCATCAACTTGAGTCATAAAACATACATTATATTCTTTCTTGCAATTAGAATCATCTTGGAGATAATAAATATTGTCATTAGTCTGAAAACCTACAACAATAGTCTTTCAAAATTTCTTTCTTATATTGCAACCCAGAGCAAAAAAAAAAACATGAAAACCATTGTCACAAATTTAGCTTACACTTAGCAAATTATGTGTTAGTCCTTCAACAAAGTACACATCATTAATAGAGGTTTCATTTTCAACTAAATTTGTACCTTTCCCAATAATAGGAAAGCATTGATTGTTTCCAAACTTGACAAAACCTCTAGCAAAGTCTTCATACTGAAGAAATTTGTTTTTCTCACCAGTCATGTGATGAGAACAACCATTGTCCAAAACCCAAAAAATTCTTTTTGAGAGAGTGTAAAGTAGATTCAACAATTAGATCCTTGCTTTTAGGTTTCCAAACTAGTTTGTAACTTTTAAGTGGATCAATTTTGTAAAAAGTTGCAATGTGTCCAAAATCATGACACTTGAAGAACTTGAGATTCTTCAAAAAGTCATAATTTTTTCCATTAACTATATTAAAAGACCTTTTTGATGAATTTTTACACCTATTAGTTTTATGACCAAGTTCATTACAGTTATAACAATGGCCAAGAAAATATAAATCAGTTTTAGAAGACTCAATACCTTTTCCTTTACCTGTATGAGTGGAGCATTGACCATCATTAGAGGAAGTAAATTTTCTTTGTACTGTAACCACTTCTACTTCCAAAGAACAACAATGGATTTCTTTGGTTTTTAATTTTTCTTGAGTTATCTCAAGCATCTTCTTGGCTTCTGCATTTTTGAGTTTTACATCAGTTATTAACTCAGTGTCTTTCTGATTCTGATTTTTACTTTGATCAATTTCTTTTCTTAACTTTTTGATCTCTTTTAGAGAAAACTTAAGTTCTCCCTCAAGATCTATATAAGATTGTGATAAATCTGAAATAGCTTCATTTTGTTTTTCATTTGAAGAAATTAATTCTTCCATAAAGAGAATTTCTTCTCCTTCTTCTAGAAGTTCCTTTGAACCACTATCAATAACATCAACACACAAAACCTTCTTCTTTTGAAAAGCATTTTTATTGCCTCTGAAAGTTTGTTGTTTTCTTCTAGGGAATATTTTGTTATTCTCTTCTTCATCACTTACTAAGTCTTTATAAGGACAATTTTCAGCATAGTGTCTTATTTTACCACAGTTAAAGCACTTAAAAGGTAATTTACCTTTATACTTATTGGATCCCATTTTTAATCTACTCACAAAGGCTAAATCATTGTCATCAAATTTATTTGTTTCAACATTATCAGTTTCCTTTTTCACAACTTTGAAAGTTGATTCTTTATTTTTAGAACTATTTTCATTTAGCCTCATCTCATAGGGAGTAAAGAACCCTTGAAGGTCATCAATTGTTACATTAGTAATATCCCTTTCTTCAATAGCCACAATCTTGGGATCAAACTTAGTAGGGATTGATCTCAATATTTTGCATATTATTGTTTTCTCTTCAAGAGTTTCTCCAAAACCTCAAATTGCATTTACAATTTCTTGGATTTTAAGAAAATAACCAGCTATTTTCTCATCCTCTCTCTATTTCAAACTTTTAAATCCAGCTCTATAAGT
The DNA here is from genome assembly GCA_007258455.2 of Sequoia sempervirens. Lineage (NCBI taxonomy): Eukaryota > Viridiplantae > Streptophyta > Pinopsida > Cupressales > Cupressaceae > Sequoia > Sequoia sempervirens. Next base: position 228,657,125 of record VDFB02000002.1, read on the forward strand.
TTGAATTTTTGCTTCCTTAACTTTTTCATCACCTCCATAAATGTTTGACAGTTTATCTCAAATTGCCTTAGCGTGATGACAATCCATAACTTTTACCAAAACATCATTAGTAAGACCACAACAAATTATATTCTCAACCTTAGCATTAAAATCACAAGCCTTATTTTCATCAGGTGTTGTAGGGGTTGCAGTAGTTGTATAAGCTTTCTCAACAACTTCCCAAACATCATACCCTAAATAAGTGATATGCTTCTTCATTCTAAATTTCCAAAAAAAAAAACCAGTACCATCAAATAATGGTGCTCTAGTTGTAGACAAGCCTTCTTATGTAGCCATACTCTAGAATGACTCATCCCAAGTTTTCTCTGATACCAATTGTTAGAGTATGGTGATCATTGAGAGGGGGGTGAATTAGTGATCTAAAAACAACTAGATTTTAAATGAAAACTTTAAAGATAATTTAAACATTTTTCTAAATAAAGAAGGAAAACATCACAGAAAAATTGACATAGAAATTTTCCTAAGTGGAAAACCTATGGGGCAGAAAACCACTTGAAATTGGGCTCACTCACCTTATCTCATCAATTGAAGAATTATAGTGCCTCATAGGTAGATTATGAGTAGGCTATCTCACTGATAGACTAATGGTTTTCCTCATTGGCTTACAACTTCTTTACTACAAGTAAAGATTTCAACAAATACAAAGTATATATCTCTATTTAATTTCGTAATCACCCTCTATTCTGCCCTCACTACAAAATTAGAGGTCTAAAAGTAATTAAGCACTAAGGTGATTTCAAGAATGAACCACTATCATCAAGAATAAATCTATGTCACCTTTTTACAAAGTTTTACATTTTTCATCCAAGAATGACTATCAAGAAACCATTTGCACTTATTTTTCACAGATAATTAAAAAACTACCTTCATCTTGTGTTGAGTACATATATATATATGGCTTCCCAATATTCTGATAAACTACATAATGCACTACCATCTTCATAACTAGTTTGTATTTCCTTAACAAATAATAGAATAATAAACATGATTTTTAATAAATGGTAGAAATCATTTTGTGGTCTTCCAAACTAAATAAAAAATGTGGTCATGATCAACTAAAACCCATACTTATACTAGGGCTAAAAGAAACTTGTATGTGATAACACAATCATAGAATAGGGGTATACAAAAAAACTACCCATATTCGGGTTAAGACAACTGAAACTTTAAACTAGATGAAAATAGTCTTTCCTTAATGCATAGTTAAACCTGAGTGTCAAAGACCCTTTAATGAACAAATCACGATCTGCAAAGATATTTTCTCAAACACCCTTAATCAAAGAAATATTTGTAATAAAAGTAGACTTAACCCATTACAAACAAAATGCATTTTACAAAACCTAACCAAACCAAAAAAACCAAGATTAAACACAAAAGCCACTTAAGACTGGAGGAGAAAGACCAATGACACCTGTAGGTTACATTCCTGTCAGTAGAGATTGAAAAACATATCTTGCACAACCTTCACAAAAATTTTAACACCCCCACCATAACCCTAGCTTGCTCATGCCTTAGCTCGAGCATGAGCTAAAAGGAATGAAAAATGAAATGTATATCATAAGCTAAACCTTCAATATACCCTTTTTAGGGTTATGAAATATTATGCATTTTGATGAGATTTTTTATTCCATTTCAAACAAAAAGAATTCTTATAACCTTTTATATTGTATTTCCTTTTTAAATACCACATTCTAGGCTATGACTTTAGATGAACCATGCCACCAAAACCAACTTTGAATGCTATGAGCAAAAACATCATATGAAGCAATGTAACCACTAGACACCTTTTATCTAGCATAATGTACCTATTCATAATAGATTGAAGGAATATATATGAAACATTCAACTTATACAATTCTACCAAGAATATCAATTGATCACAATGAAAATTCCCACTAAAAATGTACCATGTCACTCAAGTGACTTTCATTGAGAAATTATATATCATTACCATGCACCATGATTAATATAAACTGAAAACTACCTTGAACCACTAAAGATTATTGTCCCAAACAACATGAGAAATATTGCAAATAGAAAAAACTTTTGTGATAGGATTATCAACATTAATATGCATTGCAATTATCAATTAGATCATAAAAACTTGATTTCTAACATAATGCCAACTAGGGAATTCTAGAGGGGACAACACTTAATACCTCATATAGAACTTGATACTTGAGTCCTTTATTCATCTCCTTATCACATGTATTCTAAATCCACTTATCCACATCCCTATCCTTATCCATCTACATGCACATTCTATCCAAAAATCCAAAAAATTCAAAAAAGTAAAAAAAAAAAAATGTTAAGAGAAAAAAAGAAAGAAAAAAGTAAAGAGAAAAATTCATCCAATGGGGAAAACTTTGCAAACAAGTTCCTTGGATAAGTACCATGATGAAAACCTGGAGAAAAGGTGTCATGTGTAAATCCTCCGTATAGTTAGTTCCACACTTGGGGGAAATTTCATCCCCTTCATCCATTTCCTCCATCCCACCTATCTTCCACATCCTACCATCATATCCCATTTATCTCCACTCCCTCCATCCTTCTTGTGATCTTGATCAAGACAGGGGAACCTATCTATGCATGCTTTGGACACCTCTTGGTACAAATTTCCTTCATCCATACACTATCCTATTTATTATCCACATCCATCTAACTTCTTTGTCCACCAGTCATTCTACCATCAACCTCCCTTCCCTATCCAGGCATCCAATCTACATCCGTCTCCCTCCCTCATCCACCCATCATATCCTCCTTTATCTTCCCATCTCTTCATCTTTTGTCCCTCCTGCCTCATCAAACACACCATATCTAGAGTGGGGGAACCTATCTCCCTTTGTGACATAAGTACTTGGAGACATCATTCATCCATTGTACCATCCTATCCATCTCCCCATCTTTATCTATCCATATAACTAGCCAATAACCTTTTCCTCACCTAAATCCTCATCCCTCTATCCATCCATTACAACAATCCTTTCCATCTCTCCATCCTCATCTTCTTATTCATCTAAATAATCCATTGCATCTTCCCATCCTTATCTTGATATTCATCCAAACAGTTCCTTCCATCTCCCCCATCCTTATCTTTATCCATCACTTCATCTTTATCCTCATCTCATCTCATAATCCCTTGTCATAGGTATCTCTCTATAGGCCTCACTCCATGCAATCCAATGCCATATATCTCATCGCCATCTTTCCCCCTTCTTTCACACATCTTTCCAATCTCCTATCACTTTTCATCACTCATATCTCCATCATATCATCATTCCAATTCATCTTTTTCTGATTTGGATAACTATCCCATTCCTAAGCTTCATGTAATCACCATCATCCTATCTTATCTAGTGTGTCTATCTTGTCTCATCGTATTGGTCCCATCTTTTTATCCACTTATCCTGGTCATCTCATCATCCTTTATCCATCATTTTTTTGTCAGTATTTTGATGAACTGCATTGCCCCTGCACTTTCATGTAGGAAAGGTTGATCATTTGATACACCCTCAGGGATCCTATTGTTCATCCTAGCTTGGTCATCCATCAAGATCTCCATTGTCCTCTTTCCACTTTTATCCATGATTAGTCACTGACCTTTATCAAACTATGACGACTCTACACTTTCATGTAGGCAAGGCTAATCCCTAATCAACCTCCAAGCCCCTAGGTCATTAGGTTGTTTCAGTATTGTGTCTTGTGTCTCATGTTTTGTGTCATTTCATCAAGTATGTCCTTATCTAGCTGGTTCTTCATAAATAAGATCCACTTGTATCATGAGATTCAAACAGTTTTGGAGTTTCATGCATCATATCAATCTTTTAGTTTAGTATCCATCTTTGGCCTCAATAGGATGCATCCTTCTTAATAGAACTCATCAACCCCATACATCCTTTTGATCCTATGGAAAAGGATATTTTTGAAATTGATTGTGATCTCTTGATACTTTTGGCTTTTATTTATCATTTGAGCTCCCTATAACAATTTTTCAAGTCTTCAATGATCTATCATATTATGGTGTGTTTTGATCGGTTAACATAGGGACATATCTTGATATTTTTTCTTTGTTGCTATCTTCTTGGTTGTCCCACATAGTGCCCAACAAGATCCCTAAGGTCTTGTGTTATGTTGGGGAATCCTTTTATTCTTGTGGTTATCCCAATGCCTAGCCCGACCAAGGTCTCTATGACTTTGGGGTGTTGTGATAGCCTTCTTGTCTATTGTGTTTGTTTTATGCATTAGACACTAATCAACCTTGGTCCTTCATACCCTGGCATCTTGTGTCTTATGCTATAGAAAAAATCAGTGCTCCAGAAATGGAAAATTGCATTAGGATTGCATTTAATCTCCCATTCAATTACATTGCATGTATCCTTCCCTATCTTCATGTTGTTTCAAGATATATCGTTCCCTCATCAACAAAAATCCATCCATCATCAACCCATTTTGGCTTATAGCTTTATTAGGATAACATCCCCTTTTTCCTTCAATCCTTTTGTGCTTCCCAATCTCCTATCGCTTATCATCCTCTCTTATCCATCACTTTGCATCATCTTCCTCATCTACTCTTCCATCATCTCATCCATTTTTACAACACACCTGTGTTCTCTTGAACCCACATGTCCTCTCAAGGAGGCATCCTGAATCCCTAACTTTCAACTTCATCCCCCATCATCTTTCTTTCCAGTCACTCCTTTGATGACTTGAGCATCTTTCCCAATCTAACCATATTCTTTCAGATTCTATGTTTTAATTTTCTTTGAAATGATGCTACTTCATAACACCATTTCAAAGAGGAGAATAATGTAGACATCCAAATTTATCCCTTTTCATCTAAACATCCTCTTATTTCAATTAATTAAGTAATATTGTTATTGTTTAATTAATATCATTATTTTTTTCTAAATCCCTATGGTATTTAGTTAATAATTAAATACCTTACCCTTTATTCTCCTTTTCCTCAAAAGAATTAAATAACTAATACATTTAATTAATCCCTCACGTCACATCCTCCATCACTTTTCCTTAATCCTAATCAACCTCCTAATCCCATCATTAGGGATGTGCACATGTCTAATCCATGATTAGGATGTGTCACATCCTCTAACTTTTACAAGTTGGATCCTAATCATCATTAGCCACTATCTTCTAATAATTGATCAGTTAGCCCAATCAGTATTTTAGTCAACTCTCTCATCTCCCAAGGAATATTAAATTCCTTTTATTATCCCCATGTCCTTCCTAATGAAATTTTAAATTCCATTTTATCCCTCCAAGACTCTACTCTTCCCCATGCAAGTTGTTAGGAGTTATAGAACTCCTCACTTGTCACATCACTCACATGGGGACAAGTACTCACCTTTTTGGGAACCTTGTCTTATCCTTAAGATATCTCCAATCATGGAAATTTAAAATTCACTTTTATTTCTCCAACAACCTCTCTCATTCCCATGGTCCTCTCACTTATCACCATCACTCACATGAGGAGGTACTTGCAAGTACCTCCACCTCACATTTACCTTTTCCACCTCATGTTTCCTTGTGACACTTCATCCTCCACATGGAAAAATGTGATGGATTGTGATTCCTCAACTCACCATAGAACTTCATCTTGCCCATGTTGGCAAAATCTCAACTGTCCAATCCTTAGAGGCCTTTCCCCTAAAATAGAGGATTTTTGGCTTCTGATGCAGCCAAGGTGGGAGGATCCAATTAAGGATTGTCCAATCTTGCAACCTATACTATCAACTCCTTGAACACACAAATATGCAATGGAAATCAATAGCTTATCCATAGAAAGATAAAGAAATTCATGAACACTAGACACAAGATTTATCCTGGGAAAACCCTAACAGGGAAAAACCCAGCCTTCAAAGCTCATCCACATTATATTAGATCTCAAAACACATTACAAATGCCTCATAGGCTTACAAGTTCTAGGCCACAACCCAAGGATTACAATTTAACATTCTTCTTCCGTTCGATGGTCTACCTATAGGTCTTGCACTGCCTCACTGATTGGTGATCTAGGCAAGCCACCCTGCAAGTTGCTCAACTTCCTCTACTCTATGACCCTTTTGGATCAGAACAATTCATCATCATGCTTCATTATTCACACCATTGAGCACCTTGTTGAACTTTTCTTCTTCTCATGCATTGTAACAATCCTCTCGCTTTTATTTATATCATCTGACGATCATCTAACCCTTAACATGTGGGCCAAAATGCAATGACTAATAAAATAACATGCCAACTCAGATAGGTCAGCCCTAAACAATAACAATTTACCCTATGGGTCAACCCAGGTTAGCCACAACAAAGCCAAGACCCAAATCAACTTCCTCGATTATGTGAAAACCTTCTAGATTGTTCCTCGAAGATCCACACCATGCCACACCACTTTGTCGGCCAAGAACAAAGTAAACAAGACATCACAAGATAAAATTACCAATCACAAGCACTCAGATCAGTGCGGACCAACAACACAAGATCTAGAAACTTCCATGATCATCATGAATCACGGGATCAACATCCACAAAAACTCCATGTACTCGAATCACATCATCTTACTTCAAGAACACCAACCAAAATAGTTGAACAACTGGTAGAAAACATATCTCTACAACTCAATCAACCCTTCACGTGGACCTATGAAACTTCCAAAGAATAAACTAGAGGCACTCTACGACAAACCCTTTAATCCACAACTTATGATCATCAACATATAGATCTAGCCAACATGCAAAAATTCACTACTATCAACCTGCAAATTCATTGCCAACTACCTCAATTTTTTGAAGACTCCCATATGCTCCTGTATCAGCTTAATTTGGACATTCATTCACAATCACATTAGGCACTCATCACATGCAAGAAATTTCATGTCTCAAGCTCAAGCTCTCTTCTACCATTATTGAATCCTCAAGCTTTCATTCCATCCATTTTTGTTCATATTCTCAACTACCCACATCATTCATTTGAATCCTTGTAGAATCCTCATCATTTTGCATCCCCTTTTAGCACTCTCTACCATTAAGGAGCACACACTGATCAACCATCAAAAGGGCCAACCAAAGATCAACTCAATACAAAGTAAAATATATTCTTGTTATCTTTATTTTGTTTTGAGATAACTAGGCTAATCATTAAGGTTGTGTATTGTTTTTTTCTCCTATTGCATCATTTTATTTTGTATCATTTAGGGTAGGTAAACTTGACTACATCACAAGGATAAACCAATTTAAAACAATATTTAAAAATTCATTTTTCATCATCAATTTTAAAACAAAATACATTTAACCCACTCATTTATTTTTAAAATTTTAAATTTGGATGAATGACTCCCTTATCCTTCTATCTTAATTCAACTAAAGAAACTCTTGACATAATTTGATATTGTATAATAGTATTTAAAGACATTTCATGCATTCATTTTAATAACTTAATCACTCAATAATATTTAAGAGAACATATGACAATTATTCTAGAGAATAATACATAGCAACACTTTCGGTATGACCAGTGAAACCAAAAAGAGTAAAGAATCCACTTGTTTAGAAACTTGTCTATTACTTTTAAAATTGTTCAATTTCAACAAATTGATTAAAGGTGATATCTCCTTGTGACATAATAAAAAACCTTTAAGGTATTTTAAATATCATAGTCCCCAAACTTTTAAAAAATGTACAAAATAATTGCAATTTGGAAAATATTGTGGGTTGTGGATGATATGATTGTTCTTGTTCTAAGCTTGAGGAGGAGTCGCTGGTGGGGGATACATAAAATTGATCAAATTGACCTAAGGGGTATCTAACCAATTGGGTTGTTATGTGTAGAGGGTTTTAAAACACTATATGAGTTGTGAGTTTCTTAACACCCAATGTTTTTCAACCTACAATTAATGTAATGAAAAGTTTTTGTTATTTAGAGAGTAAGAATGTAATGAAAGGAACCTTTAGAATTCACATGTTGGCAAACACTAAGTGTTAAGAAGCTTGCCACCCTCATACTCTTTTGAAACCCTATACATGGAACAAGCCCATTGGTTACTCACCCCTTAGGTGAATTTGGATAGTTTTATGTATCGCCCACCTACAACTCCTCCCCATCCTCCCTACCCCGTAGCTTTGAAGTTGTAGAAGAAAATAACTAACAAGGGATAGTGTATTTTCCAACATTACAAATAATGTGAGCATTTTTTCTAATCATATGAAGAAAGTGACAACCCATTTTTAGTGTACCAAAGAGTTTTTCTAAAATTTGAAGGTGGACTTCATTACATTGTTGGTGTGTATGAAATAAATAAAAAATGATAAGGAAATAACTGACAGTCTGGATAGTGTGTTTTCCAACATTCGAAATAATGTGAGCATTTTCTTTTCCAATCAGATAAGGAAAGTGAAATGACATTTTTATTGTACCAAAGAGCTATTCTAAAATTTGAAGGTGGACTTCATTACATTGTTGGTGCACACAAAACAAAAAAATTCATAAGGAAATAACTGACAAGTTGCATTGTGTTTTCCAACACTGCAAACCTTTCCTAATTTAGAGAGTATGAATTTAATGAAAGACACTTTTAAAATTTACCACAACTACTACTTAGACTAAAATTTTTGTTTGAATTTCCTCATATTATGGAAAAATAAATGCACAAAAATAATCAAAAGTTGGAAATTACAACTCTTTGGTATAGTAAAATGGCATTTCACTTTCTTTATTTGATTGGAAAAAAAATACTCACATTATTTGCAATGTTGGAAAACATGTTGTCCCTTGTCATCTATTTACTCGTGATTTTTTTTTATTTCATATGCACCAACAATGTAATGAGACCCACCTTCAAAATCTAGAATAACTCTTTGGTACAATAAAAATGGAATTTCACTTTCTTCATCTGATTGGAACAAAAATTGCTCACATTATTTACAATGCTAGAAAACACACTGCCCCCTGCTAGTTATTTTCCTATGTTTTTTTTTGTTTCATACACACCATCAATGTAATGAGGTCCACCTTCAAATTTTAGAATAACTCTTTAGTATAGTAAAAATGGCATTTCACTTTCTTTATCTGATTGGAATAAAAAATGCTCACATTATTTGCAATACTGGAAGATACACTATCCCTTGTCAATTGTCTTGGTGCAGGGTATGTGTAGGATCATCATGGAAAAAATAGGTCCTTAAGTGGCAAAAAATTCAAAAAAATAAGAGTTAGGAAACTTGACGTAAAAAATTGAATAAGTTATCTATATTATTTCAAAAATATGTAAGAATAGAATCTGTACCAAATTGAATGTATTTTCTAAACTACTAGGTTTTTTTTAAATCTATTTGGTGAAAATTTTAAATTTCAATGCAATAGTACTTAAATTTGAGGGAAATAAGTAGGTGTCTATCGACCACCTAACCACGATAAAATGATAATATTTTTATAATATTTTAGACATAAGTAGAGGACTCATGTCTAGATGTGATGCATATTTTTTTGTAATTTTTCCACGTAAATAATTAATTGTGAATTTTTATTACAACTTTTAAAAAATAAAAACTTGTATGTCGACCACCTTAACTTGGTCAAAACTTCTTGAAATTCATTTTTTTTTAAATAATATGTGAAGCATAGAATGTGATATCATTTGAAAGCTATATATGTTTTTCAATTAGCCTACGAATTAGGACTTTAGTCATAATTCAAATAGAAAATGAATAATAATTATTAATTAAATTCAAAGTAGAGCATAATTTATATTGGTGGAAAGCTGAGAATATCCTTTTAAAACCCTTTTCATTTCATCAATTTTGGGTAAAAAAAAGTCATCAGCCACATACTCTACAAATACCCATCATATCGCTACTTTTTGGCCCATCATGATCCTGCACATACCCTACATACAAAACAAACTTTTCATAAGGAAATAATTGATAGGGGATAGTGTGTTTTCCAACATTACAAATATTGTGAGCATTTTTTTGTTCCAATCAAATGAAGAAAGTGAAATGTCATTTTTACTATACCAAAGAGTTCTTTTAAAATTTTAAGGTGGACTTCATTACATTTTTGGTGTGTACGAAATTAAAAAAAAATCATAATGAAATAATTTAGAGGGGACAATGTGTTTTCTAGCATTGCAAATAATGTGAGCATTTTTTTTTTCTAGCCATATGAAGAAAGTGAAATGTCATTTTTACCATTACCAAAGAGTTGTTCTAAAATTTGAATGTGGACTTCATTACATTCTTCATGCATATGAAACACAAAATTTACATAAGGAAATAACTAACATATGACAACGTGATTTCCAACATTACAAATAATGTGAGCATTTTTTTGTTCCAATCATATGAAGAAAGTGAAATTTCATTTTTTGGTAGAAAGAGTTGTTCTAAAATTTGAAGGTGGAATTCATTACATTCTTGGCACATATGGAAGAAAATTTTCCATAAGGAAATAATTGATAGGGGACTGTGTTTTCCAACACTGCAAATAATGTGAGCATTTTTTTTGTTCCAATCAGATGAAGAAAGTGAAATGACATTTTTACTATAAAAAAAATGATGTTCTAAAATTTTAAGGTGGACTTCATTACATTATTAGGTATAGTAAAAATGTCATTTCACTTTCTTCATCTGATTGGAACATAAAAAACTCTCACATTATTCTCAATGTTTGAAAACAAACTAGATCCCTTGTTAGTTATTTCCTTCTAAAAATGATCACATTATTTTTCATCTTGGAGAACACACTGTCCCCTTTCAATTATTTCCGTATGAAAGGTGGAAGATTTATAGGTGGTGGATACATAAAACTAATTAAATTGACCTGACTTCATTACATTGTTGGTGTGTACAAAACAAAAAACCTTCCATAAGGAAATAACTAACACGGGATAGTCTATTTTTTCAGCATTGCAAATAATGAGTGTTTTACATTCTTATTGTCTTAAGCTCAAGGTTGGAGATATTGGGGATGATTTGTAGGTGGGTGATACATAAAACTAATCAAATTGACCTAAGAGGTGATTAACCAATTGGTTTGTTACGTGTAGAGAGTTTTACAACAATATGTGGGTTGCAGGTTTCATAACACCCAATGTTTTCCAACTTGTAATTATTATAATGAAAACCTTTTCTTAAATAGAGAGTATGAATGTAATGAAAGGAACACTTAAAATTTATGAAACTATTACTTAGAGTAAAAAATGTGTTTCAATTTCCTCATATGATGGAAAAAGAAATGCACAAAATAATTGTAGGTTACAAAACATAGTGGGTTGTGAGTGATTACATTCTTCTTGTTTTAAGCTCAAGATTGGAGAGCTTGGGGAGGATTTGTAGGTGGTTGATACATAAAACTAACCAAATTGACCTAAAGAATGACTAACCAATTGGGTTCTTACATGTAAAATTTTTACAACAGTATGTAAGTTGTAGATTTCATAACACCTAGTGTTTTCCAACCTCCAATTGTTGTAATGAAAAGCTTTTCTTTTTTAGAGAGTATGAATGTAACGAAAACTCGATAGATGGGGAGAGTTGGGATAGATTTATAGGATAGATAAGGGATAAGGATAAAATTTTTAGGTTGGTATGATAATGATAATTCATCCAATTTTGCATTTCCATTTGTGCATTGCACATAGTGAGGGAGGAAGAGAGAGAGAGGGGGAAGGAGGGAGATAGGGAGTGTTAGGGTGGGAGCGATAGAGATAGGGAGAGAAAAATGGAAGGATGAAGATAGGGAGTGGTAGGGTGGAAAGGATACAGGGAGGAAGAGAGAGGCAAGGAGGGAGATAAAGAGAGGTAGGGTAAGTGAGGAAGGTATACAAAGATTTTGAGAGAGAGGGAGGGGTAGGTAGAGAGAGATAGTGGAGAGAGGTTGTTTAGGTGTGAGGGAGATAGGGAAATTAGAGAGGGAAGGGGAGATATAAGTAGATAGAAGGTTTTGTATTGCGCATGAATTTGTGCAAGCAAAGAAAGTGAGAGATGATTGTATAAGTGAAGTTGAACAAGTTAATTCAAAGATTCTCAACCTTAAGAATTCCATGGAAAAAATACAATTGGAAATAAATGATAAGGAAAAGGAAAAAAATATATCTAAGTGAAAAAAAGAGAATGGGTATGTGCAAGATCATGATGGGCCAAAAAGTGGCAATATGATGGGTATGTGGCTAACAACTTTTTTTACCCCAAAATTGATGAAATGAAAAGGGTTTTTAAAGGAGATTCTCAACTTTCCACCAATATAAATTATGCTTTACTTTGAATTTAATAAGTAGTTATTATTTATTTTTTATTCAAATTATGACTAAAGTCCTGATCGATAGACTGATTCAAAAACCTCTATAACTTTCAAACGATATCACATTTTTTGAATCCAAAACATGCGTCACATTCTATGTTTCACATACTATAGTATTAAAAAATTTAAAATTGAATTTCATGAAGTTTTGACCAAGTTAAGGTGGTTAGACATATGAGCTTATTATATTTTTTAGAAGTTGTAATAAAAAAACTCATAATTAATTATTTACTTAGAAAAAAATTACAAAAAAATATGCATCACATCGAGACATGAGTCCTCTACTTATATCTAAAATATTATAAAAAAATATTATCATTTTATTGTAGTTAGGGTGGTCAGAGAGGCACCTACTTCATATTTTTTTCCTGAAATTTAAGTACTTCTTCATTGAAATTTCAAATTTTCACCAAATAGATTTCTTTTTTTTTAAACAAACCTAGTAGTTTTAGAAAATAAATTCAATTTTCTATAGAATCTATTCTTACATATTTTGAAATAATATAGATAACTTATTCAAATTTTTACGTCAAGTTTCCTAACTCTAATTTTTTTGATTTTTTTGCCACTTAAGGGCCTATTTTTTCCATGATGATCCTGTACATACATGAATCATATCACATTCATAAAAATACCACCATGACAAATTATTGTGTCTTTTCTCCACTCATGTTTGGGTCCATTTTTTCTTACCAACATCCGTAATTTATGACTAAGGTGAACATAATATAGAGAGGTAGGTAGAGAGAGATATATGTAGGGTGGGGGAGTTAGAGAGAGGTGGTGAGAGAGAGAGGGGGGGGAGGGAGAGGTAGAGAGAGAGAAAGGTAGGTAGAGTGAGAAAGATGTGGGGTGGGAGGGATGGAGGGAGGGAGAGAAAGATGGAAGGAGGGAGATAGAGACGATTCTTACGAAGATTCAAGTAGATTAAAAATACAAATAAATGAATTAGAGAGAGGTGAGTCATTGATCATGATAAGAGTTTTGTTAAACAATGATGGTATTGATAAAGAACTAGTACAAATGAGAAGTATCTTTACAAATATGTACAAGACTAAATATAAGTGTCTTTAGAATATCCAAATGAATAAATATAAGTAGGTTGGAAAATATAGTGGGTTGTGAGTGATTGCATTTTTCTTATTCTAAGCTCAAGGGTGGAACAACTCTTTGCTACAGTAAAAATAGTATTTCACTTTCTTCATCTGATTGGAACAAAAAAATTCTCATATTATTTGCAATGTTGGAAAACACACTATCCCTTGTGAATTATTTCCTTATGAAAATTTTATGTTTCATATGCACCAAGAATGTAATGAATCCCACCTTCAAATTTTAGAACAACTCTTTCGTACGGTAAAAATGGCATTTCACTTTCTTCATTTGATTGGAACAAAAAAGGCTCACATTATTTCTAGTGTTGGAAAACACATTGTCTCCTATCAATTATTTCCTTATGAAAATTTATTTATTTTTCAAACATATGAAGAAATTGAAACATAACTTTTACTCTATGAAATTATAAATTTTGAAGGTGAATTTCATTGCATTCCTACTGTGTAAATAACAAAAGGTTTTTCATTACATTGTTATTATTTTATAAAATTACAAGCTGGAAAACACTTAGAGTAATGAAAGATACCTTTAAAATTTACCACAATTGTTACTTAGAGTAAAAATTGTGCTTCAATTTCCTCATATGATGGAAATCAAATAAACAAAATAATCATAGGTTGGAAAATATAGTGGGTTATGAGTGATATGACTGTGTTTGTTCTAAGCTCAAGGGTGGAGAGCTTGGGGAGTAGTTGCAGGTGGGGGATACATAAAACTAACCTAATTTAGCTAAGCGTTGACTAACCAATTGGGTTATTACATGTAAATGGTTTTACAACAGTATGTGGGTTGCAAGTTTCATAACACCTAGTGTATTCCAACTTGCAATTGTTTTAATGAAAACCTTTTCTTTTTTAAAGAGTATGAATGTAATAAAAGGCACTTTCAAAATTTACAAAAACTATTACTTATATTATTAACCTCATTTTATTTTTATAATAAAATCTTCTTCTTATCTTATACTTCCTTTTCTAAGTGGTTTCATAAGAAAATACCTAATAGGGTACAGTGTGTTTTCCAACACTACAAATAGTGTGAGCATTTTTTGTTCCAATCAGATGAAGAAAGTGAAATTCCATTTTTACTGTACTAGAGAGTTGTTCTAAAATTTAAAGGTGGAATTCAGTACATTATTGGTGCATACAAAACAAAAAACTTTTCATAAGGAAATAATTGATAGGGGACAATGTGTTTTCCAACACTACAAATAATGTGAGCATTTTTTTGTTCCAATCATATGAAGAAAGTGAATACAACCCATGTATATTATAATTGTTACTGTATGGTTTTTCACAATGTTAATATCAAATGTTCTTAATATTTGTTCCATGGAATTCTTAAGTTCAAGAATCTTTGACTCATTTGTTCAACTCCACTTATAGCATCATCTCTAACTTTCTTTGCTTGCACAAATTTATTTGCAATAAAAAACCTCTTGAATTTATCCACTTTTGCATATGTAAACAAGGAACAAATAAGTATGCACAATCTTCCAACTATTCTCCACCTCATCCCTCCTAAATCCACTTGAGACAAATGGTGCTTTAAGGTTTGGTCATGCATGATGCAATTTTCCTCTTTCTAGTTAGTCCAAATTGTAAATCTCCCACCTCCCTTGGAGTAGTCAAAAATTTAAATATTTCCTCTTTTGGAAATCCTACAAAGATCTCCAATTTCTTTGTCCAATCCATATCATTAGCCACCCTTTCTAGTAAACCTTTTCATAAGGAAACATCTGACAAGGGACAATGTGTTTTCCAACACTACAATAATGTGAGCATTTTTTATAAGGAAATAATTGACAGGGGACAATGTGTTTTCCAACACTGAAAATAATGTGAGCATTTTTCATAAGGAAATGATTGAAAAGGGACAATGTGTTTTCCAACATTGTAAATAATGTGACCATCTTTTTGTTCCAATCAAATGAAGAAAGTGAAATACCATTTTTATTGTACCAAATAGTTGTTCTAAAATTTGAAGGTGGACTTCATTACATTGTTGGTGTGTACGAATCAAAAAAATTCATAAGGATATATCTGACAAGGTACAATGTGTTTTCCAACACTGCAATAATGTGAGCATTTTTCATAAGGAAATAATTGACAAGGGGCAGCATGTCTTCCAACAATGGAAATAATGTGAGCAATTTTTATAAGGAAATAATTGACAAGGGACAGTGTGTTTTCCAAAACTGCAAATAATGTGAGCATTTTTTTGTTCCAATCAACTGAACAAAGTGAAATTCCATTTTTACTATACCAAATAGTTTTTCTAAAGTTTTAAGGTGGACTTCATTACATTCTTGGTGTGTACAAATCAAAAAAAATTCATAAGGAAATATCTGACAAGGGATGGTGTGTTTTCCAACACTGCAATAATGTGAGCATTTTTCATAAGGAAATAATTGACAGGGGACAGTTTGTTTTCCAAAATTGGAAATAATGTGAGAATTTTTCATAAGGAAATAATTGATAAGGGACAATGTGTTTTCTAGCATTGTAAATAATGTGAGCATTTTTTTGTTCCAATTAATTGAAGAAAGTGAAATTCCATTTTTCCTATACCAAATAGTTGCTCAAAATTTTTAAGGTAGACTTCATTATATTCTTGGTGTGTACAAATAAAAAAAAATCATAAGGAAATAGTAGACAAGGGACAATGTGTTTTCCAACACTGGAATAATGTGAGCATTTTTCATAAGGAAATAATTGATAGGGGACAATGTGTTTTCCAACACTCAAAATAACATGAGCATTTTTCATAAGGAAATAATTGACAAGGGACAATGTTTTTTCCAACATTCCAAATAATGTGAGCATTTTTTTGTTCCAATCAAATGAAGAAAGTGAAATGCCATTTTTATTGTACCAAATAGTTTTTCTAAAATTTTAAGGTTGACTTCATTACATTCTTGGTGCATACAAAACACAAACTTTTCATAAGGAAATAATTGACAGGGGACAATGTGTTTTCCAACACTACAAATAATGTGAACATTTTGTGTTCCAATTAGATGAAGAAAGAGAAATTCCATTTTTACTGTACCAAAGAGTTCTAAAATTTTAAAGTGGACTCCATTACATATTTTTTGCTTATAAAACAAAAAAAAAACACATAAGAAAATAACTAACAGGGGACAATGTGTTTTTGAACACTATAGATAATATGAGTATTCAAAAGATTGAATATTTTCTCTTTTGGAAATCCTACAAAGATCTCCCATTTCTTTTTCCAATCCATGACATTAGCCACCCTTACCAATAAACCTCATATTGACACTTGGTTATTTCCTCTTTCTTGATATCTCCCATATATAAAAACTCACAATTGCAAAAATAACATAAGGTACTAGTAAGTGAGAAATATTTGTTAAATTTTAAGATAGGTACATATCATGAGGAAGTATTGCATCATGTTAAAGGATATATTTCATTTATTTTTGGGAATCTTGGTCATGGTAGTATGAGAATAAATTCATATATTTGTATAAAGAGAATACTTACACTATGATGAAGGACAAGAAGAAACATACTCTAGGGATGGATGATTTGAGAAACTATTTAAGTGTCATAAAATATTTTACCAAGATCTAGATTTGAAAGTAGTTCAGGGTCCCTTGAGGGTTTCATGCCTTGAGCCTATTTCTAGCTATGGTTGTAAGATCTTCTTGAGTTTGTCTCTCTATTGGGTTCTCTTGCATGGTCACTTTCACTGCACGTTGGAGGAAATTTGAACTAATTTTGAGTCTGGGGTTGTTGAAAAAGTCAAGATCAGCTTTTCTTTCACCTAAATCAGACATTTTATGCCAAAGTTATGAGGGTTTGAAGAGTTGCCAAATATGGGAGTTGTGAAGCTTTTGGTGCATTTTCAAGCAGATCAAACCTTACCATTAGATCTAGAGCATCTGAGAGATGAAAATCAACATATAACTCAACTATATTCAGCATCGATTGTTCATGAGGCAAAAAAATTTTACCCAATAGGCCATATGGCTACCCGCCAGGTATAGGGTATGATATTCATTTTTTGCAGAATAAAAAATAAAATTATGTTCTACAATTTTATGGGCTTTATAATTTTTTTGTGGCATTTTATATTATGGGGGGGTGTTTATTTTATTTGGAGGATTTTTAATGGGACTCAATTCTTGGTACGAGGGTACCAAGCCTTTGTACCTCAATTTCCCCATTAGATAGTTTTGTCGGCCTCCATCCTCTCCTGACCACTACCTCCCACCATTGGCCAATCCACCAAGATCTCCACCAACTAGTGGTTGTTCCACTACCAACCATCTTGTCTCCTGTTGGTAGTTGCTTGTAACCCTTGGACCCCAGTCACATTGAGTCTATGGGCTCATGCACTAGGGGCTCTGCTTGCCAACGTCGGGGCATCCACTACCACCACCTTAGCTTAGCTCACTTGTTGCCTGTCTAGCAGCAAGATTTTATTTTTCATTTTTTTCCCCCTGGTCATATGGCAGACCAAGGGCCAGAGCAAAAGGAGCCAAAAAATTTCCCCCATTTAGCTTGTGAAGTACCTAATCTTCCCCCAAATAGCCCTCTTTTTCATTTTATCATAACTTTTGACCCTGGAGGAAATTTTTTTGAAATGAGATATTGCTAGAAAGCTAGTGAACCTAATTTTTTGATGAAGTTTTTTTTAGAGATTTTTCTATTTGGTGGGATTTTTTTTTTGAATTTAGATATTCATATTTTGCTTTGGAGGGCATATATTTTGACTCGGTGATCCTTTCTTCACCATTCTCATGATATTGGAAAGCTAATTCTATCCTCTACATAGATTTGACATCAATTTAAAATTTATATTTATGCATGTTTTTTCATTCTCTCCTTTTGCAATCATTGGGTATTGTAATAAATGAACTGACATAAAGTTCCATCAGGTGGGTTTCTTGCATAATAATCTGATTAGAGTGTAGTTTCACTTTAATCTCATCTGGATTTTGATGACAACTCACATGTGTTGTATTTGGATTCTTAGTTTCTTTTGGCCACATCTTGATTCTAGCTTGGCACATATCAAATTCACATTGGTTCACACTTTAGATTGAGAGCCTATGGTTATTGATCCACATTGGGTCACATCTCAGTTTGAGGGCCATTAAATTTATGGTTAATGTTACAAAATCTTCATGGTAATTTCTCCTATGGATCAATTTTATTCACATTTTGGAATCAACATCAAGATATATGACTTCTAGATTATTTCATCATCTCATTCCCTCTTATGGAGGGAATCATTTCATCTACGATTGTTTTATGGATTTCAGGGTTGTTCCAATTTGTGAGTTTTCTAGTGTTCTATGGTATTGGGTCTATTATTGCATTATTATGATTCTACCTGAGTCCTTCTCCCATTTGGTTTCTTATAAATAGAAGTATCTTTCCTTGCTTGTTGGATTTAGGTTCTAGTGTTACTCCACATTGTTCTTCTAGTGCTTCTTTGCAATAGGTCATCTCATCGTAGGGGGGTTTTTTCCCACTAGATTTTCTTCTCTACGTCATTCATTGCATTTGTAAATGGGTACCTAATCAAGCCTTGTTGTTGGGATCCATTCATTCTTTCATGCATCTTTTACTTTAGTGTTTTAGCTTCTTTCTAAGTTCATCTTAAGGGATGGTGTTAGAGTAATAAGTTACTACACTTAATTATTTACATCATATTGATTAATTAATTAAGCCACTTATCGCTTTAGTTACTTAAGCTAAACTTTGTTACATTAATAATTAATTATTTATTAATTATTAAGTGTGCACAATAGGGTTTCCCTTTAGGGTTATGCATACAATTATTTTATAAAGAAAATCATCTCATGTAATTTATGAATTGCTAAATAATATTATTTGCATGTCTTCATGCAAAGCTCTTGCTTTTTTCTATTTTTCTGGTTTGCATGTCTGATCTTGGTTTCTAACAAGGGATATGTATAGAGAGAGTTATGGAGGGAGGGAAGGATGGGTAGGTGGAGAGAGGGTGTGTTCGTGTGTGATGGAGAGAGAGGAGGGAGGATGGAGATAAAAAGTGATGAGGTGGGTGGGATAGAGGGAGGGAGAGAAAGAGGGAAGGAGGGAGATAGGAATTGGTAGGGTGGGAGGGATAGAAGGACCCAAAATGGAATTAGTAGGAGGGAGATATGTGATGGTGGGTTGTGGGAAATTTAGGCACCCTAAATGGATTTCATGAGACCAATATTTATAGATAATAATTATTAGAGATTCCATAGGGTATCCTTCATAGTACACACTTGACATTGTACATGTTGCTTCATATAAGAAATTTCTCAATGTCAACAACCAACATTTTCTCATTATGCAGAAGAAGACCAAAGTGTGTATTGCTTAATATAAGAAATTGCTTCATATAATTAGTAGGGATTTCATGGGGCATCCTTCATAGCAGGTACTAGAATCTATGAAATGAAAAAGGAATCTACTCTAAAAACACTTGAAAACAATAAAGGAATTAGTCTATAGGATTTCATTTGTAGATAAGAAAACAAATGGAGGAGGTCAAATAAATTCTTGTGAATATGTTTAATGTATACTATGTTGTGTAACCACACATTTAGGATGATAAAATCCCCTACTTACAACATTACTTCATTGTAGTTATTCATAGTTCTACATTGCATAGTTATTTCTAAACATGTCTTGGGTTCCCATATAAGACATTTATTGACACATCCTACCATGCATGACCATCCACAATTGAGTTAGAAGCTCATAAAAAAAACTTGACAAGGCACATGAAACTTTTTAGAGCATAAATTGTATGTACCAATAAGTTCAATAAATTTTTACAGTCTAATAATATAAATATAAAGAGTGACACAAAATTCTTACATTCTAATTAAGAGGGAATGAATGATTTTAATATCTAACCTCATACACCCTCTTTATAAATTATTATTATTCTTGATTACCATTAAGGTATGGTAGTTGAACTATTATAATATATTTTTTCATGTATTAAGGTGGATAGTAGTGTTTGGCCTGCTTGGTTATGTGCATATGCTCCTATTTGTGGTGAAATTAGTGTTATAAGTAGGTTGTGTTGGACTTTTCGTTGCACCAAAAGATTGACCTATCAATGCCTGATACAAGCTTTAGTTAAGAAACACAGGAGGTGGTTAGACCATGTCACAAACCCAAGTGCTTAGTGCTACAAGGAAGACCAAGGGTCACACCTTGCAACAATCCTCCCCTAGAATAAGCATGGGGTTTGAACCTATGACCAGCTATGATACCAATTGTTGGACTTGTTGTTGCACCAAAAAATCAACCTGTTAATGCCCGATACAAGCTTCGGCTAAGAACCAAAAGATGTGATTAGACCATGTCACAAACCCAAGTGCTTAGTGTTGCAAGGAAGATCAATGGTGACACCTTGCAACAGGTTGGCCATAGATCAAACCCCTCTATCTCTATTGATGGGGATATAGTTCTTGTAGAGCTTACCAAAGAAAAGGAAAATGTTTTGGTTTGTTTTGTATGTAGACAATTTAAACTCATCATAAGTTATATGCTAAATTATACTTGGACAAAATTTGGTCTTTGTTAGCAATCTAATTAGAGAGGTGTAGGTAGAGAGAGGTGAGGTGCAATGAATAAAGAGAGATGTAGGTAAAGCTAGATACAAATGTATGGTGGGAGAGGTACAAAGAGAGAGATCTAGTGTGTGTGTATGAGATAGAGAGATAGGGGTGAGGGAGAGGTAGAGAGAGGGTTAGGTAGAGAGAGGTAGAGGTTGTGTGTATGTGTGTGTGTGAGAGAGGGAGAGATGGGACATGTAGGTATAAATAGAGTAAGAAAGGGAAGTGGGGACGGATGGATGGATGGTAGGTGGAGAGAGGTTGTTATTTACACAATAGGAATGTAATGAAATTCACCTTCAAAATTTATAACAAGTCTTAGAGAAAAAAATGTGTTTGAATTTCTTCACATGTTTGAAAAATAAATAATTTTTCATAAGGAAATAATTCACAAGGGACAATGCGTTTTCCAACACTGCAAATAATGTGAGAATATTTTTGTTCCAATCAAATGTAGAAAGTGAATTGAAATATTTATTGTACCAAAGAGTTGTTCTAAAATTTGAAGATGGAATTCATTACATTCATGGTACATATGAAACAAAAAAAATTCATAAGGAAATAATTGACAGGGGAAAGTGTGTTTTTTGATTCCAATAATATGAACTTATGAAACTTTCCATAAGGAAATAATACCTCCCCAAACTCTCTACCCTTGAGATTTGAACAATTACAATGAAATAACTCAACCCACTTGCTTTTCCAACCTGAAATTATTATGTGCATATATTTTTCATGAGGATGAATTTAGGATAGCTAAGACAATGATTTAAGGGGTCCTAAGAGGATGGATTAAGGGTATATACAATATCCTTGAATTAAAATATGTGTCATGTGAGAAAATTAGTCTTATAAAATAGATGGCTTAAAAGGGTACATAATTTCAGATAAGGGGTATAAAATATTTGGATTTTAAACTAGATAAGGTTCTTTGTATGGATTAAAGTAGTCACCATGTATTTTGTGTCGATTTGGTTATTTTTATGTCTCCCTAAAATATAAACCCCCCATACTCTCCATTGTTTAAATTTGAACATATAAAATGAAATAATGGAAACCAATATTGTGTTTTCCAACATGTAATTATTTTGTGCATGTACTAGAATATATGAAATGAAAAGGGAATCTAATCTAAAAACACTTCAAAATATTTAGACCAAAGTGAATGAGATAGATAATGTATTGGTTTCAAGTTTCATAAACCGTCTACTCAAACCCAGTGTGTTTTCCAACTTGCAATTATACCATGCATTTACTTTCTCCATCTAATTGTAACAAAAAAATGATCACATTATTTTCAGTGTTGGAAAACACATTGTCCCCTATCAGTTAATTCCTTACGAAAAGTTATTTTTCGTACACACCAAGAATGCAAGAGAGAGAGAGAGGGAACTTTCCAATCTGAAATTTTTGTAAGGAAAACATTTTCTTATTTAGAGAGTATGAATGTAATGAAAGGAACTTTCAAAATTTACCACAATTGTTACTTATAGTAAAAATTGCATTTCAATTTCTCATATGGTGGAAAAATAAATGCAAAAAATAATTGTAGGTTGGAAAACATAGTGGGAGTGATTACATTCTTCTTTTTCTAAGCTCAAGGGTGGAGAGCTTGGGGAGGATTTGTAGGTGGGGGATACATAAAACTAATCAAATTAGCCCGATGGGTGACTAACCAATAAGGTTGTTATGTGTAGAGGGTTTTACAACAGTATGCTAATTGTAGGTTTCATAACACCTAGTGTTTTCTAACCTATAATTATTGTAATGAAAACCTTTTATAATCGGTTAATTGGAGAATTATACGTTATTGTCATTTGAGTAAAAAAATTATGATAAATTTGGTAAATTGGGTACCTGCTACCTCCAGTTTTGCATTTCCACTTGTCCATTGCACATAGTGCACATGCTCCTTCATCAACTTCTCAAGAGTAGGAAGGATCCCTTCAGTCAATAAATTATCTATCTTATTCACTTTAAGTTTTTTTAGAGTAGGAATATAGTGATGAAACCTATATTAATTAGGTGTTGTATTTATGTTTTAGTGATTTGCATTGATTAGTAAAATGAACTATCGCTTAATGATATACACAAGAGAGAGGCATTGAATGAAAATTCTTAGTACCTTTTTTATTTGGATGATGAACTAGGATGATCAATTTATATTCTAAAAGAATTGATAGTACATGTTTTTCTAAGGGGAATAGAGGGGGAAGGAGGAAGATAGGAAGTCATAAGGAGATATGGTGAGAGAGGAGATATAGAGAGAAGTATAGAGGGATAGGGGAGGGAGAGATCTAGCAAGGTGGGATGGGATGGATAAGAGGTAGGTAGATAGAGTTAAGGTTGAAGGAATAAATTAATAAGTAGGTAGAGAGAGTGAGGGGAGATAGGGAAAGGAGAGAGGAAATGGGAGAGATAAGTAGATAGAGAGGGGAAGTTGGGAAGGAGGGAGATGTAGGTAGAAAGAGATGTGGGATGGGATGGATCAACAAAAAATTAGGTAGAGAGGGAGAGAGTGCATGGAGATAGAGAGAGGGAGGGACAAAGAGAGAGGGAAAGAAGGAGGTGTAGGTAGGGAAATATTATTCTTATCTTTTACTTTGCTTTCTAAGTGGTTAATTTTAGTCTTCTATTGTTTTTCTACAATTTCAACACTTCCAACTATTTTTCCTTTTGTGCTTGAATCTAATTTTACTTTTCCTTATCATTTATTTCCAATTGTATTTGTTCCATGGAATTCTTATGTTCAAGAATCATTGAATTCATTTGGTCAAATCCACTTATACAATCATCTCACTTTCTTTGCTTACACAAATTCCCACCTTACTTCTCCCTCTCTATCTACCTCTCTCTACCTTTCCCTCTCATTCCTTACCGATTCCACCTTCCCTTATCCATCTCCTGACTCCTCTCACCTATCCCATCTTTCCCTTTCTATTCTCCCTATCTCTTTTCTCTATCTCTATCCTCCCCCCCTACCCATACCTCTCTCTATCTCCCTCCTTCCATATTTCTCTCCCTCCCCCTATCCCTCCCACCCTACTACTCCCTATCTCCCTTCTTCCCTCTCTCTCCCGCCCTACCGAAAATTCCTAACTATTCATAAAAATAGAATTAAATTCATTCATATATAGTTATCAACTCTTAGATTACTTATTTGCATCATGGTGATTAGTTCATGTTACACAAGGTTGGCTCTAATCTTAAAAATGTGTGGATGAAAATGACTACATGCGAGCCCCCACTCAATACTTTTGATAAACCAAATTAATTAAATAATCCACCTTAGTATTTCCTTACCATTTTTCATAATTTAATATTCCTCCAATTCTCAAATGTTCATTCATATGACATATGTCATTTCTCTTTATATGTGCAAGTATGCACAATCTTCCAACTATTCTCCACCCCATCCCTCCTAAATCCACTTGAATCAAATGTTGTTTTAAGGTTTGGCAATACATGAGGAAATCTTCCTCTTTCCTACATTAGGTGGTCGGTTTTGAATTTCGTGCTTGGCCATTTTAGAGGATGGGAGATTATTAATTTTCTTGTTTAGTATTTTATGTATAGATATTTGTTTTTGAGGATTTTAGCCCATGTAACATGCACATGTTTGCATAGGTACCAAATAATCTTGAATCCCAAATCTTTATTTTGGATCAAAATGATTCTTGTACCTATTCAACCATTTAACCTACATACATTTTCACAAGGAACCAAATGTATTTTATTTTATTTTGGGGATAAATACCATACAAAAATATTCATTCATTTTTCTAGTGTAAAGACAAGAAAATGAAATAAGGAAATAAAAAGAAAGATAAAGAAAGCATACAATACATTTTACTTTCAATAACATTGCTCCTTAGATAGTTAAAATGAAGTGTAACCTTGCTCTATTTGATATGGTCTCTTAGATGCTTGATTTAATATTATTACTAGAATGTGGATTTCTCTTTAAACCAACATAGTGTTCATATAGTTGGACTATTCTTAATAGAAAAATGGTAGCACACACCTACTAGAAAATGTGTCAATGATAATGAAGGGTAAAGGCTTATATTTTTAGAATCTTGTTATCAAGAATGATGCAATTCAAGGATCAAGATATCACAATATATGAGAGAGATTATAATTGGTTCCATGAGATAATTATCCATCACTCTAAATCTCTTGAATTTATCCACTTCTGCATTGTCATTTTCCCATTGTGCATAGTGCACATGTTCCTTCATCAAATTTTGAAGAGTAGGAAGAATATCTTCAATCAATACATTATATATCTCATTCACTTTGTTTTTCTTCTTTTCAAGTGTTTTCAAAGAATATTCCATCTTTTCATGTGTGTGTGTGTGAGAGGGAGGAGAGGTAGAGAGAGGGTTAGGTAGAGAGAGGAATTATTATTTAATATGTAACCCATGTATATATTATAATTGTCACTATATGGGTTTTAATCATGTTTATATCAAAGGTTATTAATATACTTTTTTAGGATTAAAATTCTAATTCTACCTTATTGTTTGTAACATATTTATGGTAGTTTATAAAAATTGAAAGATCTAATAATATCTCCAATATTTGAAATTTACATAAATTTATAAGTTTATCCCATAAGTTTGGATGGAGTGGTAGGGGTCTTCATATCTTTCTTTGACACAAAATAAAATCAATTGAATTAGAAAATTGAAAATATATTTTATATCTGAGAATCCCAAGGAGCACATGTAGATAGGTAGGATATGAGGACCAATTAGAGTAACTTCAACCGTGATGAGTACATATGTACTAATTAGTTCTATCAACCCAATAACTTAATTTAGTTGAGTTTATTTTTTGTGTATTGCATTCATCTTCACAATGAGCTCCTTATGTACCTTCTCTTGCACTATGCAGTAAATTTTATTAATTATCATTCCTATCTCAATCTCATATCTATTATCATGAAGGATTTTTTAAATAAAATTCACTAGAACCTTGTACATCACCTTTATTTCTTAAGGGAGGTGAGAATTTCATGAAATCATTGGTTGCATCAATAAGATATGAGAGATAATTCTATAAATGGAGTTGAACAAATGAAGTCAAAGATTCATGAACTTAAGAAATATATGGAGCAAATACAATTTGAAATAGATGGTGTTATAAGTGGAGATAGAGAGAGAGGGAATTAGTGAGGGAGGGAGGGAGGGGTACATGGAGAGAGATTGTGTGGGAATGAGGGAGAGAGAGATAGAGGAGGAAGGAGGGAGATAGGGAGAGGTAGGTAGAGAGAGGTGGTGTGTGTGTGTCATTGATCATGAAAAGAGTTTTTTTAAATACTGATGGTATCGATAAAGAACTAGTAAAAAGGAGAAGTATCTTTAGAAATATATACAAGAATAAATATAAGTATGTTTAGAATATCCAAATCAATAAATTCATACATTTGTATAAATGGAATACTTACACTATGATGGACAAAAAGAAACATACTCTAGGGGGAGATAGAGGGGGAAAGGGGGTGATGCAGGAGCATCCAATGGTGTGAGGGAAATCTTACATCACCCAAAAATATGCTTTCCATTTATTTTTACATAGTTTTATTTTTGTAGATGTTTTCCCATTTTCGGATACCCTTTTCATCGAATAAGAGTTTCCAACTTTAAGAATTGCTTTTCTACTTTTTCTTCTCAACTGCTATTTTTAGCAGGTGTGAATTTGAAGGCATGGGAAGACAAAAATTTATGGGAAGGTTCAAGACAGAAAAATAAGTACTTTGGTGAAAGAATCAAGTCAAGATCATTCACGGTTTGAAAGTTACTCAAGTTCCAGTTTCTGCTTTTTGCCCTGAAAAACCTTCTGAGTCCAATTTGAGGCACTAAATAGTTCTAGATGGGCCCGATAATTTGTGGAAATGCCAAAGTAGTCATTCATAGGCCTATTTTGTAGAACATCATCTTTTCGAGAGCTTTCTGAAAAGGTATTATCATTGAAGATCTGACAGTCGGATTAAAAGTTATGGCTTCCGGAAGTTGGTGAATATTTTAGAAATGTGCTAATTTTTTAATGTGGATTTAAATTTGAATTTCAAATTATAATTTTTGACACCAAACTACCAAAACTTATATCTCAAATGTTGTTTTTGGGTCCAAACTAAAAAGCGTCTATTTATGGGCTAGTTTTTGATTTTTGGGTAACTTTTTGGGAAAGAGTTTGCATGTTGTGAAAAGGGGATTTTTCAGCAATTCTGTAATTTTTCTAAACTTCTGTAATTTTGCATGTATCATAGAGCTTGAGGATTTGTGATCCTCTGCATGTAATTGTTCCATATTTTAATATAATATTTTATTCTCTATTTGTGAGTGTATTTCTGTGTCTCAGGTTTGCTCCCTTGTCAGGTGGTATCAGAGCGGGTTTTATTGAGTGTGTAAACAAATCATCGATCGTGAGGTAGTTTGCACCATGACCGTGGTTGTGGGTTCAAGATCTTCAAGATGCCTCCAAGAGTGATTACTGGTAGGCATGGTGGTTCCAGAGGTGCTAGAGGTGGCAAAAATGCTGGTGGAAGAGATCCATTGGTGGCCAAGGGTTTCAGAGCCCTCCAGAGACAAATTGATGCATTGCAGGAACAAATGAGAAGAGGGTTAAACTCGGGAAGGAGAGGAGAAAGTGAGGATGAAGAAGAGGTGGAAGATTCAGACATAGAAGAGGAAGAAGAAGCAATTGATCAAGATCAGATGTAGTTGATAAGGGTCATATCAAAGATTGGGAAAAGACCCAGAATAGAAGTCCATAGTTATTCCAGAAGTCTGAACCTGAAAGATTTGATCGATTGGATCAATGAGCTAGAAGAATATTTTGAGTATGAAAAAGTAGAGGACCCAGATCAGGTTAAGTTTGCAAAAATGAAGCTCAAGGGTCATGCCAATATTTGGTGGAAAGAGGTCCAGTTGGAGAGAAATTGAAGAGGAAAAGGAAATATCAGTAGTTGGGATCACATGGTCGAGAATCTGAAGAAGCAGTTCATACCAGTGGACTATGAGTTAGATCTACTAAAGAAATTGCAAGGATTGAAGCAAGGAAGTAGATCTGTGAAAGAATACAAAGAAGATTTTCACAAGATGATCATCAGAACAGGCCATGCAAAGGCCAATAAGGAGAAGGTAGCCCGTTATCTTAATGGGTTATGACCAAGCATTCAAGAGGAGATAAGCCTAGTCAGAATGACCACCATTGAGGATGCATACCAGTTTTCTCTAAAAGTTGAGGAGAAGTTGAACAAAAGATTTGACAACAAGAAAAAAGGACAAGGAGGACAAAGTAGAAGGTGTAGTGGAAGATCTTCTAGAAGCCGAAATGAGGATGAAAGGAAAAATGAAGATGTGGGTATGAGTCAAAGCCAAAGGAATGATAACTTCTACCACCCTCATGATCAAAACAGTGGGGAT
The DNA here is from genome assembly GCA_007258455.2 of Sequoia sempervirens. Taxonomy (NCBI): domain Eukaryota; kingdom Viridiplantae; phylum Streptophyta; class Pinopsida; order Cupressales; family Cupressaceae; genus Sequoia; species Sequoia sempervirens. The sequence continues at coordinate 228,685,655 of VDFB02000002.1, forward strand.
CAAAGAGGTAGAGGAAGAGGAAGATCTAGGCTAGGACCCATAAGAGGTGGTTTAAGAGGAACTTGTTTCCATTGTGGTGAAGAAGGACATTGATCCTATGAATGTCCACAACACCAAGGAAGGATAGATAGAATGCTGGAAGGTCATGGAAGAGTTGCACATGTAGATGAAGAGGCTCAATCTAAGCATTCAGATGATGTTGAAAGGGGAGAAGCCCTAGTGGTTAGAAGAGCCCTGGTGACTGAAGAGAAGGAGCCAGAATAGAGGAAGACTCTATTCCGCACAAGGTGCAAGTGTGAAGACAAATGTTGTGAGGTCATTATTAACAGTGGGAGCACTGATAATCTGGTGTCAGAAGAGATGGTTATGAATTTGAAGTTTAAAAAGGAAAGGCATCCACATCCATATCAGATTGCCTAGTAGTAGAAAGACCACAAAATTCTGGTCAATGAGTAGTGCTTGGTGAACTTCAAGATTGGAAGCTATTGTGATGAGGTATTCTGTGATATCATCCCCATGGATGCATGCCACATGTTGTTGGGGAGGTCGTGGCAGTTTGATAGGAGAGTTGTACATGATGACCATGCAAACACTTATTCCCTGATGAAGGATGGAGTCTGTCATAAGTTGAAACCCCTGAAGAAGGATGAAGAAAAGGTATGCAATAGTCCTAGAATTCTTTTTGTTGATGGAAGGAAATTTTTAGAAGGCATGAAGCATGAGCATATGCGCTATGCATTGATTCCTAGAATGGAAAAGGAAGATAGGGAGAAGGTTCCAATAGAAGTTTTTGAACTATTAGATGAGTTTCAGGAGATTATTTATGATAATGTACTTGAAGGTTTACCACCAATGAAGAAGATCAGTCATCAGATTGACTTGATCCCTAGAGCCAATTTTCCAAATAAGGAAGCTCACAGAATGACTCCTGCAGAAAATGAGGAGTTGAACAAACAAGTTCAGGAGTTGTTGAGAAAGGGTTCAATTTGAGAGAGTCTGAGCCCATGTGTAGTACCTGCAGTACTAGCACCAAAGAAGGATGGAGAGTGGAGGATGTGTGTAGACTCCCAAGCCATAAATAAGATAACAATCAAGTACAAATTTCCCTTGCCAAGGATGGATGACCTGATGGACTATTTGAGTGGAGCACAATACTTCACGAAGATTGATCTAAAGAGCGGATATCACTAGATCCAAATTCGAGAGGATGATGAATGGAAGACTACCTTCAAGACCAAGGAGGGCCTGTACGAGTGGTTAGTCATACCTTTTGGGATAACCAATGCACTGAGCACATTCATGAGGCTCATGAATGAGGTACTGTAAGAGTTTCTAGGAATTTTTGTCATTGTGTATTTAGATGATATTTTGATTTTCAGTAAGAACTTGGATGAGCATTTAATGCATATTCTTAAGGTTTTTGAGAAGTTGAGAGAGGAGATATTATTGATAAATTTGAAAAAGTGTAGCTTTGTTAAAAAGGAGTTAGTGTACTTGGGGTTTGTTGTCTCAACAAAGGGTCTAAAGATGGACCCAGAGAAGGTGAAGGCTATTCTAGAATGGCCTACCCCAAGAACTGCTACTAAAGTGAGATCTTTCCATGGTTTGGCTAGTTTTTATAGAAAGTTCATTAGAAACTTCAGTAGTATTTGTGCACCCCTGACTGAAACAATGAGAGGGGATAGAAAAGAGTTCAAGTGGAGCACTAGAGAAGCCAAGAGTTTTGATATGTTGAAGCAGAAGGTGACAGAGCAACCGGTTTTATCCCTCCTAGATTTTAATAAGCTGTTTCAGGTGGATTGCGATGCCAGTGGTTGTGCCATTGGAGCAATGATGAGCCAAGAAGGTAAGCCCATTGCCTATTTTAGTGAAAAGTTAAGTGATGCAAAGAGAAAATACTTTATATATGATCAGGAATTTAATGCAATAGTTCAAACATTGAAGAAACGGAGACATTATCTATTGCCAAAGGAATTTGTTTTGTTTACTGATCATCAAGCATTACAGTATCTGAGTAGTCAGGGAAAATTAAATCAGAGGCATATAAAATGGGTAGAATTTTTACAGAGTTATACCTTTGTTTTAAAGCATATGAGTGGCAAGTCAAATAGGGTTGCAGATGCCTTAAGTAGGAGGCAAACATTGTTGACTGAAATGCAAATTGAAGTGGTTTGGTTCGATGAACTCAAGACATTGTATCCTAAAGATCTTGATTTCGCAAAGGCTTGGAAAGCTTGCAAGGAGCCTGTTATAGTTGACAAGATGAAGTCGTTGGATTTCATAATCCAGGATGACATGCTATTTAAGGGAAGCCAATTTTTTATTCCAAGGAGTTCCATGAGGGTGAACCTAATAAAGGAGAAACACGGTGGAGGAATGGCAGGACATTTTGGTTGGGATAAGACCATTGCCATTATCAGTGAGCATTATTGTTGGCCTCAATTATCACAAGATGTGAAGAAGTTTGTGCAGAGTTGTAGGGTATGTCAGATGGCTAAAGGAGTGAGCCAAAATACTGGGTTGTATCAGCCCTTACCTGTACCAGAGAGGTCGTGGGAGGATATAAGTATGGACTTTTTTCTTGGTTTGCCAAGGAAACAGAGAGGGAATGATTCAGCATTTGTGGTAGTTGACAGGTTTTCAAAGATGGCACATTTCATCCCATGCCAAAAGACCCATGATGCAATCCACATTGTTGACTTGTTCTTCAAAGAAGTGGTGAGACTACATGGTCTGCCAAAGAGTATAGTCTCAGATCGTGATACCAAGTTTGTGGGATACTTTTGGAGGACCTTGTGGAAAAAGTTGAAAATAGAGTTGAAGTTTAGCTCTGCACACCATCCACAAACTTATGGGTAGACTGAGGTTGTGAACAGAAGTCTAGGTAACCTACTGAGATGCTTGGTAGGAGATAAATCCAAGGGATGGGACTTGATCTTACCCCAGGCAGAATTCTCTTACAACAATTATGTCAATAGAAGCATTGGTAGATCACCATTCTAGATTGTGTATGGAGGCAGTTCCAGGACCACTCCAGAACTAAGAAAGATGGACCAAGAGAACAAGTTAAGTACCGAAGCCAAAGACTTTGTAGAGCACATCAAGAATATACATAAGAATGTCAGAGCACATATTAACAAGATGAATATGTAGTATAAGGATAAGGTAGATCAAAAGAGGAGGTATAAGGAGTTTCAGGTTGGTGATGGCATGATGGTCCACTTGAGGAAACAAAGGTTTCTAGTGGGAACCTATAACAAACTGAAGATAAAGAAGTTTGGTCCCTATAAAATTATGAAGAGACATGAATCAAGGAATGCATATGAGGTAGAGTTTCTGGATGGAGTCAATATTTTCCCTGTGTTTAATATTTCAGATTTAACAGAGTATCATGAAGGTGGTGCAGAAGAAGTACCAATAATAGAACAGTGTGGCATTAGAGCACCTACTTTAGAGAAGGAGTAGATTGAAGAAATCCTAGATAGTCATGTGGGAAGAAGTACCAGAAACAAGCAATATGAAGAATATTTGGTGAAGTGGAGAGGAAGGCCTGTGGAAGATTCATCCTGGTTGTCTAAGGCAGAGGTTGACCATTTGGGTTTTCCTCAACCATCTGAGACGTGACGGGGTCACTTCTCAAATTACCCTGGGTGTCTGATGCAGGAGCATCCAGTGGTGTGAGGGCAATCTTGCATCACCCAAAAATATGCTTTCCATTTATTTTCCTGTTCTTTTCTTTTTGTATATTTTTTTTACATTTTCGGATACCCTTTTCATCGAATAAAAGTTTCCAACTTTCATAATTGCTTTTATGCTTTTTTCTGCTCAATTGCTATTTTTAACAGGTGTGAATTTGAAGGCGTGGGAAGAAAAAAATTTATGGGAAGGTTTAAAATAGAAAAATAAGTACTTTGGCGAAAGAATCAAGTCAAGATCATTCACAGTTTGAAAGTTATTCAAGTTCCAGTTTCTGCTTTTTGCCCTGAAAACCTTCTGAGTCCAATTTGAGGCACTAAACGGTTCCGGATGGGCCCAAAAATTTGTAGAAATGCCAAAGTATTCAATTATAAGCCTACTTTGTGGAACATCATCTTTTTGAGAGCTTTCTGAAAAGGTATTATCATTGAAGATCTGACGGTCGGATTAAAAGTTATGGCTTTCGGAAGTTGGTTCATATTTTAGAAATGTGCTAATTTTTGAAGGTGGATTTAAATTTGAATTTCAAATTGTAATTTTTGGTGTCAAACTACCAAAATTCATATCTCAAATTTTTTTTTGGCTCCAAACCAAAAAGGGGCTATTTATGAGCTAGTTTCTAATTTTTGGGTAACTTTTTGGGAAAGAGTTCGCATGTTGCGAAAAGGGGTTTTTTCAGCAATTCTATAATTTTTCTCAACTTCTGTAATTTTACATGTATCACAGAGCTTGAGAATTTGTGATCCTCTGCATGTAAGAGTTCCATATTTTAATAGAAGATTTTATTCTCTATTTGTGAGTGTATTTCTATGTCTCGGGTTTGCTCCCTCATTAGGGGGAGATAGGGAGTGGTAGGGTGGGGGGGGATAGAGGGACCCAAAATAGACATAGTAGGATGGGGTATGTGTTGGTGGATTGTGAGACATAGGGACCCAAAAAATACTTGAAAAAATGTAGACCAGAGTGAATGAGATAGATAATGTATTGACTAAAGAGATTCTTCCTTCTCTTGAGAAGTTGAGAGATAGATAAATAATTACAAGTTGGAAAACACAGTGGGTTGTGAGTGATTGCATTCTTCTTGTTCTATGCTCAAGGGTGGAGAGCTTTAGGATGATTTCCAAGTGGGGGATACATATAACTAATCAAATTGACCTTATGGATGACCAACCAATTGGGTTGCTATGTGTAGAAGGTTTTACAACAATATGTGGGTTGTAGGTTTCATAGCACCTAGTGTTTTCCAACCTACAATTGTTTTAATGAAAACCTTTTATTATTTAGAGAATACGAATGTAATGAAAGAAAATTTCAAATTTTACCACAACTATTAGTTAGATTAAAATTTGTGTTTCAATTTCATCATATTATCAAAAAAATAAATACACAAATTAATCACACGTTGGAAAACACAATGGCTTGTGAGTTATATGATTGTACCTGTTCTAAGCTCAAGGATGGAGAGTTTGGGGAGGAATTTTAGGTGGGGGATACATAAAAATAATCAAATTAACCTAAGGGGTGACTAACCAATTGGGTTGTTACATGTAGAGGGTTTTACAATAGTATGTGGGTTGTAGGTTTCATAACACTTAGTGTTTTCCAACCTAAAATTATTGTAATGAAAAAACAAATTATTTAGAGAGTATGAATGTAATGAAAGGTACCATCAAAATTTACCACAAATTTTTGTTACTTAGAGTAAAAGATGCATTTTAATTTCCTCATATGATGGAAAAATAAATGCAAAAAATATTTTCAAGATGGAAAACATAGTGGGTTATGAATGATATCATTTAGGTTGTTCTAAGCTCAAGAATGGAGGGATTGGGGTGGAGTTAAGGTGGGGGATAAATAAAACTAATAAAATTGACCTAAGGGGTGAAAAACCAATTGGGTTGTTAAGTGTAGAGGGTTTCACAATAGTATGTCGATTGTAGATTTCATAACACCATATGTTTTCCAACCTACAATTTTTGTAATGAAAACCTTTTATAAGTGGTTAACTGGAGAAATATAGCTTATTGTCATTTGAGTTACAAAATTATGATAAATTTGTTAAATTGAGTAACAAAAATTATAATTAGAACCAATAAAAATTAATAAAAAATATTTGAAAAAAATGTATTTCTAGAATCAAAAAATTCAATATCATCTGAAAAGCGGTAGGGTAGATGAGAAAGATATAGAGTTATGGAGATAAGTTGTGTTGTATGTGTGTGGTTCTCTCCCTCCCTCTATCCATCCCACCCTACCACTCCCTATCTTCATTCTTCCCTCTTTCTATCCCTCCATCTATTCCTCCCACCCTATCACTTCCCATCTCCCTCCTTCCCACCCTATTGTACTAAGGTACTCCATGCTAGTTGGATTTTTAGTCAATACTTGGAAATGGGTTATGTGAATGTGAAGATGGAATGTACAATTGCTAAAGGAAATGTTTGTTTGATTTTGACTAAATAGACTCCAAATGTTATTATCTGTCAAACATTGAATGCATAGAGAAGAGGGCGAATGTGAAGAAAAACAAGATTGTAGCTTTTCAACAACCATATCTATTGTAGATTATACAAGATTTATTTCCTCCATTGTTTTATATCTATTTTTCACTTCAATTTGACGTTAGTGATGGAGGGCTTGCTTGCACAACCACAAGCTTCAATTGGAACAAAATTAAGATCAACACGTTTGACTATATTGGGCTCCATTTGATATTGGATATGTCTAGGAGAGGAACTATCAAGTCCTTTTTTGAAAACATATAAAAGGTCACTATCATTTTAATCCATCAAATCTCTAAGAGCATAACATAGTAAATTGTTTGGATGATATTTATTGATTCGTTCCTTGAAATGTATGTTCTCGCCTCTTTGTTTTTAAAAGAAGGAAATAAATCATAAAAGGAATTGTCATCTAGAGTTAGACACTCTACAAAGAGAAAGCTAAAACATAGATGTCTTCTAAGAACCAAATTAGACAAGATTTCTCCATCAAATATTTACAACTACCAATCACATTTGGTTGGAATATTTTGAACCGTTTGTTACTTTTGTGCATATTCGATAATCATGGTAGACCACATTTGTTTGAGGCATCCTGTCAAACAATTCATGTGTCTTGTCTATGCTTCCAAATTTTGCATACATATTTTCCAATAGTAATACCTACAATAAAATTCACTTCATTATGGTTTGATGGATTCCCATATCCTATTATGAAGCTCCCATTGTCTTCCTTGCAGCATGCTTTCAAATCTCGCGTACATGTCGACCAGAGCATTTCCTACTCTGATATCTCATGAATTGTGCTTAGATGGATGTCCATACCCTGTTTGAAAGCTCCATACCCTATTTGAAATCACCTTTCAAAAAAACTATTGTCAGTCATTTTCTAATCACAGAAAGTGGAAAAGTTCAAAATTTAAAACTAAGGATGTTCGCTACTGGTCATTTGTTCTACCTCCTATCTTGGCGGGCTCTACACTAGGTCATCTCATCATGTATGTATGTTTCAATGTATGTTTTCATGCATTTTTTTAAGTACATAGGTTCTTTTTGTCTAGGAGTTAGCTGACTTCATTTTATATTTGGCTTTAAAACTTAGTCAATTTTTTCATGATTGGCTTTTGGCTTTTTTTCCTTGGGAAAATGGAGAATTTTTATTTTTAAACATGAAGAAAAATGTCAAGCTCATAGGCTAAGTAGTTGGACATGGAATTATGTAAAATAGTTCACATTCCCTTACTATGCTTCCACTTTTTCCATACATTCCTAAGGGTTGTAGTCATAGGGTAGTTGCAACACTACAACTTTATTTATACTTGTCAAGAAATGTGGTGCCCTAAAAAGGCCATAATAGATGCCAGATCTATCAGTTTATAGTCATTTTTGGGCCAAGCTAAATAGGGTGGTGGTGGTAGTGATGGAAAATAGCACCGTGAATGAGGAGGAGAAGCAATCACATGCCATTGCAATTGCAAGTAGCCTAGCAACGGAAATAACTTTCAATTTCTTAGGAATTCATGGAGCATGTTAAGGAGGAGAATTCATACTATTTCAGTTTATTTATAATCCAAGTATTTCAATTTATTTATAATCCAAGATTACATGCAAATTTTGAATTGGCTTTTGGAATTTTCATGATGGTTTGATAATTTTGTAATGTGCTCCATTAATTTTTAATGGATTGCATTACTAGCACACTAGCTAGGGGGATGCAAGCAGAGGGCCCTTCAGCTTTACAACTATTAATTGCATTTGTTTCCTTGCTCTATCTCTTGATAAATTCAGGTGAAACTTATGATATCAAATCTAAATACAAAATAATTTATGGTGGTCTTATCTATGTAGGCTCAATTCCTCTCACTAGCAGACACGAATTTCATTAATAGAACTAAAACATACAACATGGATTCCAAAGCTTATTGTAATGGAAACAATGAAACCGGTATATCAAACCTTAAGAATTACCAAGTCTTCCATTGGCCTTAATATTTATTTCTCTTTGTGAATTTTTTACTTTCTCAATGCATGTTATTTGCAAGGAAATCAATTTCTTGAAAATTCTTTAGAAACTCCCAACAACCATTGCATTACAAACTAAATTTGCATATTTAGAGCTTTATGCCTAATTGTATATATGTGGCTTTAGGAAGGGACTATAGCTGCTCCACATTCCTTGTTAGCCAATAGGCTACATATTTTTTGAAGTTTGAGCTAGATACCTATCTCACTTTGACATACAATTAGTGGGTTTTTGTTAAACACTAGTTTTCAATTGCCATCAAATATAATCAAATCTCTATCATATGTAATCTAATTAGATCGTATTTCCATGTAACCTATCAATTCAATCCTTGCTATATTGTCTGGCCCTAAAACCCTTATACTTTCAAATCCACTTTTCTTTTACTGTGAATAGATTGAAGTAGCAGCTTTAGGGAGATCGGTTTTGATTTGTCTCATTTTAAAAAGCTTTGTTGTGGTAGGGATTCGTAAACTTTTCCTACAAAGTCACTTTCCTTGTACTAGCAAATTTTACTTTTTAGAATCCATTAGCAACCATTATCATTTTTTTTGTGTTTTATTTCATTCTAAAACAATTTTGTTGTTATTTGTTAAATGAAGGGATGGCTCTCTAGAAAGTTGTATTGGTCGAGAAAAACAACTACCAGGTAGTTCAAATATTCCTCGCCCCATGCCTAAAAATATTCCTTTAACTCATAACCAATATTTTCATTTAAAATGCTCACAAAAATCTCTATTTGTTAAAAGGTTATTTGTAAATTCAAATATGGAGGCATTGGATATTTTTTCCCTTATTTTTCTGTTATTATATATATATATATATATATTTATATATATATATATGTATATATATATACCAGATTGGCAAGTAATGGCTAAGGAGAGGGAAACAAGTTTCCTGAGCATTGCAAACTATGGCCAAGCAGGAATTATATTTATTTGTTTCCTTGTTCTTTTACACCCCCTATTCACCTTAGATGAATATACACAAGGCATGGTTGTAATATTTCCTTATGGGGGTTGTCGAATATAAATACACAAGGAACAACTTCATGGGTCTACCTCACCATTGGGATTCTGATGTTGTTGATTTACAAAGCGTTGTTTAAAAAAAAGTAGGGACAGGGGCTTCCATTTACACCTCCCTTAATACTAATAAAAATGAAGAGCTCTATAAATGGATGGCATTGATTCTCAATCTGCTTGAATTCGATCCATCATTTGGTTCACTCACTCATTTATAGGCTTTCTCTATCTTACAAAGTAGGGTTTTCAAAAAGTTAAAACATCTTCAAACCAAAATAGGAAAAGAAATACAAATTTAAAAAGAACAATTGTTCTTTTTAAAATTCCACAAAGGAGATAATTGTATAAGGTTGGCTTCCATTTGCTTTTGTTTATTGTTCGAGATTTCATGATGTCCAACTAGGGTTTTTATTTTTTATCTCAACTATTAGCATCATTTCATCCTAAATCATCCCCTAGTCTAACCATTTAATCAAATACCTTTATTTGATTAAAATCATCAATTTTCCTCTCTTAATTAAAGAAATCATTTTATCTATTTAATTCTTTCTCTCTTGTTTATTAAATCAATTTACCTAATCTAATTAACTCTATGTCCATATTTAATTAAATAATTCCCTTTATTTGATTAAATATCTAAATTATATCTATTTAATTAAATAAATTAAACTTTATTTAATTTAAGCTAACCAACCATCCCCTTTAGTTAAATAAATCAAATATTTACTTAACTAAGCCTAAAATCATATTCTTCTCATATTTGATTTAAATCAACCCATAAATCTAAGTCAAATTTGTCACATCATCTAATCTCTCATTAAATTAATTAACCTTGATTAATTTAATCTCTTTTCACATCCCATCCTCTAGCTTTTGCCACTTGCACATGAAAATATATTTAATTCATTTATTAAATCTCCATTTTCTCTCAACATGGCATAATGGAGGGATATTCCCTCAAATTTGAATTCAAAATTCAAGTGGACTTTGTCCTTCCAACAAGGCATTTAATTCACCTAATAAGTCCTTTTAACTTGATCCAAGTGGCATTTAAGGCATTTCTTTTCCCTCTTACATGTCATTTCACTAATTTCAAATATCACCTAACTACATTTATGGGCACATTCATCAAAATGTGCACATCCCTCAACCATTATCACCTTGACAAGTGGCACATTTCCATTGGTTGAATGTTAGTCCCACATTTCTTCATTTTGGGCATTTCCATTGGTTGAATGTTAGTCCCACATTTCTATAAATAAGAGGTCTCATTCCTCATTCTAGCATCCAAAAATTGAGTAAACTTACTATACTCAAATTCATAGCAATCTTCATCCATATTATTGAGTTTTATAGCTAGCTTATGCAGACTTTATCTTGGAGCATACTTCAATCTTCATCTAAGTAGATCACAATCTTCATCAAATCTTCAAAGCTTCCATAATAGTTGGGAAAGGGCCAATTTCCACATAAAATTCGCACCAACTCCCCTATAAGATCAAGAGTTTGCATATTCTCAATAGGATTTGATCTATTTCATTACTTTTGTGTTGTATTCTTGCTTTCATTTCCTATTTTGAACATAGTTAAATATATTTTATGGGGAATCTTGGTCTTAAGTTGCATTAGAATCTAATTATATGTTTGTTTGTTGTCTATTGCAGGTACAAAGATCTTTGTTCACATTTTGGCGCTAGAAGGAGGGCTAAAAAAAGTTCTAATCACATTTTTCTCACCAAATTTTGTGCTTTTTACATTTTTGTGTCTCGACGGGGAACTCCACCACTGGTAGATCAATGTCACCATTTAGAACATCTGGGACCCCAATGTCACTATATCACACCACTACAAACTCTGATGCTCTTTATTTCCCACTCGAGATTCAAATTTCCAAACTCCACTACTGAGTCTTTTTCACCCACTAGAATCTTTCCAAACTTCAAACTCCATCGTTGGCTCAAATAGTGACACCTTCATGCTCTCTATCCCTATTGTGGAATGATGTTGATCAGTAAGCAACACCATATAGGAATGCTAGATGGCTTCAAACTACGATGCCTTCACAAGTTCCACCACTGGAAGGAAGTAAAAAGTGAAGTTCAATTTTTTATGACATGTTTCTTTTTCATTTCTGATCATTAGTGTTATTACTTGCTTTCCTTATCTCTATTTTGCAGGTTTGACTAGTTTTCTTGTAGGTTGACTTGAGCAAAGGTGAAGGAGCAAAGAGGCATGAGAACATCACCATTTCATTATACCAAGTTTTTTTGAACACTTTTGTGTTTGTTTAACACTCTTAGAGGATTCACATCTTCTTAAAGGAAAAAATATTATCTTTCATGCTTAGGACCTACTCCATTCATTTTGGGCTCTAAAAACAACACTTCAATTTCTTGTTACAAAAAGGGCTTAAAATGAACTTTAGGACACAAACTTATTAGAGTTGGCTTTTAGATTTAACAATTGAACAAGGAGAATTCTCACATTTCCTTTGGTGCTATAAAAAGAAGTCATTATTGCTTTGTGGGTTTAAAAAGAACATGTGCTACATTGTTTTGTGATTGCTTACTCAAAATAACATCACTGAAAAGTTGTATGCGCTTCTCTTGTGCCTCATGGTGATCTTGAGAATCAAAAGGCTTTTTGGTGGTCTTAGGTTGGGATAAAGTAATTACCTCCACACTTCATTTTAGGATTAAAATTGAACAACACATCTTGCAAGTGTGAGTTAAACCTATCATGTGTATTCTCTCTTTGTTTCTCAACAAAGATTGATCGAGTTATGGATCTATTTTCTTGCTATTGTTCATCTTAGAGGGCCTACCTTGGGGGAAAAGTACTCACCCAAGGGAATGAATCAACCAATAACACTCTAAATCCAAGAGTATTTCCAGCGAGGATATAAAAGTGGGTACTAGAACAAAGGCCAGTATCAGGTAGTTGGATCTAACAAGAAGGGAAGCAATGGTCTCTTTCCTTAATGGGTTAGCTCCTACGAATGGAAAGTCTGAATTAAAACCCTTGTTGTAAAAAGGCCAAAATCCTTATCTATTTATTGGTGCAAGAACGGTCATTCTGAAGGTGCCCCACACTTTTATGGTTTTTAGTAGAAATGGAAAGTATGCCATGGTAGTTTCATGGGTACTAATGCTTGGCTTCCCCAAAATAAGTGTTGAGTCATGGAGGGGAGCCAGTGTGGTCAAGCATCTAACCATTCACTAAAAATAAGCATAGCTAGACAAGTGGGGACTCAACAAATACAGTCTTTCATATCCATAGGATTGTGCTTGTTCTTGGTTACAAAACACTTTGCTTGTTTGAATACATTTGGAAACAAACATTTAACATTGTCATGAAAACTTCAAACCCTTTAGGAAGCAAATACAAATGACCAAATTCATGTGTTATTGCTTGCCCTTGGGATTTTATCCTTAGAGGTTTCTAAACACTCGATTTATATCTCAATTTTCTTACTAAAGTTAACAATAGGTAACCCTTACCTTGATTTCATCAAAGTTTTACATGATATATTTTTTGGAATGAGAAGAAGTTGAGACATTGGACATCTAGTTTGAAAAACTTAATCAAGAAATGTTTGTGGTAAAACAAAGTCATTAAGCAAAGGCTAAAAAAAAATTTGAATCCCACACATGTATCTCCAATTATTTCTCACAAGTTCAAAATCAAGAAACCAAAGGTGAAAGCTCTTAGTCTAAAAAATATCAAAAGTGTATCTCAATGCTATATGAGTTTAGACAAATATTGCTTTTTAATTTTTATAAAAGAGCTTCAAGAAACAACCCAAATTTGTATAAGTTCTTTTTTCAAAAAAATCCAAATCATTTTTAGGAATTTGCACACCTTGTTTAGCGAAAAACATGTTATTCAAAACTGAGGTCTAGTAAGTAAGTGTCTTTTTAGGTAAACATAGGATTGAGATCAAACCTTCATCCATCTTTGAACATCAAACCAAAATCATCTCATCATCAACTCTTGAAAATCTTAGAAAAATCCTCCATGTTAAACTTTGGGAAAATCATTTGAAACAAAATCCAAAATCATCTTGTTTGATTAGATGTGTGTAGTGCATCCTTCTCCACACATTTATTCAAATCATAAAACCTTATGAACAAATTTATCCCTTGATAACATCCAACATCTTGGGGTTTAAGATTTCATTATCCAAAATCAAAACCCAAATCAAAAATCATCTTGTTTGGTCATGTGTTTAGATGAAACCGTCTCCTCACACTTAGTCAAATTAGCATCTTGAGGACAAATTCACTCTAGGAAAACATCAAACCTCTTATATTTTATGAGTTCACAATCCAAATCCAAATCAAATCAAATCTTATCCCAAATCAACATAAAAGATCAAATCCAAGTCCCAAAGTTTAACATCTCCTTCAAATTTTCTCAAGAGTTCTATAGCATTCATATCATCCATCTTTCACACATATTTCATCACATCTTTGATCCTTAAATCATCCTAAATTTTCTCTTTTGTACCTGTTGACGCCAAAAATTGGCAAGATAACAGTGCCTTATGGGAAACTCAGTTCAAGGGGGATCCTTTGCACCAAACTGAGTGACCTCCGGATTTTAAAAAAGTCGGCTTCTTCTATAATGGTTTTTTGGAAAGGGAAAAGGAAACGGATATAATGAAGTAAAGTCTAATCTAAGGCGATGCGCCAAAATTTGCTGATAGGCACGATAAATCATAGATTTAAGGGCCTGAATGGTGTTGTCATGTTCCAAAACATTAGAGACTTAAAGTTATAGCATAAACAATTTATTTATTGACACAAAATAGTATTGCATACATCCTTACTACTAAGAATAGTCATTTAGACATGATTTAGATAAGTAAGTTTGTATTCAATATATAGAAGTCCTATCAAATGAAATGCTTAAGACAATAAAAAGCACAGTTTACAGTTTAATCAATATATGAAAAATAGAAAGGCTGAACAATTGGCACAGTTTGAAAGTTTCTTGCAAATAAAAATATAAAAGAGGCCTGGTGTCTCTTGCTAAAACCAGTATCCTTTTTCTAAAATTCTTCCACCCTTCTCTCATCAACCAAGAAAGTATATATAGCTAGAGAGAAGATTCCCACCGCTTTGGAGAGTTGTAACAGAAAATATTTCCCAATCCCCTGCAATGATGTCAGAATAAGAAGTATTCAAATGTTGTTACAATGGCAATGAGTTAGAACACAACATCTGGTCATCCAATTGTAGGCGCGCCCTTTGTAATGATGGCAGTGGTCCCAGCCAAGTCCAAGGCGACAAGTGTCATCCACCGCTTCCAAGAACCATGACGAGTAGCAACCAATAGCATAATCCCCCTCAGCCAGCCTATCGCCCGCTTCAAATATCAATTGTAAGGCACGTGGCAGCCTGTTGCTGCCCGAATGAAAATTTTCCCTATTGCTGCTGAGGGATTATGAAGATGCAACATGTGTCCAATGGGCTGAGCTCCTTATTGCAGTGGAGAGAAAGCCGCATCAATCGGGTGCGAAAGACATGTGGCAGCGTTTTGTAGCCTGCAGTTGCTCACCTCCCTGCTATGTTGAAAGAGCTATGAACGGTTGCCACCTAGCAGGAGGTAGGGCCCATCAAAAAAATAAAAGGTGGTCTGCGGAAGCATTTTGTAGCCCACAGCTACTTATTTCATCCCTTCATGGAAAACTTGCGACACGCCGCCACGTAGTAAGATGTAGGTCCCTCTGACAATCCTTATAAATGATGGCTCCCACATAAGGCTTTCATAACCCAAAGAGACCCCAAGGCAAAAAGAAATAAAAACCTCCCCAAGCGAGACACGAGAATGCCCAGCGCAGCCTCTCGAGACCCGAAAGGGATGCCGCTACCCGAAGTTGCGAAGAGGAGATGTGCAGGCCGACGAACACACCATTACAAAAGAAACCCGAAGGGAGCTGTTTGAATATTTATTTTAACAGCTTTTGGCGACTATCAGGGGTGTTTCGGACAAGGAACGAAGAACCCAAAAACTCTTTGGTTTCGCAGACCAGAGCTTTTATCCATAGGGCGAATGGAGTCAAAGTTTGGAAATAGTAGCTTGCATGGGCGACCATTCACTTTCGAACGGCTTTGCCATGCTAAGCAAATTTTCTTATGCCCCCCAGAGATCAATAGCTTCCTTGTGAGGCAGCACCTCAGGTAGGTCGGTGCCTGCGTGGATATGGAAAAGTAGATGCGAGAGTGGATGAATGATCACCTCAATGTCGGCTATCATTGGGGAGCTACTGAACTCCCTGAAGGCTTCCGAGTCATTCTCCTTCTGCTCAATAACGTCGGCAATTTGTGTAGTTGTCACAATGGAGCCATCCTCGAGGAACGAGGACGACAGCCCCAACTTGCCTAGCTCAGAGAAACTTCTCCAAATGCCATCCAATGCCTTACCTAGAAAAACTGCCACTGCCTTAGTGCGCTGGAAAGCAGAGTGACAATGAATGAATTTATTTGCTGTTTGAGCAATAATATCCTGATCTTCGATACACGCCCCGGCCAAGATTTCATCCGAGACTGAGTATAGCTTGTTGAGAAAGTCCCTTGCCTCAGGAACCTTATCCAGGATGAAACGTGGAAACTGCTCCATTGTGTCATTGGCCTCTTGATTGAGCCTTGATGCCTTGGTGATAAATCGGAGGGTAGGCTGCAGTGTTAGACAAAAGGTCTTGACTTTCTCTCAGTGAGAAATGTACAATTGCCTAACCAGCGGAATGACATCAGGCTGGGCAGGGGCAGGCAATAGAGAAGCTTTAAGCTAAGAAATCTCCGTGTCCCTTGAAATGAGGGCCTCGGCTAATTCTGCCTTCTTCTTTTTCTCGGACGCCAACTGCTTCGCATAGCTGTTCCTTTCGTTATTCCAATTTTGTTCGGCTCGGGAGTGGTTCGCTAATTGCTCTTCTAGGGAAGCCTTTGTCTCTCAGAGTTCCTCTTCTAGCTTAGCTTTCAGGCTTTTAAATTCGGCCTCTTTCTCGTATACTTTTTGCTCATACTGCTCTTGTAGGCACTCCAACTTCTCACCCTTTTGTGCCATCCCCTGACTATATTCAAGGCAGATGCGTTCAAGCTCTTCTTCTTTTTCCTGTAGGCTCTGTCGGGCCACATGGTTCTAGCTTTGCAATTCTTTTACTAAACCTGGGTCAGCAACCTGGGTTTTCGCAATTTCTCCTTCAAGCCTGTTCCTCTCATTCTCCGCTGTCAGTGCCCTTTCAGTTATTCTGGCGATATCCACCTCTAAGGATTTCTCCTTTATTTCTAGAAAACTTACCCTTTCCTTGGCTGCCCTGAGCTGCTCATCCTTCTTCTTTAATTGGTGACCATTTTTGAGGAAGTCTAAAGTGACCACCCGTTGCGTCTCCTCCATGATTTCAACCTTATTATGTGGCCGGGCTACCTTCATGTCAAGTCCAACAACATATATCTCGTAGTCTTTGGGTTGCATTTCTCCCCGAGGCTTGCTTATCCTTGGGTACATGGTCACGAATTTTAATTCTTTCTGAGCCTCATCATATGAAGCTTGTACTCTCAGCTCGGCGGGAGCATTGTCATCCTTTGCCTTACGTCGCCTCATTCTATTTGTGCATGCCTCTTTTCCATAATCTATCAGTGCTATAAATTTAGTGGTTGATGAAACTAGCCCACGTGTGAAAGGAACACCAGAAGGCAAGGCATAGAAATAGGTAACTTTCATAGGCACCCGCATTTGCTTCTTCTGGAGAGTGACTGTTTGTGGAGAAAAGTGTGGCACATTCCATAGCTTGGCCTGAGAACTATCAGCAGAGCTAGGAATTTGTAGTGGCTGAATCAGGAATTCAGTTGTAAGGTTCATTAGCCGGGGAAGGGTAGTTGTTGGCTGGGTATCAGCTTGTTGCAATGGAAGAGGATCAGTAAGCATAGTGGAAAAAGAATGGGGGCCGACTGGAGGAACATTTTCTAAAAGCGAGGTGAGGAAAGTTTGAGCAGCAGCAGTAGGTGTAAGCATACTCAGAGGAGTAATTATAAATAGTTGGGCCTGTGAAAACTAAGCAAATCCAACCGAATGAGCTAGATCAGAAGCAAAAAGTGGAGGGCTCGGACCTATGGCAGGAGTTGCTAATGAAGCAGGGGTGGATACGAAGGAATGAGATACAAGAGAGGAAGGAGCGAAATGTACCTATTGACTGGTCAGCGGTGGTTCCAGGATCGTCCGTCATTCACCCGCAAACTCCAGCATTTGGCTAGCAGTGGGCATTTCTCCTCCGACGGGTTCCTGCAAAACCCCTCCGATAACACTTTCTGTGCACTGCCTTTTCGCAGGCAGACACTCACTAACTTTGGCAGTTAGATCCTTCTGCTGAGGTGTTAGCCTGGCTGGTTTAGCGGCCCAAGTGCATGTATGCAAGCCTCTTGATATATTAAAGCATACATTAGTGGCCACATAGGTGACCCGTCCAGAGACGTTGCCTCCTTGCGCTGAAGAGGATGATACCACCGCTTCTTCTTCATGCTCTTCGGATCCCTCTCCCTCTTCGCTCCTATCAACACTAGAGATCGGGTTGGGGTGGCCTTCATTCCACCATCTGTCGAATTCCTGGTCATCCTTTAGCTGATTATAAGGAGCATCCAACTGTGCTATTTCCTAACAATATTTCTAGAAAGCTCTTATTTCTTCATCATTTCATTCCTCGCCCCTTTTCAACTTGTTATACATGTTGCGCTCCATTGGAAGATTGTCCCTTGCCACGGCCACAGGAAAGTAGAACTTGTGCCATGGGCCCCTAGTGTCCGGTGTAGGGATTTGTGCTAATTCCACAAAATCTTCCTCTCTATCTGTCCGCAGATTAAGCTATTTTTCCCAGTATGGCCGGGGAACATGGGTAACTTTCATATGTGGCTCTGGTAGGTCATTGAAATGGTTGTATTCCCACTTATCATTTATCAGTACCAACCCTAAATGTGCCAGCTTCTCTTCTGACAACTTGTGCGATTGTTTTTTAACCAGTGTTACCGACTTGAAACTCTTCAGAATAGTGAAGAATCCATTCTTCTTTACACTTCCGCTGCTACAAAAAGTGAAATCTATGACACACACCTACCGAAAAATTTCTAGTGTGAGCACTCTATCAGTGACGCAAGCCGGGAGTAGGAAAGGTTTGTCAGTAAAGCCCCGCATTCGGAGGATTGTAAAATCCCTAGCTAAGAACTAGTTACAAGCAAGAGTGTAGCCTTGCATAAATCCGGTCTGCTCCTAGGTGAGTCAGATGATATCACCTTTTCTGATTAAATCATTCAAAACTAGGGCTATGAAATAGTCCATGAATGCATAATAGTCATATGTTGTGGAAAGGAAAAGTGTCCATGTAGACACCGGCTTTCTTTTATTCTGCTCATCAAAAATTGATAGCAAAACAAAACGGGCGAAGAAATCCGGATTCTGATGTAGGAACATGTGGACCAGGTAGGAAAGAAATCTAAACTTCTTTTTTGCCTGATAATTCTCTATTTGTTGTATTATTTCTTCAACCATGAACTCAGCAAAATCATACCAAAAGAGTTCATGCTGCTTACAGAACTATATTGCGAGGCCTAGCTGAAAAGCCTCGATCTTCTCATCAGAGTCTCGGCTGCAAACAAATGCCAGCATGGACATGGTGTCCCAGAGATCATCGCGGAATGAACCACGCGATAATAGGATACTTGGTGCTTTAGCGGATGTGATACCTTTCTTATTAGTCTCTTCTAATAAGAAATCTGAACCGATTTTCATCTTCCTCCATATTTTCTCCCCCTTGCTTGGGTGAAAAGGCTCGATAGTCTCCTTCCTTCTACTTAGATCCGGGATACATAACATGTGCCAGATGGCTTCTAGGCTAATATGCACCCTTAAGTTGTGACCTTCAATGCAGTGGGTATCTGGATTATAGTGCTGAAAAGCTGCGTCGACCACCTTCGGGCAATAGTGCACTAATAGGACCATGTATTGTGGGAGACCACTATACCAGACTCTACTTACCATGGATTGGTCTACCTTTGTTGCTAATAACCTTGCACAAACTGCCTCTCTGAGGGATTTAGGGTTCTTCACAAGCTTTGGGTCATAGATATTGTTCCATTCTTCTTTAACCCTTTTCTGGTTACTCCATTCCTTAGGTCTATCCAGCTCTTTCGTGTGGGCTCTTCTCATCTTCATGGGTATACCAAGTGTGGCGTATGCTACGTCTTCATAGACGTATACCTCTACTAAGGAACAAATAGCCCTGAATGCTCCTGGCTAATCTCTTCTTGCATTGGCTGAGCTGAAGATTCTGACATTTTCCTCTCTCTCAAGAATCTGTAAGCTCCTGACCTGTGAATTTGCTTGCTCTAGATAGATAGACAAAAAACAACTCTGCACTTCGCTTGCATTTGTAAAAGTCTTTGAAATATTAAGCCTTTTATGCAATAATAGCAACTTTTTCCAAGGTGGTAGGCGAGAGCAAGCCTTTTGCATTTAATTCAGCATGTACCGTTTATCTTGCAACTCGTGCAAGATGAATTGATTGCTATTCCGAGGTGGCCAGATTTCATTATTACATTTATGAGATCATGTGATACGCCTTGATCTCCTTGGAAATTGAGCTTGCAACTGGCCTTCTAATCTTGCGTTAGCATGCACTGGTAATTAATATCTTGGCCGAAATGATTACGCCAAGCAAATGATCACCGCCTGAAAAGATATGAGTATCACCTTGGGCTCTATGACGCGCTTGAGAGATGACACAATAGCCTACGACCATACGTCCCTTCACCAACAAGCACCACCTTTTTAAAGTTAATTAATCAACTTCATTTAATTAAACACACCTTGAGTCATGCTATCATGCATGTACTAGCCTGGAAATATGAACAAACGCAGACTCAGCTTTCGAGATAGAAGCTATCATAACATCACATTTTTTAGAGGTGGATCAGCATGTGCCTTGGCAATTTTTCTATAAATAGGCCAGTCAATAGTGAGAAAAACACACTTAGCATTTGGGAAGTGATAGGTTAGTAGCAAAGTGTTAAACAAGTCCTTTCATAGGTTAGGTGGTGCACAATTTCTACATTAACTTAGAAGCCCAGGGACAGTGTCAGGAAAAATGGATACCCCAATTCGCCTAACATCGTTTAAATAATAGACGACATTTCTAGGTGAGATTTCCACTAGGAGGCTCAAAAGGATGATGAAGAACAAGCATTCGCTGGTTCTGGTAGCCATTAAGTGGGTCTTAGGCAAGGATTGCATAGAATATGAGGATAAGTATAGGGTGAATACTGGCATATGCTCACACTTTGTAGCATCCATGTTGGACATTTGCATTCCTCGACCACTTATCCTGAAGCTAATTAAAGAAATTTTTCCAAAGAAATACTTGAATGGGCTTGGTGAGGTCATTGCGCATGCTGCATATGGGGTAGGCCTGCCAACAGCCAGCGACTTGCGTCGCTTTATCAAAGAAGTTGTATTCATTTGGTTGCCATTCCTCAGTGGATTCCGCCTACAGACCCGTGACCAGCACTAGTAGAGAGTTACTCAGGCCCTACACTTCCTGTTTTAGAGCTACAACGTGATACCTTTCTATGACGTAGACTGGTATACTAACTTTAGGAACCTGGTGTTTCCACTGCCAATGACGGTTGCATCAAATGATGCTGCCAATGCCGTCGAGGAGCCCGTGGACGAGGAAGAAGTGGACGCTGCAGTGAATGCATCGATTGTTGCCATTCATGCCTTTGGATAGATAACCCCTTTGCCTTCCTACTCAAAATGTAACTCTCCTGCATTAGATAAGCCTGATAAAAGGCTATTGTATATAATATACCTTGATACTTGTACATTTTGGAAATTGGCATCCCAGCCATTTTGTAACCAAAGAACATATATATAAATATATACTTCTTGTTTTAAGGAAAAAATTCATGCTCTTTTTTGCTTTTGTGTTTAAATTTTCTGAATTTGCAAATTTTGTATGCTATTTTTCCATGCATGAGTTTATTTTGTGTAATGTAATTTCGGTGTTTTAACCATCAATGATAATAAGCAAATGCGTAGAAAGGTAACTGATTTTAGAAAAAGAACAGGCCACACACAAGAAAGAAAATAAAAGTGTTATTTACAACTGTACAAGGTAGAGCTTAATGCCTAATGGAACAACTTAAGATGAATCCCATTGACCGGGATTCCTAATGGCTCTTCTTCCATATTTTCTAGCTCAAAATCATTGTGTTGCCTGTAGCGAATGATTTTGAAGGGTCCCTCCCATAGGCTATCAAACTTACCATGTTGACCTGGCTTCACAGCCCTGCTGTCATATTTTAGCACTAAGTCTCCACTTTTCAGACCTTGGTCAGAAGCCTTTTTGTCAAACCATTGTTTGACCACCTTTTGATGGCTTGTCATTACTATTAGGGAATTCTCCCTTTTTTCTTGTACTTCCAGTAGTTCAGTGAGCTGAACCTTCATGGCTTCATTTTGTTCTATCTCAAGGGATTTCAGTAACTGTATTGTTGGGATCTCCATAGAAATAGGTAACAGCGCCTCCTTCCCATATACCAGCTCATAAGGCGAAGTCTTAAGGACTTGCTTAGGAGTTATACGGTTCGCCTAGAGCACTTTTTGGAGATTTTTATGCCATTCCCTCTGGTGCTCTGAGCCAACCTTTTTAAAGAGTTGGACTAAGCTTTTGTTTGTTGACTCTGCTAGGCCATTTCCCTATGGATAATAGTTTGATGATGTTTTAAGGAATATGCTATTTTTTAATGCAAAGTGAAATACCTTTGTACCTAGAAATTCTCTAGCGTTGTCTGAAATGATTGTCTTCAGAGGGCTGAACCTTGTCACCAGTGCTTCGAGGAAGTCTACAATCTCTGTTTCTATTGCACCCTTAAGGGGAACAACTTCTGTCCACCTTGTGAAGTAGTCTGTAGCTGTTAGAATCCACTTATGTCCAGCACTAGAAACCAGATTGATCATTCCGAAGAAGTCCAGACCCCATTGCACAAATGGTTCATCCACCACAATAGGTTTGAGGGGCATCGTTGAATTCTTCCTTTTGTCAGAGAAAAACTAACATTTTTTACAAGCCCTTACCAGAGAGTAGGAGTCACTGAAAAGTGTAGGCCAGTAATAGCCAGCTTGCAGGACCTTAATGGTGGTAGTTTTGGTGGAGAAATGTCTGCCTTCGTCGCTATTGTGAAATGTGTCGAGGATCCTCTGTACCTCCCCTGAAGTAACACATCACAGGAGCACACCATTGAAATTTATTTTGAAAAGGACTCCTATCAGCATATATCCGCAATTCTGAAGCTGGTAATACCTTCTTTTTTGGGATGAGAGGCCTAGAGGATACCTTTCGGTTTGCATGAAGTTCATTCTATCTGTCAGCCAATCATTTTCCGATCCTGATTTATTTATCAAGACGAGCTCTGGTTGTTCCTCCTTGGCAGGTACCTCCTTGTTCTGTGCCATATACTCACACAATCCTCTACCTTTAACAGTCTTAGTAGGCCTAACCTCGATGTCATATTCTAGGATCTTGGTAATCCAATTAGCCCTTTTTTTTGTGATCTCTCCTTCCATGATGTATTCATGCACACTAGAATGTGCGACATATACTAGAACCTTGTTGCAGGAAATTAGATGGCAGAACTTTTTAAGTCCCTTTGCTATTGCAAAGGCCTATCTTTCGATGAAGTTATAATTCACCTCATATTCTTTTAGGGTTCGGGAATAAAATACCATTGGATGCTCTCCCTCTCCTTCACTATCTTTTTGAGTTAGAACAGTAGCAATACTGGACTTGCTACTGAAGGCATACATTATAAAATCTTTGCATTGATCTGGATTAATCAGCACCGGGGCTGTGGAGATCGCTTCCTTGACCTTTTCAAAATCCTCCCGAGCTTTCGTTGTCCACTTGAAAATTTGATCCTTTTTCAGCATTAGGGTGATCAACCTAATCATTCTTGCAAAATCAGAAATAAATTTGCTGACGAAATTTACTTTGCCGAGAAAAGACTAGATGCCTTTCTTATTTACCAGAAGGGGAAGCTCCTTGATAGCTTTTACCCATTTAGAGTCAATTGAAATACCTTCTTTAGACACAACATGCCCTAACAGCTTACCCTGCGGTACTCCAAATACACATTTCTTTGGATTTAAGGAAACCCCGAACTCCTGGCATTTTTGAAACACTAATTCCAAATTATCAAAATGACCATATTTAGATTTAGAGAACACAGTAAGGTCATCCAAATAGATTAGAATAAACTTATTGATCAGTTCGCTGAATGCGATGTCCATAGCTCGCTGGAAAGTTTCCCCTGCATTGGATAAACCAAAAGGCATTTTAGCATATGCAAATGTTCCCCACTTGGTGGTGAATGTAGTCTTGTGCTGATATTCTTCTTTAACTCAAATCTGGTTATAGCCAGAGAAGCCATCCAATAGAGAGAACATTTCCAATCCTACGACAGTTTGGAGGATTGACTCCATAGAAGGCAATGGATAGTGATCCTTCAGAGATGCTCTGTTCAGGTCTCAGAAGTCCATGCATAAGCGGATATCACCATTATTCTTTCAGACTGGTACCAGATTTGATACCCAAGTACTATGTTTGATTGGGAAGACAATACGTGAATCGATGAGCTTGGTTATCTCTTGTGCCATTAGGGCTTCAACTTTAGGGTTGACTGGCCTCTACTTCTGTTAGACTGGTTTTGCACCTTTTGTTAGTTCAATAGTGTACTAGATGATGCCAGGGTCGTAACCCTCTAGATCATCGTAGGACCAGGCCACTACTCCATATTTTTCGCAGAAAA
The DNA here is from genome assembly GCA_007258455.2 of Sequoia sempervirens. Classification (NCBI taxonomy): domain Eukaryota; kingdom Viridiplantae; phylum Streptophyta; class Pinopsida; order Cupressales; family Cupressaceae; genus Sequoia; species Sequoia sempervirens. The sequence continues at coordinate 228,709,758 of VDFB02000002.1, forward strand.
TGATGAGCCTTTCTCTATGTCATTGTGGGACATATTTTCTGACCCAGAGATTCCTGCCATCGGAGACCCTAAGGTTTTCATAATCACTCTTTTCTACCATGAACTTTTGCTTATCATTTCGGGCGTCATTACAATCTAAAAAATTCTTGAGAGTAACTAACCCTTTCAGAAGTTTATTTGACTTGAGCTGCATAATTTGTCCTTCATAGGCCTCGGTGATCTTTGGTTGAAGTTGATCAGCAAATTCCCCTGAGTGCTAGATAAACAAGGTGATGTACTCATCGCTATCAAAGACTTGCCAACTCTGATAATTATTGGGAATAGCTGGTCGAACAAGCACTCACACTAAAAATTTGTTCCGAAGCAAGTCAGAGATAGGATCAAACTGAGCACCAATCACTGCCATGTGATATGCATCGCTATTCTTCGTTCGAGGAATGGTCAGGATGTTGAAAGCCTCAAAACCTCCAATCAGATCCCAGATTTGATGCCAATAGGATTTCATTCAGACATTCTTCGTTGCAGAAATTCCCCGAACCTGATTAACTACCAGTTCAGAATCTCCGAACACAATCAATTGCTTAATACCCATTCATTCTGCTAGGCTTAGGCCTTGGACTAACCCTTCATATTTAGCTTCATTATTTGAACAGGCGAATTGGAATTGGAAAGACCTCAACAACTTTTCATTCTGCGGGGATATTAGACATACCCCTGCTCCAGCTCCAACTTTGCTTCTAGCTCCGTCAAAATACAATGTCCACAACTCACTTGCTTGGTTATCATCAAATTCTTTGGCGACCTTCGGAAGAACTTGGTCTTCATCATAAATCACATATGTGCCCAATCCGCGGTAGCATGATAATTCCTGAAAGGATCATTATTTATATGTTCGCTTAATAGAGCATCTTCCCTATCATTTCGATCTCCACTCACCTTCTCTTCTTCTAGTAGTTTGACACTATACATGTCCTGCTTGGTGATAGAGGTATGTGCGGCCTCAAAATTGACTAGGGCCTCATCTGCTACGTGTTCAGAATGTAGAGCTTCCGATTCTATCTTCATTTTTGGAACATGCTTGGTCCTGAGTATTAGATGTGACCAATCTAAAGACAAATATCCACCCACCTTTGAAGTAAATTCTCAGGATAGGTAGAGACCGAACATAGGAGGAACATCTACGATCACTCTATCTTGCAGGACCGTGATACTTGGGCAGGAAAATAGAGTCAACAGAAGTGCTTTGATGACACCCACAGTATCAACTTTATTTCCATCCAACTGCATCACCCCTTTCTTCATAGGTTCATAGCTAAGTCCCAAGGCTTCGGCTATCAGTTTTGGCATAACCATTGTACTAGCACCAGAATCAATCATAGCGTTGTGTAATAGCTTTGTCTGCAAGAACCTTAGCTAGTGGCATTTGATAAACCACCTATGTACTGGCAGGTGACTCTGTTGGTGCTGAGCGGATCTCTTGTTGAAGCGCCTTCTGTAGCATAGTATTTTGTTCTGGGATTGCTAGGATGTCCCATAAAGACACATTAGCAGATGATTTCTTTAATTTCTCCACCACATTAAAAGGTGATGAGCTCAGAGATTTTTTCTCCTTTGCTCTTGTTATAATAATTTCCTTCCATGGTTGAGAAGGTGAAGGGACGGTTGAAGCACTGAGAATGTGATCGGACACGCCTTTGCATTGCGGGCTGTCTAGAAGTGGAACAACAGGCTCACTGGTGAATCTTCTCTTTGACCGTGTGTTATAGTCAGATTGCACCTGCGACGTTTCGGCTATGGATGTGTCATTGGAAAACACTGTTTCCTCATCTTCCATCCAAGAGAAGAGCACATTATCAGGAACAATATCGGACTCTTGTTCTAAGGACATTCCTTGCATTTGCGCGATAAGGACCACATTCTCCATTGGTGAGTCATAAGCATGTCCCCCATTTTCTGCTGTAATACCTTGACTATGTTGCTCTGCCACCTTCTGTTGTAAGTTGCCACGTGGAAAATTTTAGGGTATATGTGCATCATTGTAGGGGAAACACCATGGATTGATGTCATCAATAAGATTGTTTTGTCCCGTGGTTAATTCTCTACTTGAGCTTGGCAACGCACCTGTCAGCGGCGTAGGCACCAGAACCATTTGGTTGGTAGTCGGCACTAGTGGATTAGTGCAAGGCGCACTCTGATATTGATTTTGCTAATACGTAGAGCACCCACCTTGATAGTTTTGATATGCGGGCTGTGGAGGCATTGCTTGGTTTCGCTTGAAAGTTGTTATGTCATTTTCCATAGTTCGCAACATCTCCTTGAGGTCGCCTATTTCATCCTTGGAAGAACACGATGTAGAAGCCAAGCTTTCCAGAGCGGCCGCATATGAGTACATTGACTAGGGAGTTGATGCCGCACTAGTCGATGCAACCTCTTGTACAGAGTTTGATATTTCAGGAAATATCAGGATAATAGGTCAAGGAGACAACTTTCCACAATCTATCAAATGATTCTCAGTTTTGATAGCGGTAGAATAAGCATTTGGTAGAGTGGCTCCTCCCAAAAACTTAATCATCACAGAAATGTCAGGGTTAATGGACTTTAGATAAAATATGAATGCTAGTTCTGGAGTCAGACAGATGGTCACAGGAATCCTCTACCAATTTGAGTGAAATTGGGCATTGAAATATGTCAGAGCCTCCTGGGGTGCTCGTCTTATGACAGATAGCTCATAATATAATGAAGAACAATCTCCGTCATTTGAGAACCTTTCATAGAATGGATCTCTGAGGTTGTCTGAAGTGCGAATTGTATTAGGAGTCAGTGTTTGGTACCAATCCAGAGCCTTGCCTTTGAAGGATGCAGCGAGGAGCCTCAGGGTTACATTTTGTGCTGTAATACCGTGTACCAGACATACATCTGCTACATCCTACAAATGTTCTGCTGGCGTTTTTGTGTTGTCTCTGACAAATTTGGGAAAAGCTTTCAGGGCTGAAACTGGGATAGCGCCCCAAATAGTAGGCACTACCAGAGCTACTAAGGGACTTCCAGCATCCCATGCTACATAGTTTCTATTCACGGCCGGCAACATGGTGAGAGGAAAGGGCGGTGGGAATGGAACGGTTACTAGCTGATTTGCGGCCTGGACTATCCCTAGTAGAGGTACTAGTAAACCTGGGTTATTTACAATCTGGGATCTAGTTACAGGTTGATGGCTCATACACCCCTCTACAAGGCAATTTCATTAGTTTAGGTCCCACTGAACGTGCTAGAAAAAGGGACAAACTGTTGACGCCAAAAATTGGTGAGGTAACAGTGCCTTATGGGAAACTCAGTTCAAGGGGGACCCTTTGCGCCAAACTGAGTGACCTCTGAATTTTAAAGAAGCTGACTTCTTCTATAATAGTTTTTTGGAAAGGGAAAAGGAAATGGATATAATGAAGCAAAGTCTAATCTAAGGCGATGTGCCAAAATTTTCCGATAGGCACGATAAATCATAGATTTAAGGGCCTGAATGGTGTTCTCACATTCCAAAACATTGGAGACTTAAAGCTATAGCATAAACAATTCATTTATTGACATAAAATAGTATTGCATACATCCTTACTACTAAGAATAGTCATTTAGACATGATTTAGATATGTAAGCTTGTATTCAATATATAGAAGTCCTGTCAAATGAAATGCTTAAGACAATAAAAAGCATAGTTTACAGTTTAATCAATACATGAAAAATAGAAAGGCGGAACAGTTGGCACAGTCTAAAAGTTTCTTGCAAATAAACATATAAAAGAGGCCTGGTGTCTCTTGCTAAAACCAGTATCCTTTTTCTAAAATTCTTCCACCCTTCTCTCATCAACCAAGAGAGTATATATAGCCGGAGAGAAAATTCCCACCACTTTGGAGAGCTGTAACAGAAAAGATTTCCCAATCCCCTACAATGATGTCAGAATCAGAAGATTTCAAATGTTGTTACAATGGCAATGAGTTATAACACAGCATCTGGTCATCTAGTTGCAGGTGCGCCCTTCGTAATGATGGCAGTGGTCCTAGCCAGGTCTGAGGCAACAAGTGTCATCCACCGCTTCCAAGAACCATGACGAGCAGCAACCAATAGTATAATCCCCCTCAGCCAGCCTATCGCCCGCTTCAAAGATCAGTTGTAAGGCACGTGGTAGCCTGTCACTGCCCGAATGAAAATTTCCCCTATTGTTGTTGAGGGATTGCGAAGATGCAACACATGTCCAATGGGCTGAGGTCCTTGTTGCAGTGGAGAGAAAGCTGCATCAATCGAGTGCGAAAGATGCGTGGCAGTGTTTCGTAGCCCGCGGTTGCTCACCTCCCTACTATGTTGAAAGAGCTACAAATGGTTGCCACCTAGTAGGAGGTAGGGCCCATCAAAAAAATAAAAGGTGGTCTGTGGAAGCATTTCACAGCCCGCAGCTGCTTATTTCATCCCTTCATGGAAAACTTGTGACACACCGCCACGTAGCAAGATGTAGGTCCCTCTGACAATCCTTAGAAATGATGGCTCCCACATAAGGCTTTCGCAACCCGAAGAGACCCCAAGGCAAAAATAAATAAAAACCTCTGTAAGCGAGACACGTGGACGCCCAACGTAGCCTCTTGGGACCCAAAAGGAAAGCCGCTACCCGAAGTTGCGAAGAGGAGATGCACAGGTTGGCGAACACACCATTACAAAAGAAACCCGAAGGGAGCTGTTTGAATATTTATTTTAACAGTACCTAAAGTTAGATCAATTCAAAGAATTAGAGATTCATTTCCCATATTCTTGAAAATCGATCCCTATTTTATGGTGCAAACTAGATCTCAACACAAGATAAACATGGAAGCCAACAAAGAAACATCCACTTCAAGCAACCTAAGCCAAACAAATTTTGAAATAAATTTCGTTGGGTCAAGCAACCCTCTAACTAACTTTCCTTCATCACAAAATCAACAAGAGGAAGGTCAATTGGAGAATCTCACCAATAATCCCTTTGGAATGACACATGAGGAAATCACTGAAAAGGTTCAAAATTCAGAGAATCATAAAATTATCAACATCATGATGAGACTCGATACTTCACTATACATGCTTGAATTATCAAAACAAGGGGCTAAATTCCCCTCCAATTTTGATGTGAGCACTATTGTGGAACCATCTTTTGGGGTCATGCCCCCAATCTTATCCACCATCCCAATCTCATCCACACCCCCATTCCAAAGCATCACTCAAAAAATCCCCCAAATCACATCTAATGCTCCAACACAACCCATTGTTAACAAGGGAAGTGCATTTCTCAATGCATCCCCTCGTAAACAATCAGGATTTGGACATAAATACCATCTTGGGACAATCCGTACCTCAAAACCCATGACATCCATATGTACCTCTCACCTTTCATCATCCGAGCAACTCATCATCATCATTCCATGCAACACCCCAAACTTCTCTCCCCATAAGCTCACAAGGAGAGAGTTATATATTTGGACCACAGGGCATTTTCGACACTACACCATTTCCTCAAGAGATTACACCCCCCACATTTCCACCACTTCCATCATTTCCATCAATATCCACATCACCTCTTGGTTTAGGACTTTCCCCTTTACCAAACATCAATCAAAAAAATCAAATCAACCCACCAAGAATCAATTAAAGCACCATATCAAATCCTGAAAACTTATCATCGATATCACGAAAATAGATGAAAACCATCACTGCATCATCAACCATCCATCAAAACATGGTCTCCCAAGGAACAAACACATCAATCACACCATCTACCACTCAAACCATAATCATCAACATGATGGTGCCTCTCATCACCACAAGAAGTACCATTCCAAATCCACCTCCACCACCATCGCTACCAATCTCAAATACATCAAGCCAATATAGTATTGTGTTGCAAGTAGATCAGTGGGCTACTTATCAAAAAGCATTACAACAAATTCAAAACTAACAATTTGCATAGCTAGCCACTCAGCAAACCACCCAAGCCACCCAAACTCCTCAAGCCACACAACAACTGCTATAAGCACAACAAGCACAATAGGCTACACAAGCCCAAGCCTTATTGCAACAACAACAAGCCACTCAAGTAGTGTAGGCTGCATAAGCCACACAAGCCACACATATTGCACAAGCTTCCCAAGCACAGGCCCAAGATCAAGCTCAAGCTTAGGCATAAGCTCAATACTAGGCCCACCAGGCTCAAGCGCAAGTGCAAGTGAAAGCATAGGCACAAGCACAATATCTTGCATAACAAAAAGTAGCCCAACAAAAATCATATTAGCAAGCACTAAAAAAATACCAAGAACAATAAGAAGTAGCTCGATTAGCAGCCCAACAACAAGTGTTGTTGGTGCAACAACAAGCTCAACAATAGGCACTAATAGCACAATAGCAACAGGAGCAACAACAAGCATTGTTGGTATAGGAGAAATTGCAAGCATACTTGGCTCAGTAGAATATGCAAACACCATCCATCATCATACCAACCAATCCACCCATCCCACCGACAAATGAACCACCTCAAAACACCTTCATTTCACTCTCTAATCTACAAAATGATGTGACAACACAAATTAGGTTGCTCTTGCAATAAGTGTTTGACCTTCAATCGGGGAAAACCACAAAAACCCCCAGTAACTTGTGCCCTTATCCATTCGACAAGAGCCTTGTAATGAAACCATTCCCAAAGGGATATGAAATCCCAAAATTCAATAAGTATCATGGGATGAGAAACCCTAAAGATCACATCAGGGAATTCTAGGTTCATTGCATGGAGGTCACATATGAAGATACATATTTGATGCAACTATTTCCTAGAAGTTTGGATGGCCATGCTATGGAATGATTCTCTCACCTACCTCAAGGCATCAAGACATTTCAAGAAATTATAGATGCATTCATAAAAAAAAAACATGCAATATCGCTATTGATGATAGTCTAGAGGAACTCTCAGCTATGAAACAAGGTAATAATGAATCATTTGCTTCATTCCTACAATTATGGTGATCCAGGGCCAATCAGAGCAATTGGGTCATGCTCAAGGAACAACAAGTGTAAACTATCATATCCAACCTTGAAGAAGCCTTGGCATTCCATCTCAAAGTCCAAGGTATCACCACGTATGACCAGTTGATACCCAAGGTGCTCAACATCAAACAAGCCCTTATGACACAACCTGGAGGATCAACCACATATCCTAAATAGTAAAGCAATCACCCATCCACCAGTTACAATGACAAACCTCACACGTGGGAAAGAAAAAAAATCTTACCAATGATAGTGTTGTCGATGCCAAAGTTATCATTAGTGCCCCTCAACAAAACACACCCACACTGCAACAACAAATCCAAAACCTTAAAATATATGAGAATATGATGCTTAACCATAACAATAAAGGTAATAATAACACTGATAACAGAAAAGATACCTTCAAGAACATGAATCATGTATACAACCATGTTGTCACATCCCTAGATGACTAATATGCTACCATCACTATCAAAGGAGCCCATGTTGATTGTGGAGTCACCACAAGATGTGGAAAAATTACCATTGCAGGGTCATCTTATCCAAACAGAGTACCCACACCTAACCTAGATCTATTCCCAATGGTTACACTATCCCTGATCAGCTAAAATGAACCCCATCACAAATCTCCATCATGGAGTTGCTAAAAATTTCATCCTTCCACAAGAAAATCCTTGAGGAAGCATTGACTTCATCAACCGTCCTTGTAGATCTTGATGTAGAAAAATTCCAAGCTATGGTGAGAAATATCATCACTTGAAATCTCCTTACATTCTCCGATCAATATTTTCTCGCTCAACCATCTCACAACCGTGCACTCCATTTAGAGGTCCTAATGCATAAAAATAAATTCAAGTGAGTCTTGGTGGATGGAGGTGCAGGCTTGAATATTTTTTCCCTCAAGCTCATTAAGAACCTAAAAATCTCAGAGGATTCCATCGACAAAGGAAAAGGTATTACAATCAAAGTGTATGATGATCAAGAAATAGTGTCACAAGGCACAATCCAAATCCCTATTCAAGTAGATCCAACTATCATGGAAACCACCTGTCAAGTCTTGGACCTTGACTTGCCTCATAACATTCTCCTAGGATGTCTATGGATCCATGCAATGTAAGTAGTCGCATCAACCTTCCATCAATGTGTCAAATTCACATATGAAGGACAAGAGGCCACCATCCATGGAGATCCTGAACCATTTTCCTATTGCAAGAACCTAGAGGCAAAATACTATACAATCCCTCAAGTGCCTAAAAATGATGAAGGCCCATCAACACCATGCATTGATCTAGCCACTATTGTTTCCACTTCTACAACATAGATGCCCACCACTACTGCCATCCCCTCCATCTCTGATATCAAATTCATCATCCAAGACAATGGTTTTGAAAACTATACGATTTCCAAAAATTATTTTGTGGTAGGAGAGTTACCACAATCTCCGAGATCACAAGGATACCTGCAATCAAATGAAGCCTCCACATCCCAAATATCCATTGAAAGATATTCCAATTTTAGAAGTTGGGGAGATCTTAGCTGAGAAGTAAGAGAGGAGGACCCATCCTATCTTCTATACCAATACAATATACCAACAACCAATCTACCAATGGATGACATAAGCAAGTTTTGAAAATGCTACTCACAATGGGCTATGACATAAACCAAAAACTAGGGGAAAATGACTATAGTCTTCTAATACCTATCATTCTTGAGATGTGAATGAGAAATCTTGGCTTCATATATACCCCTTTAAGTATAACCATATGTTTATGAGGTCCCCCAGTTAAAGTATTCAAGACTCCCCATGAACTAACACCAGTTGAACTTTGTTTACCTATATCCACTGGCCACATCATAGATAATTTCACTTTTGACATAACTGATGTATGTAGTAGTAGTGATGATAAGGAAGATATCATAACTAACCTACCAATTCTTTTTGAGAATTCCTCACTACTTATGATTAGCACCCTATCCTATGAGTCTTAAAATAAAAACCATGAAATCCATCTAGTCTACCCACAACTCATCGATTATGACCAATGAGGATTGCCAATTCCTGACACATTCTAAAATGATGAGGCACTCTTAGAATTCATAGGACTATGGGCTAATATTCTAGGTGGGGATCACAAATTAGGATTTTTCATTGAGCTAGATACACATGCATACTATGGAGAAATGATTGAATCCCTCAATCACAAAAACGAAAAATTAAGAATAATCTCTAGGTCCTTGAATGAAAACCACACTATGACACTCTCTAACCCGAAAATAGTAAAAATAAATGATGCATCCAATGGTGAAAACCCCTCTAAGGTGCCCAAGGATGGGGGATTCAATCTTCCTCTCAGAGCTCTTCATCAAGAAAAATTAGCGGTCCTATCCGAAAAATGGAATCCAATCAACCTAGGAACAAAGCAGACATTGCACATCACATTCTATGCAGATTCATTACTATCAGAGGAACAAGAGCTCTTAGCAGCCTTCTTGAGAGAGAGCCAAGTCAATTTTGCATGGAGATATGCAGACCTGCCTAAGCTTGATCCAGAAATTGTGGTTCATCATCTAGTAGTGTATCGTGAAGCAAAGCCTGTCTGACATAAATTGAGAAAAATGCATCCTCATATTGCCCTACTAGTCAAAATGGAATTTAAGAAGCTACTTGATGTAGGATTCATATGACCAATTGACTACCTCGAGTGGGTATCCAATCTGGTTCCTGTTTCAAAATCAGATGGGAGCATCTGAATCTGCACATATTTCAGATACCTAAACAAAGCATGTCCCAAAGATGATTTCCCATTGCCTATCATTGACATAATTGTAGACATGACGATAGGACATGAAATTCTTTCTCTAATGGACAGTTTCTTTGAATACAAACAAATAATGATCGCCAAAGAAGACCAACACAAAACAACCTTAACTTGTCCATGGGGGACTTACTGCTGGAATAGGATTCCCTTCAGTCTAAAGAATGTTGGGGCTACCTACCAAAGAGCCATGATGCTAATCTTCCATGGCATGATCCATAGAACTATTGAAGATTATGTTGATGACATACTGGTGAAATCTAGGAAGAGGATAAATGACATAGCAACCTAGAGTGCTATTTTTGATAGGCTGGAGGAATATAAAGTCAAACTCAACCCAAAGAAGTGTGTCTTCAGCTTACAATCAAGAAAGCTACTAGGATAGATAGTTTCAATGAGGGGTATTGAAATAGATCCATCAAAAGTAAAAACAATCCTAGAGATGGAGGCACCCAAAACATTGAAACAAGTGAGAGGTCTCCAAGGTAGGCTTTAGTCCATCTGCGGATTCATAGCACAACTAGCAGATAAACAAAACCCATATTCTCACCTACTCCATAAGGGGGTAGTGTATGAATGGGATGCCAAGTGTGAAGCAGCCTTCAACAAAATCAAAGAATATCTACTTACACCTCCAGTCATCATGCCACCTATCCCAAGAAAGCCATTAATTTTCTATGTCAACAATAGCAGTAGCCCTTGGAGATCTCCTAGCTCAACATGATGAAAATGGGATAGAAAGGGCCATCTACAATATCAACAGAACAATGGTAGAGCATGAGTTAAACTACTCATTCATTGAAAAAGCATGTCTAGCAGTAGTGTTTGCTTCACACAAATTTAGACATTACATGTTGGCACACAAAATCAAAATCATCACCAAGATAGACCCCCTAAAGTACCTACTATCAAAATTAATGCTCATAGGAAGAATGGCTAAGTGGGTAATGATTCTATCAAAGTATGAAATTGAATATGTGGAGAAAAAAGCAATTAAAATCCAAGTCATCGCAGATCAACTTGCGGAAGCACCAATCTATTCAGAGAACTCACTCATATCAGAGTTTCCAGATGAATCCATCTTCAATCTCAGCATAGCCGACAATTGGAAAATATACTTTGATGGCTCCTACATACAAGATAGATTAGAAGCCGATGTCTTCTTCATCACCCCACAAGGGGACTATATTCCAAGATCCTAAAAATTTGTATTCCCCTGTACTAACAACATTATGTGATACGAGGCTCTAACCATAGGTCTCAAAATAGTGGCGTAGTGGCACATCATGACCCTCAAAGTATATGGAGAATCCAAGCTAATAATTTTGGAATATGTGCCTCAATTCTTACTAACATGAAACTCCTTGAAAGCAAAGTCATTGTGACATCATGGATGTCTAGCCAACTAACTGTTCTGAAGCTCTTATTTTGTTCAGGCCATTGTGACCTTGTAGAAGTCTTACCAAATGGTTGCATTTTGGGATCATGTCGCTGTGACAAGAAGTGTTCGGTGTAACATCTTAGCACCTATGGAGATATTTGGCCAATAGGCCATTCAAGTGTGTATCAGCAAGACACTTGGCAACTGCAAGCTTCAGGATAACCTACTATGGTTCGATGAAAAGTCTTACCAATGTGTTTGAGTCTCGCCGACAAGTTGTTTCATTCATGGTCTTCAGCATAACCTATAGTCTATCAGTAAGAAGTCTTATCGATGTACAAATGTCACATCAACGAAGGCTCAAGTGTTCGTTATTAGAGTAACACGAAGGATCTCAGAGAGAGGTCTTAGTGATTGGAGGATGTCTTGCCAATAGTCTAAGGATATTGGGGTAACTTATATGAGTTCGATAAGATCTCTCAGCGAAAGGCATATGTCTTAGCGACTGGTGATTAGCAATCAATGTGACTTAGGACTTCGGTATGAATTTCTGCCAAAGGCGATAAGTCTTGCAGACTCCTGGACATTTTAGTATGACATCTTCAGTCGGTGTAAGGTCTTAGCAAAGAGACTTAAGTCTTGTCGACTAGGTAAGACTTGGATGAGTTCGGTATAGAGTCTCATTGAAAGATGAATCTCTTTCTGACTGTCAGGTGTTTTGGTGAAGCTTAAGGAGACTTGATGAGAATTCCTGGCGAATGGAATGTCTTGCTAATGACAAAGTGGAAATCGATAAGACTTGTGAACATCGGTAAACCATCTTGCCAATGGAGGAATCTTTTGCCAATAGAAATGTATTGGATGTCGATGGACTCGGTATGACTCATGGTGTTCGTTGAAACCTTTTGCCGACTGTTGGACACTTAAGTCAATATCAAAGTGATTACTTTGAGGCATCGGGGAGACACTATTAGTGTCTCACCGATATGCCAACAAAGTTGAACGCCCTTGACCAGATTGACCATCCTATGTGGAGCATCATGGACCAATCAGAGGAAGTAAGTTTTGAATGGATGGCAGTTATATTTTTTGCATTAGTTGCAACACTGGTGAAAAACTGCATGCAGGGAAAATTTTGAAAAGGCATGGAAACTTTCTTTGATTGAGCATTGGCGGATAAGGATCAACAAGTGGATAAAATCAGAATTTGATAAGAATTTTGTGAATGATTTTTTTGAGTTGTTGAGAGAATTTTCAAAAAGAAAGATTGAATAGTGAAAGCTACTATGACTGTCACCATAGAGTGCTCTTTCTAACTGTATGTAATTTTTTGTTACCATAATACAAAGAGATTCAGCTTCGTGTGGTGGGTTTTTTCCTGAGAGGGTTACCCACATAAAATCTATTGTTTAGTTGTCTTTATGTTTTTGTTCTATTTATGTTAATCTTTCATGTGTGTCTTAATTAGATTGTAATTTGAAAATTAAAATTCCTACATTGCATTCTTCCCTATGGATTTGACATTAGGAAAGTGTTTCTGCACCTTTTCTTTCCTTACAAGTGGTATCAGAGCCTAGCCAATTGTGTTATCCTTGTGATTGGGTTGGGTTTTTTGTGTCAATTATTTTTTTATGGGAGTCTGGTAGAGGTCTAATAATTTAATTACAGATTAAGATGGCAAGCACATCCGGAAAGATGGAGATAGAGAAATTCAATGGAAGCAATTTCGAGTTGTGGAAACTCAAGATGGAAGATCTATTAGTGGACAAGGATCTTTGGAATGTTGTGTTTGGAACAAAACCTCAGGCTATGAAGCAAGAAGATTGGGACCTGGTAGATAGAAAATCAAAAGGGCTGATAAGGCTCTGCTTCTCTAACTCTGTTCTTCTGAACGTGCATGAAGAAAAGACTGCAGCCTCTTTGTGGACAAGACTAGCTACTATTTATTAGGGCAAGTCCTTGGTGAACAAGTTGTTCTTGAGGAAGAAGTTGTACAACTTGAAGATACAGGATGGAGTTTGTGTTACTGATCACTTGAATGCTTTCAACATGTTGATTGCTCAGTTAGCATCTATTGGTGTGAAGATAGAAGAAGAAGATTGTTGCATGCTACTGTTATGTTCTTTGCCTAATTTGTGGGATCATCTGGTGATGGATATTAGGAGTACAACATCCTCATTCAAGATGCAAGATGTTGTTGCTTCTCTATTATCAAAAGAAACGAGAAGAAAATCTTCTGAGATGGCAAAGGAGGCTCTGGCTGTCAAAGGTAGATCAAAGGAGAAAGGCAAGAAGAAGGACAAGAAATCCAGATTGAAATCAGAAGGGAGATCAAAGTCTCCTAGCAAGAAGTCCAAAGTAAAATGTTGGAATTGTGGGCAACCTAGTCATGTCTGAAAGGATTGCAAGGAGGAGAAAAAGAAGAAGAAGAACTCTTCTAGAAATGATTCTTCTTAGAGTGATGCAGATGTCTTCATTGTAGTTTTGGCTACATGGGCATCAGATGATGGATGTTTGGCTGATTGATTCTGGAGCATCTTTCCACATGACATCTCACAGAGATTGGTTCACAAAGTATGAAGAATACAATGGTGGAAAGGTGCACCTAGAAATTGATTCATCTTCAGAAATTGTTGGATGTGGAAGAGTCAAAATTCAATTCCCTGGTGGAAGAGTGAAGGGAATCAATGATGTAATGCACATACCAGGTTTGACTCATAATTTACTGTCTGTAAGTAAGTTGAATGATATTGGAGTGTAGGTCATGTTCTTTGGAAATGGCTGCAAGATGACTAGAGGCTCTATGGTGCTGGCTAGGGGTGCTCGGATTGGTACTCTGTACAAGCTGGATGCACTGGTTGTCCAATGCAATAGTGTCTTTAAAATGTCACTTAAGGCTACTCATGAAGAATAGAAGGAAAATATTTTTTATGGAGTAAATTCAATGGAGTTTAAACTCCCAGTAGAGAAGACCATGCTCTAGCATCATAGGCTAGGCCACATTGGTGAGAAAGGTTTAAAAACCTTGAAAAATAAAATCCTGGTACAAGGGCTTGAATATTGTAATCTTGAGTTCAATTTTTGTGAACATTGCATATATGGAAAGCAGCACCATGTTTCATTTTATTCTAGTCCTCACAAATCTTCTGGTTTGCTTGATTATATTCATTCTAATGTTTTTGGTCTAGTAAATATTCCTTCTTTGTCTAAATCAAGATACTATGTGTCGTTTATTGATGACTGTTCAAGAAGAACATTTGTATATTTTCTAAAAAGAAAATTAGAAGTATTCATTCGGTTTAAGAAATTTAGAAACCTTGTAGAAAATCAGACTAGTAGAAAAATAAAATGTTTAAGGGTTGACAATGGCGGTAATTTTTGTTCAAATGAATTCGAAAGGTACTATAAGGACATGGTATTAAAAGGCATAAGACTACAACTTACACTCCACAACAAAATGGAGTTGTTGAAAGGTTCAATAGGATGGTTATGGAAAGAGCACGAAGTATGCTGAGTAGTGTTGGCTTGGAGGAGAAATTCTTGGCTAAAGCAGTCTCTACAACATGTTACTTGGTAAATCACTCTCCTAACTTTTCTCTTGTTGAGAAGACACCTTTGGAAGCATGGTCTAGAAAGAATCCCCCTCTGAAACATATTCGTGTCTTTGGCTGTGAGGCATATGTATATGTGCCATTTGAAAAAAGATCTAAGTTGGAGAACAAAGCTATAAAGTGTATTTTTATTGGCTATAGTGTTGGCATAAAAGGATACAAGCTTTGGAATCTCGAGACTAAGAAGGTTTTGTATAGCAGAAGCATTATATTTCATGAGTTGAAGCCTTCAACATTGGATATGTAGTCAGAAAAGAAATCAGAAAATGAAAAAGATTTAGCAGCAATTCCTCCGACACCAGATAAAGAGGAATTGAAAAATCAAAATGTACCTGATACTAAGGAGAGCTCAAGTAGATCTAAAAGTTCTGATGAAGATGAAGAACCACCTCAGCCTCAGCCTGTGAGGAGGTCAACTCATGAAAGAAAGCAACATGAAAGGTATGGGTTTTCCTTAATTGAGTCTACTTGTGCCCATGCTTTAATTTCTAGCACTAATGAACCTAGGACTATGAAAGAGGCATTCAAAATGTCTGATGCAAACTCTTGGTTGGAAGCCATGAATGAAGAAATGGCATCATTAGACAAGAATGATACCTAGATTTTGGTGACATTGCCTAATGGCAGAAAAGTTGTGGGCTGAAAATGGGTGTTTAAAAAGAAAATAGGTCTGGACAGTAGTGTGGAAAAATATAAAGCAAGGCTGGTTGCGAAAGGTTATTCCCAGGTAGAGGGAATGGATTATGGAGAAATATTTTCACCTGTAGCTAAGTTGACATCTATTAGATTTTTTTTGTCACTTGCAGTAGCGTATGACTTAGAAATTGAGTAGATGGATGTGAAGATACCATTTCTTCATGGTGATCTTGAAGAAGAAATTTATATGTCCCAACCGGAGCACTTTGTGGAGAAATGTAAAGAAAGATTGGTTTGCAAGTTGAAGAAATATCTGTATGGTTTAAAACAATCCCCTAGAATGTGGTACCAAAAGTTTGACACATCTTTTTTTCATTGGGATTTGTAAGATCAAAATGTGATCACTGTGTGTATTACAAAGCTAAAAGTGATCAAATACTTACTATTGCACTCTATGTTGATGATATGTTGTTCATAGGAAATAGTAAACTAATGATTTTTGATCTTAAGTCCTAGTTGTCTGCAAAGTTTGAAATGAAAGATCTTGGTGTAGCAGGGTATATTGTGGGAATGGAAATAAATAGGGACATAAAGAATTGAAAGCTTTGGCTTAGTTAGAGTACGTATGTCAAGACTGTTCTAGAGAGATTTTGTATGACTGAATGCAAGCAGCTAGTTTTTCCAATTATGCAGGGAACGAAGCTATCTATTGAGGATTTTCCAAAATCTGCTTCTAAGATGGAGGACATGACCAGTGTGCCTTATGCAAGTGCAATTGGTAGTCTCATGTATGCAATGGTCTATACAAGGCCATACATTGCCCAAGCAGTGGGAGTTCTTAGTCAGTTTATGGCTAATCCTGGAAGAATACATTGGGATGTTCTGAAGAGAGTGTTTAGATATTTGAAGGGCACTTCAGACTATGCTTTGTATTACCATGACAACTTGCTTGAGTCATAGAGGACTCTCAGCATTCGAGGTTATGTGGACTTTGATTAGGCAGGGGACATTGACAACAGAAGATCCACCAGTGGATATATTCTCACGATGAATGGTGGTGCAGTGAATTGGATGAGCAAGCGAAAAGTTTTAGTCACTTTTTCCACTACAGAGGTATAATAAATGGCAGAAATACATGCATGTAAAGAAGCAATCTAGTTAAAACGTTTGTGTTCTAACATTGGCTTTGATGCAGGAAAAATTACTATTTACAATGACAGTCAGAGTGCTATATGTATAACAAAAAATCCTACTTTCCATCCCAGGACAAAACATATAGATGTATAGTATCACTTTGTACAAGATATGGTCAAGGATGGGAAGGTCTCTTTGGAGAAAGTGGATACTCTAGAGAATGTTGCAGATGCATTGACGAAGCTTGTGAGCACAGACAATTTTAGGTGGTGTGCCAGTTCGATGGGCCTCTTGGCCCATGAATTTTAGTAGTTTGATTATGCTCTGGAGGTGTCAGTAAGATCTTCGTCAAGTGGGAGCTTGTTGGAATTTGTGCCTCAACTCTTACTAACATGAAACTCCTTGAAATAAAAGTTGGTGTGACATCATGGATGTCTGGCCGACTAACTATTCTGAAGCTCTTATTTTGTTCAAGTCACTATGACCTTGTAGAAGTCTCATCAAACACTTGCATTTTGGGATCATGTTGTTGTGACAAGAAATGTTTGGTGTGACATCTTAGTGCCTGTGGAGATCTTTGGCTGATAGGCCATTCAAGCGTGTATTGGCAAGACTCTTGGCAACTGCGAGCTTCAGGATAACCTACTATGGTTCGATGAAAAGTCTTACCGATGTGTTTGAGTCTCGCCGACAGGTTGTTTCATTTATGGTCATCAGTATAACCGATAGTCTATTAGTAAGAAGTCTTACCGATGTAAAAATGTCACACCAATGAAGGCTCAAGTGTTGGTTATCGGAGTGACACGAAGGATCTCAGAGAGAGGTCTTAGTGATTGGAGGATGTCTTGCCGATAGCCTAAGGCTATCAAGGTAACTTATATGAGTTTGATAAGATCTCTCAGAAAAAGGCATATGTCTTGGCGACTAGTGATTAGCGATCGGTGTGACTTAAGACTTTAGTATGAAGTCCAGCCGAAGGTGATAAGTCTCGCTGACTCCTCAACATTTTGGTATGACATCTTCGACTAGTGTAAGGTCTTAGCAAAAAGTCTTAAGTCTTGCTGACTCGATAAGACTTGGATGAGCTCGGTATAGATTCTCGGTGAAAGACGAATCTCTTGCCTACTGTCAGGTGTTTCGGTGAAGCTTAAGGAGACTCGATGAGAAATCTTGGTGAATGGAATGTCTTGCCAATGACAAAGTGGAAATCGATTAAGAATTGTGAACCTCGGTAAACCATCTTGCTGATGGAGGAATATTTTTTTGATAGAAATGTATTGGATGTCGATGGACTCAGTATGACTCATGGCATTCATTGAAACCTTTTGCTGACTATTGGAGACTTAAGCCGATATCAAAGTGATTACTTTGTGGTATCGAGCAGACACTGTTAGTGTCTCATCAATATGCCAACAAAGTTGAATGCCCTTGACCAGATTGACCATCCTATATGGAGCATCATGGACCAATCAGAGGAAGTAGGTTTTGAATGGATGGCAGTTAGATTTTTTGCATCAGTTGCAATGTTTGTGAAATATTGCATGCAGGGAAAAATCTAAAAAGGCATCGAAACTTTCTTTGATACGGATAAGGATCAATAAGAGGATAAAATCAGAATTTGATAAGAATTCTATGAATGAGTTTTTTGAGTTGTTGAGAGAATTTTCAAAAGGAAAGATTGAACAGTGAAAGCTATTGTGACTATCACCAAAGAGTTGTCTTTCTGACTATATGTAATTTTTTGTTACTATAATACAAAGAGATTCACCTTGGTGTGGTAGGTTTTTTCCTGGAAGGGTTTCCCACATAAAATCTGTTGTTCAATTGTCTTTATGTTTTTGTTCTATTTTTTTTAGTCTTTCATGTGTGTCTTAATTAGATTGTAATTTGAAAATTAAAATTCTTGCATTGCATTCTTCCCTATGGATTTGACATTAGGAAAGTGTTTATGCACCTTTTCTTTCCTTACAAATAATAAATCAAGTAAACGACGAATACCAAAAAAAGGATGATAAGTTGAATCCATACAAAAGGTTGGTAGAGAGCCTCAAAGAATCATTCATTGATATCACATTTGAGAAGATTCCCAAAGCAAACAAAGGGGTAGCAGACGCCATGGAAACTATTGGATCCTTACTAGAAATCCCTTGCAATGTCCCAAAACATGAATTCTTCGTAGAATAGCTTCTCATAACTACATTTGAGGTACCAGAGTCATAATTTGTGTGATAAATTATTGGTCCTAGTGATCCCTGGTACTATGACATTTATACCTACTTATGAATAGGGGTCCTACCTATTGACTTACCCTCAAACCTAAAAAGAACCTTTGTCAAAAAATCCTCTAGTTGTCATCCTAGGAAATACCCTTTACTGTAGAAGCATAGAGGGAACCTTATTATGCTTCCTCAACACTTGTGAAGCCTTGACTGCTTTAACTGAGGTGCATAATAGGATTCGTGGTTCACACTCGAGTGGAATGACCCTAGCCAAGAAATTGTTGAGGATGGGGTATTATTGGCCTACTATGGAAAGGGAGGCACACAACTACGTCAGAAGGTGTCTACAATGTCAATAGCATGGGGACCTCATCCATGCTCTAGGTCAAGAGCTCCATCCCATCATTACACCATGGCCCTTTTCATAGTGGGGGCTTGATCTCATCGGGAAAATCACTCCCACCTCAAGTGGCCACAAGTTTATCATTATTTCCATTGAGTATTTCACCAAGTTGGAGGAAGCCATACCAATGACCTACATAACTAGAAAATATATATCAAAGTTCATCCTAAACTACCTCATATGCCTCTATGTTGTCCCACAAGCTATTATCTTTGATAATGGGACACTATTCAAAAATTAGGATGTCCATGACCTATGTGAAAAAATACATCGCTTCTCCACACCATACTATCCCCAAGGAAATGGCCATGTAAAAGCCAACAATAAAACCATTATGAGGATCCTAAAAAAGACAATCAATGATGTAGGTCATGACTGGCATCTGTAGCTGAATCCTACCCTTTGGGCTTATTGAACCAACATCCGCACACCTACTAACGCCACCCCCTTCTCCCTAGTCTATGGATCAGAAGCCATATTTCTTATCAAGATTCAGTTTCCATCATTGAGAATATCATTGCAAAACCTCATCATGGATGAAGAATACCAAGTATCAAGATTGAATGAGATAGATCTACTAGATGAGCAGTGTATAGAAGCATTGAACAATTTGCAAGTCTATAAAAATAGACTCAAGAGGAGCTATAACATGAAAATTAGAAGCAAGACTTTCCAAGTCAGAAAACTTGTCCTAAAAGAGAATCAGAAAAATTTCCTAAACGTAAATGGCAAAGGAAAACTTGAACCCAACTATTTGGGACCATTTGTTATCACAACGAGCTACAAGTCAAGGGCATATCAGTTATCAACACCTGAAGGGGAACTAACCTCCTATCTTGGCAGTGAAATCTCTTGACAAACACAAAGCGAAATGTGGAGGTAAGTCAATGACAAAAATGTCTTTGGGGATGGAGAAATTGGGGCAAGCATGTAGGGTAAGGCTTAAACCTTTGATAACACCTATGGTATTAATGGTTGTCCCATCTAATTGAACAACTCCCTTCTCAAGAGCCTAATACTTTAGTCCTAACTTATCAACAATCTATTTGGGCATGATAGAACTACTTGCCCCTGAATCCACCATGCAATTGTAAACTAGTTTATATCCTATTATCAAGGACACATAAAATGGGGGTGGTTTGACATCCTTACTTGGTTGTTTACTATTGTCTTGGGGTTTATTTGTCAAGACAACCTTGGTTTAAATCATTGGTATATCATTTGAAACCCCTACTCCAGCTAAGGAAGATTGTAATAAGTCCTTTTGGCCAAGGATAGATAAGGAATCCCAAATTGATATATTTACATTCAACTTTTTCATGGATTCAATAATGTTGAAGGGTGTGACAACGTTTACCTTTTGATGGGTCCTTGCAATAGCAGGGTCTATCTACAAGTGGGCTAGTTGGGGTTGGTTCCCAAACTGTCCACCACTGATGCCTTGTGAATTTCTTTGAAAAATGTGTGTTACATGAGGATTGGAAGGTCCAACAACTTCCTTGTCTTTATTTTTTGCTTGTCTAATCTCAAAATCTCTCTTTTTGGCTTGGGTGTTGGATACTATTGGAGAGCTATCACTGTTTACTCCACAAAACTCCTCTCCTTTCCAATTCAAGAGAGTTGTGTCACTCTTAGGGAGCTCCTGTTGTTGGGATGATTCACCATTAGGAACATCTTGCACGTTTGAGACATTTCAAACCATCAATGCTTGATTGATGACACCATTTAAACATGTAGTCTGATTATGGGCTTGGTTGCAAGGATAGCACCACTCATATTCTACTGCAAGGTTGTATTGAACAAGTACCATATCTCTGGTTGCACTTATTGGAACTAGATTGTATGGCTGAAAAGGACTCAGATTCAAATTTTGTTGTGCACCTTGAAATTTTCCATGATATGGCTACTTGTTAGCTTGAAATTGTTGTCCTTGGCCTTGATTTTGAGGTTGCCAAGACTTCAAACCTTGAAATTGTTTCTTTTTAATTCTTATGGGCTCATTTCCAAAAGTTTGAAGCATATTTTCAATCTTTTGTTGGTTGTTTTTAATTTCTTGTAACTCTTGAGATGGTCCTTGAGAAACAATTCCTATGTTAATAGCAGCTGGTAAAGGGGCAATTTGAGGTGTTGGAAAAGATGTAGGAGGCTGAATACCAAGAAAAAATGGCATAGGATGCCTAGGAGCAATCCTTCTAGCTTGTATCAAGCTATTTTCTACTCTCACAGTTGTATCGTAAGTTATTGGTAAAGTATTTCCACCCATGGATTGTATTAAAGAAACCACTTCACTATTTAAGGCTCACAAAAAGTATAGAAAGGCATATTCAGTTGGAGGCCTTGTAGGTTCTGGAATTATGTCCCATGTCCTTTGAAAATATAAATTGAAGTCTATTATCTACTTGTGAGGGGCCCTTTTAGTGCGGGTCAACTGCTCCACTAGTGACACGTTATCATACTTGTCTTCGAACTACTTGCAAATCACCTCTCCTAATTCATCCCATGTTTTGATGGAATTCATTGCTAAACTCTTGAGCTATTGGAGTGATTTTCCTCTAAACAATACTACTAATAGCCTCAAGGCAACATTTTCTTGAGTTATATGATGCACTAAACACAGATTTGAAATGTCTTTAATGTGTTCAATTAGTGTAGTATGATCTTCACCTAAAAAATATGGCACACTTTTAAGAGTAGTCATTGGAATATCATCATGTTGAGCTAATTGAATTGGGCTACCACAATTGAATGCCACAAAAACTTGGCTTCTTGGAACAACCATGTTTGGCACCAAGTGTTGTCGTCTTATGGGGACTGGAAACTCTCACTGCTAGTGGAGTTGAAACTATTTTCCTTGATGAAACAACAACCTTCTCTGTTGGTCTTCCTCTCCTATGGGGTGGTGAATGATGCAGATAATCTAATGGGATAGAATTTCCCCTTGTCTAAATTATTTTCATAAGCTGGTATAACACCGATCTATTATAAATTTACACATTTAGAGCCACCAAATATGTTGTGACATTTAAAAGGATAAAAAATTGTTGGTTGCATATCAAAACTAATAAAAAGATGTATTCTTCTAATCTAAAATGACTAAAGTCCCACTGGTCATACCAAAACTATTTGGTTCCCAAATATGTACTCTATTTGATAAGCTTTTAAATAAACTCAACATATTTTGACTAACATGGGACTACTTTCAGGTTGTGGGTAACTTGTTTTGAAAGTAGACCTCCAGTGACAAGGGATGGCTTCCCCTTTTGATGTCACCTAATTTTAAACTTCTGAGATAAGGGCAAGGATTGCATGAAAATAAACCTAATGCTGAAAAAAGGCCTAAAGTGATGCACCAAAACAACCTAGACCTGTTAATAACTTATCACATTTGAATTAAAATCAAAAAGTTGGACTTATACAACTCCTTTGATAATGCAGTTTACATAAATATTTCATAAGAAGGTCTATAAATAACTCTATTAAAAGGGAAACAGAGATTTCATAATTAATAACACCAATAACAACACAACTTACAACCTGTAAACATACACCTTCTGCTAAATAGATGGATAGCATGAGACAAGCTTGCAAGGAAAAGATATATTTTCACAAGACAATGATCAATCATTAAAAACATACATGACAAATAGGAAATGAGAAGGTGAAAGTGATCTACTTTATTAATTCAAAGTGCTTATTGTATAATAGGCCCATTAGAGTTACAATACTGCTCCATGAAAAATAGCTCCAAAACAAAGCTATCCTATTGTTGGAAAGAATGAACTAACACAAAATGTTCAAAATGTACTTAAGCAAAATCACACCAAAACCCTTCACACAAGTGCTTCCAAAATATTTTTGTCAGATACAATAGAAAAGGCTAAAAAGAACCTTCTAGAAACCCTCCAAATTGTCCTCCACATGAAGAAAAGTTAAGCCAAGTCAATAGTCACACTAAAGATGTGACAAAATTGCCTCCAAATAGCTCCTTTTCCTCCAAAATCAGTCAAAACAACATCCCACACATTCCTCACCTCTGCAAGTCATAATTGGTCTTCACACAAGTCTTGACCCACACACAAGTCATGCAATATGTGCTTTTTGAATCACAAGTCTCAAAAAAGGATTTTAGATAATGATCTTGATTAAGTGATTCATAAAACATCACTAAACAAGTCATTTACAATTCAAAACAAGAAGAGGGCCCCACCATCTCCTTGTGTTACATTTTCATTAAAAGGCACAATAAAAGTGATTTTCAAATCTTTTACATGATATCTTCAAATATTGGAATAAAATGTAACACAATTTCATATCTAAAAATCCTTCAAAATCTTCCAAGGAATTTGACCATCTTAACTTACCACATTCTACATTTTAATCCACATGGGAAATATCATTAGTTTTCAAAGACATCATATTGAGCTCCAAAACACTCAGCCAATATGGCTAACCTCCAAATTCCTTTGAAAAGAATACTCTAAGTCACATGATGTTGGGGAAACACAAAGGCATCACATTTGTTGCATGGCACACTCCATATGTGTTGTATTTTTTGAGGACTTAGCACAAAGTTTGAATAAGGGGAAACACCTAAGGCATAACATAACATGCTTAAGTTAACAAGTTTTGGCCCCCATGCATTAACACATGTTTTTTTTTTTAATTTTATAAACATGGGAAGAAAATCCTATCCCATCGAATAGGGTCAAACCCTAATCATCAAAACACCCAAATAATGAAAAAACATCATCATTTGGTCATCGAAGAATCTGGAACAAGACTCTGCCATTGTGGGGTTTGAGAAAACATAGGGAAAACATGGAGCCTTACTGTGGTTTTTTGGTGATTCACTGAGGGAAACACTTTGAAAACAGGTAAAGGCTAATCTCATGGCTTAGAATCTGCATTTTTTCCACCTTTTGGATTCATTTTATGAGTAAAGGTTGTGACGTGTAGAGTATATTCTAACTCTTATATTTCATTTTTTCTCTCTGTTATTGCTCTTCTCCATTACACTCGTCATTAGAACTCAAATGAAGCTTTATTAGAAGTGAAATATTGAAAGTTTTGCGATATTTTTTGTGACCAAAAGCTCCAGGTGAGTTAAATCGACTCATTTTTCTGATTTTGAGCAAAAGAAAACCCATGTTTTTTTGTTTCTATCTTGAAAACAAAGCATGAAATGCTTGTTGTATTTTTCTACTTTTGACAATGACGACACTCTATTGTTGTTTATGTTGCTTTTATGAAGGAGAAAAACTCCTGGCCATGGCCATGAATAGAAAATGGTGCATTTTTTATGTAGCTTTTCTTCTTTCTAAAAACCCCATACTGTCTTTTGATTTTTCCTTTGTATTAACCAATCTCTTAACA
Source organism: Sequoia sempervirens (assembly GCA_007258455.2). Lineage (NCBI taxonomy): Eukaryota > Viridiplantae > Streptophyta > Pinopsida > Cupressales > Cupressaceae > Sequoia > Sequoia sempervirens. The sequence goes on from VDFB02000002.1 coordinate 228,734,375, forward strand.
ACCCAGATGGGTTTTTGATGTGTAGAAGAAGAAATATTTGTTGTGAGCACGACCTCCATTCTTAAAAATTGGGTTTTTTCTATATTCACAATTTTTGCTTCATTTTCACCATAATTGCAAAACCATTGTTTTAGGTTTCTTGTAGCATATATATTTATGAATCTACAACTACTTTTCAAAAGAACCCAAGTGGGTTTCTTGATTTCTTGAAGAAATTTAGATTTGTTACAAAAATGTAGATGGTTCTAAAAATACAGTCCATTGTTGTAGAATATAGCAATACATGTTTCATTTTTTGAAACCCTAGGTGGGTTTTTCCATATTTTGCAGAAAGAGTTCAAACCTAACCACGACCAATCATAATGCATGAAATGGCCTTCCTTTACCATTCCTTGACTACCTCTTCATTTTGTTGCAACCTCTATATCATATTTTCATGATGAACCCAAATGCGTTTTTTTTTTTAAAGCAATCTTCAAATTTTGTCAAAAAATGATTCAATGCCACTACACAGTTTGAGCATAATGAAAATATTCAATTTTGAAAACTAGGTTTTCTTTGAGCATCTGAATTAATTTTCGGAATTTCTTTTCTATAGAATTTCTTTAAAACATAAACCCCAATGTGGGTTTGTCACTGTGAATAACTCTTGCATTTCCTTTTCTATTTAAGAGCACCATACTCCTCTTTTAATGATACCTGCTCATGTTGTTGAACATTCATGGTAACCTTTGCATTAGCTTCAAACACTTGAAAAAACATTACTATGTGCAACTTTGGCACTATGATAAATTTAATGGATTACTTCTTAAGTCATTTATGCTTGACTGTCCTTTGAGTGCATAGGATAAATGAAGATAAATATATAGCTTACTGTCTTCATTGTAGTAGATGTTCACAATGTTTGAACTTTAAACTATTATTTTCACTTAATGATGATGTTCAATATGAAATGAATCATGAATGTAGACTTGCATTAGAATGCAAGAAACCAATAATGAAATGCACTCCCTTTTCTGGGTTCTTTTCTCCTTTGACTACTCTTTTGTTAGATTCTGCGAGAAGCAAGAACTGAGCCAGGATCTGATGTTGGTTGTAGATCACATGCAACTTCACTCAACAGATGATCAAAGATCAAAATAGAAGAATGGAGAGAAATCTGAAATGAGAGAAAAAATAGAGACAAGGCAAGAGAAATTGTAGAATACTCTCAATACTCCCACAAAACAATCACCGAACTAGCTGAACTATCTGAAGGTGAGAGGAGAGTGCTCAATATATAGAAAAATAAGGGAAAATACATCCAAGAGGTGCATTAACTCCTACTACCCATAAAAGGTGGGAGGTTATCACCTACTTGGTAAATGACAAAACATGTGGCATAACCTCCTCAAGTGAAGACAGTAGAGAGGTGGCACATAAATCCAAAAGACGGTGAGAAACTCAACTACCCCATAAACTAATCAGGTAAAAAAAAGTTGTGGTTATGAGAGGTGGCACAACAAGCCAAAAGAGGATGTGTAACTTAACTACCCATGTGTGGGGAGAGAGTGACACATGTAGCTATTGTAGTTTGCCACATGTCCTCATATTACCACATCTAATAAACCTAAGCAAGCTTAAAAAATATGTGTAGGAAAAAAAAAATACCCCTAACATAAGGAAAATAAAGAACCTACACTAACACCCCCCCTTAAGCGTAGCTTAGGTGGGTGAAAAGATGGGTCCCAAAAAATGAGGCCATGTTAGGTACCCATGTACATAGAGATCCCCCCCAAAAGAAGAAGCCCCCCCCATAAGAGAATAGCCCCCCTAAATAGAGAGAGAAAATACCCCCCCAAAAAAGAGAGAGTAGAAAGGACTAAGAAGCCCCTCCTATAGTAGACACTTGTCGCACCCCTAGCAAAGCTTGCAGATGAAGGAACTTGCTCTCAGTGAAGGGTTTGGTGAAGATGTCCGCAGTTTGCTTCGAGGTAGAACAATACTTAAGATCAATGATGCCTTCCTGAATCAGCTCCCTAATGTAGTGCATATGTATCTCAATGTGTTTTGTCCTCTGGTGATGAATTGGATTCCTTGAGATCTGTATAGCACTTTTATTATCACAAAAGATGACTATAGGCTTTCTCAATGGAATGCCAAAATCAGTGAGAATATTCTGAAGCCAAATAGCCTCAGTGGTGGCATTAACTACCCCTCAATACTCAGCCTCTGTTGATGAAAGAGCAATTGCAGACTGCTTCTTGCTCGACCAACAAATTGGACCAGAACTAAGAGAGAAGCAATACCCAAAAGTAGACTTATGATCATGAGAATCACCTGCCCAATCTGAATCTGTATATCCCACCAAGTCAATATCTACACCTGCTACATAGTGAATCCCATAACTGTGAGTGCCCTTAATGTAGTGGAGGATCTGTTTACCTGCCTTCCAATGCAACTCATGTGGCTCCTGCATGAATCTAGAGACCATGCCCATAGCATATGAAATGTCGAGTCTTGTGTGAGTCAAGTAGATGAGACTCCCAACAAGTTGTCAGTATAAAGTGCCATCAACCAGAGGTGAGGAACACTTAGCCTCAAGTTTGACCCCTGACAGAAATGGAGTCGGTGCAGGCTTGCAATCAGCCATGCAAAATCGAGAGAGCATGTCAAGTGCATACTTGGGTTGTCCAAGGAAGATACCTGAAGATGACTGAGTGATCTCAATCCCCAAGAAATAATGCAAAAGACCCAAGTCTGACATAAAAAATCTATTATGTAGAGCAGTTTTCACTGCCTTGATGGTGGATGAGTGACCCCCAGTGATCAACAAGTCATCGACATATAGAACCAAAAATGTGAGAGTGTCATCCTACTGCAGAATTTAGACATTCAAATTAGAAGGACATCGATTGAACCCAACTATCAGAAGGAAGGAGTCCATCTTGGCATACCAAGCTCGAGGAGCTTGTTTAAGGCCATAGAGAGACTTTCGAAGATGACACACAAGTGAAGGATTTTGGATGAACCCCTATGGTTGCTCCATGTAGATTTCCTCCTGAAGGTCACCATGAAGAAAGGCACTCTTCACATCCATCTGATGAACTTCTCAATGATGTGCTGTAGCTATAGTAAGGACAAGTCAGATGGAATTCATCTTAGCAACTGGTGCAAAAGTCTCAGAGTAGTCAATCTTGGGAACCTGGGAGAATCCTTTTGCAACCAAGCGAGCTTTATACTTATCAACTGACCCATCTGCTGCAAATTTTGTCTGATAGATCCACTTGCATCGAACAAGTTTCCTTCCCTTAGGAAGAGGGACTAGATCCCGCGTGTGATTCCTCTCTAAGGAATTGAACTCTTCTTGCATTGCAGCATCCCGCTCAGGAATACCTGAGGCTTCACAAAAAGACTATGGATCAGAAGCTGAAGCAATGAAGAGATGAGGAGCCTGCTGAAACTGTGACCTAGTTCTTCTAGTATCTGATGGATCACCAACCCAATCACCTATTGATTCCAATGTCTAACGAGCCCATAGAGGTGCAAGGGATGGAGAGTCTAGAGGAGAATCATCACCCTCTGAATGATGACTAGGAGAAGAATGTGAATCTACATCATCATTGTCATCATCTGAAGTGGAGGAAGAAGACTCCTCATCAAGATTAGGAGGATTAAGATCCTCTAAATAACTATCATTATGATGCATAGGTTCCAATCTGATAGTGGATGGAGGAGTGGTAAGAGAAGAACTTGAAGGGCTCTCCTCAAAATGAGCACTCCTCTTAATGAACAACTCATGAGTGGTAGGATGGAGAAGCCTATAGCCTTTGACATCATCTGGATACCCAACAAATATGCAAGGCTTGCTCTGCAGATCCATGGCCTTGCATTTCTCTACTGGAATGTGGGCCCATGCAAGAGAGCCAAACACTCTAAAGTGCTTAACTGTGGGTTTCCGACTAGTCCAAGCTTGAAAAGGAGTTACCCCCTTTACAGCTTTGTGAGGAACTCTATTCTGGATGTAACATGCACAGTTGATGGCCTCTGCCCAGTATTGAGGTGCCAAATATTTGGAGTGTATCATACAATTAGCCATCTCTTTTAAGGACCTATTCTTGCATTCTGTGACACCATTCTGTTGAGGACTATATGGAACTGTGTGCTGCATGTTGATACCTTCTGAAGCACAAAACTGTTCAAATTGATGATTAACATATTCACCCCCATTATCTGTATGCAGAATCTTGATGAACTTCCTAGACTGTTTCTCTACAAAAGATTTGAAATTTTAAAAATTCTCAAAGACCTCAAACTTCTGTTTGAGAAAGTAAACCCAAGTGTATCTGGAAAAGTCATCAATAAATGTCAAGACATATCTAGCCCTGCTAAAAGATGGTTGTGGAAATGGTCCTACCAAGTCACTATGTACCAACTCTAGTAGTTGAGTAGCCCTCCATGCTTTTCCTTTATCAAATTTCTCCTTAGAATGCTTACCAAGAATGCATCCTTGGAAAACACCATCAAAAAATTGAATAGAAGGCAACCCTGTAACCATATCCTACTAACTGAGTTGCTGCAAGTAATGGTAGTTCAAGTGGCCAAACCGTTGATGCCACAAACAACTCAACTCATTTCCATGAGTGAGTAAGGATGTCGAAGGAGAGTCAGGAACAAAGGGAGAAAACTGATATAGTCTAGACTGATGATCTACTTTTCCCATAGCAACTGTAGACCCATTATGTATTTCACTGATTACCATTGTATCTAGAGTGAACTCAACTCATTTGCCAGTACCAGTGTGAGTGATCTGATAAATAGATAGGAGATTAGTTGACAAAGATGGAACACAAAGAACATCCTCAAATGTCCCTTCACCCACATCAACAAACCCTTTCCCATGCACTTCAACAGGGGTGTCATCACCCATTAATATGGTAGGCATAGAACATGGCTCCAAAGAGGTAAAATTATCCTCTAATGAGGCCATGTGGTACGAAGCACCTGAGTCAATGATCCAAGACTCTGGTTGTGAAACAACAACAACTAGGGCCTTACCCTTTCCTTTCCCCTTACTTTTGTTTGTGTCCTTAGAAGACCCTTCTAATGAACTCTGTTTGACTGAATCAAGCACCTTGATATTTTTCTTTTCTAGAATATGAGAAAGGTGATCAATTTGCTTCTTTAAACACTTATGTTCATCATGACCAGGCCTCTTATAGTAAGAAAACTTGACCTTCTCCTTCTTAGGTTGATCACCTTTAGATGAAGAGGTCTGATTATCTACTTTTGAAGTAGTAGATTTCTGATCTTTCTTCTTCTCTCCTTGGTTCTTTTGTTTCTTATCTTGCATACTAGGCCCTTTTTGTTCTTTTGTGCCTTGATTGACAACTAAGGCATGTGACTTAGAGGGCTTAATTGTACCCATTAGAACCAATTTGTCTTGCTCCCTAGTGAGCTCTATAGAAAATTCATCTAGAGAAGGCATTTTATAGGTTGAACCTAGGGCACATTTTGTAGCATAGAATGTAGAAACAAATACAGGATAGTTAGGACCAAGCTTAGAAAGAATACTCAAGATCAGTTGTTTATCATCCTTCTTAGTTCCACACTATTCTAACTGCAATCTAATGGCCTTCAATTTTGTAAAGAAGTCTTGTATAGTGTCAAAACTGCTAGGACTTAACCCTATGAGCTCATTCTCTAACTGATGACCTCTTAACTCATCTTGCTTACCAAAGAGGCTTTCCAATTTAGTCCACACTTCATTTGGTGTAGTGGCAGATTCAATGTGAAAAAGAAGGTCAGGAGAGACTGACATGCACAGAGTACCAAAGGCTTCATCACATTTGTTGAACCATTTAATCTTTTCGGCATCATCTTTTGGTTCAGTTTCAAGTCCCATTGTTACACGATGATATCCATGTCTTTTCAGATATATTACCATCTTAGATTTCCATTGAAAATAATTATATGGAGTTAAAACTGGAACTGTAGATGCATCCATGAGAGAAAAAAATAAGATTGCAAGGAAGAAGAAAAAGTGCAAAGAAAGAAGACACACAAGACACCCCCCTTTCCACTAATCTCAAAAATCACCCCCCCAGATATTACAATGTTGGCACTTTATGATTAGTGCTTTTACAAGGATTTTCCATATTACAAAGCTTTAAAGGCTCTTAATAGCCAAAATTACAATATTTGATACAAATTAATCTTCAAATAAAATTTGGAAAAATAACCTTGCAGTTGTGTTTTACTCTTCAATATCTTTCCAACACTTTTTTTGAAAAATGGATTACAAAAGTGAAAGAAATGACTTATTGAAGATTAAAAAAAAGACAGCAGATTCAACCTAAAATATCTAATTGAAGAAGGAAAAAAATTTTACTCAAACCTTCGTGGATGGAAAGGTCTCGATTCCAGCTTTCCTTCAAGTACTCGTTTGCGAAAAACTGACAACCGAGGAAAAAGTTATGCAATTTTGAAAAAAGCTGCAAAATTTGCCCGTGAAAAATGACTCACGCCTTTTTCTAAGTTGATTTCTACACAATTTATCAATTTTATGCAAAATGTAACAAATACTCAGAAGGTTTTTCGATGCTAGAAACAAAACCCAGAAATTGTTTTTCCTGAAAACGAGTGGAAGCTAGATTTTTGAAGCCAAAATGAAAACAACTCCAATAAAAAATTCAAATTTTTAATCTTTGATTTTTGTACTATATCCTCCAATCTCTGATTTTGGTGAAATAAAAGTCAATTTTGGATTTTTTAAACCTTCTGGACTCTCTGGAATTGCTGAAAAAAGCCTCCAATATTACCAAAAAGCTGCAAATCACCCAAATCTCATAGGAACAGATATATGTAAACCAGATTAAATATATGCTTATTTTCCTTTTTAAACTATTTTGATTCTCCAGATCATTCAAAGATGCAAAAGAAAATCATACTGGGTTTTTGAGAAAAATATCAGCTCTATATTAGTCTCAAATCTCTCAAAAAAAAATTAGATAATAAAATGAACTATACCAGACAACACGACTCTGATACCATGTTAGATTCTGCGAGAAGCAAGAACCGAGCTAGGATCTGATGTCGGTTGTAGATCACATGCAACTTCACTCAACAGATGATCGAAGATCAAAATAGTAGAATGAAGAGAAATCTGAAATGAGAGAAAAAATAGAGACAAGGCAAGAGAAATTGTAGAATACTCTCAATACTCCCACAAAACAATCACCGAACTAGCTGAACTAGCTGAAGGTGAGAGGAGAGTGCTCAATATATAGAAAAATAAGGGAAAATACATCCAAGAGGTGCATTAACTCCTACTACCCATAAAAGGTGGGAGGTTATCACCTACTTGGTAAATGACAAGACATGCGGCATAACCTCCTCAAGTGAAGACAGGAGAGAGGTGGCACATAAATCCAAAAGAGGGTGAGAAACCCAACTACCCCATAAACTAATCAGGTAAAAACAAAGTTGTGGTTATGAGAGGTGGCACAACAAGCCAAAAGAGGATGTGTAACTTAACTACCCATGTGTGGGGAGAGAGTGACACATGTAGTTGTTGTAGTTTGCCACATGTTCTCATATTACCACATCTAATAAACCTAAGCAAGCTTAAATAATGTGTAGGAAAAAAGAAATACCCCTAACATAAGGAAAATAAAAAACCTACACTAACATCTTTAACATGCAAACATTACCATTAAGCATGCTTTATGACCAATCACTTAGGGTAGGTCTACTATCTATTCATAAACATTGGACTGTGATACTAGTCATGTCATTTTTTCCTTCCTTTGCAACTTGAATTTTTAATGTGTGTGGCCACCCCTCATGATTCTTTCATGATGATAATTGCCTTGATTTTGTCTCATCACTATAATTTCTCTTTTGTTTTCATGGATTTTGATATGGATGCATGTTGTCATAATGATGAATGCCACTTCAACCTCCTACCATTTTATGACTTTCACTATTGAATATCTCTAAACCTCTGATATGACCATAATTTGTAGATTGTTGCTATCTCTAGGAACTTTATTATCTTTACACCTTTTTGTGCACTCTTTGTGGTTGACCTACCACTAACCTGAACCTCCTCATTGTGAAATGCTTGGCTGATTGATTTGCCTCTTCAGGCTCTCAAAACCAATGCTCTTTGCTTGACTCTTCCTCCACACTGGAGGTCTATGAATGGGTGGATGCTTTTTTACTAGGATCTTTGTCACTGCTCTTGATTCTCTACATTTGTCATTGCTTAATTCCTTTCTTCTAGGTTTCATGATTCATGTCAACATGTGATTCCATTAATGCATGTGAGGCCACTCCTTTCATTGCATGGCTATCTATAAGACATCATTTATTTCAAAGATTTCCTTTTGGCAAGCATTTCCCACCTCATCCTTTAGGGATACTAACACATAAAAGGCACATAACATTCTTTCCTTTATCTTTTTCACTTTTCCCTCATGATATTGTCCCTTTTACTAATCGTGACTAGCATTCAAATTTCTTTATTTGCATAGGTTTGTAACTTGGTAATAGGTTGTTTTTGTTGGACTTGTCATTGCACTAAAAGATTGACTTGTCAATGCCCAATACAAACTTCGGTTAAGAACCACAAGAGGTGGTTAGACCATGTCACAAACCCAATTGATAGTGTTGCAAAGAAAACAAAGGGTCACACCTTACAACAATCCCCCTAGCACAAGCAATGGGTTTGAACCTATGACCAACTCTGATACCAATTGTGATCCAGGTGGATCCAAAATACCTAAAAATTTCAAAGTCTTAGAATTCATCCAAAGAAGCATCAATGCATAGAGCTCGTTGACATGATCCTGACACAACTTTAATGGGATCAAAAGGAGTTTGTATGCAGAAGTTATGCTCAGTCAAAGGTTCAGTCAAATAGGCAAATCAAGGGTTCAAAAAGACAAAAAAAAGTGATTGTCTCAAAATGAAATAAAAATGACTCCTAGTCATAGTGCTCTTCACGCTGATTCTAAAACTATATTCGGTTTCAAAAATGGAGCTCGTATGTGAAAGATATGGCTGGTCAAAGGTTGGTAAAATTTTTGACTCTCGTTGACTTTGATGACATCAGCAAGTTTACGTGCAGGAGTGGTGAGTTGGCATAAACATGGTCAAAAAAGGAATATGGATTAAACCATATCCTTAAAAGAAAACACGCATGGTTTAAAAATTAAAAGATTTTTATGATTTCAAGGAGGATTTGGTGGGATTTTATCCCTTAAAATCCTCTTCCCTTGCCCATAAAACAAGGAGAGGAAAAAAAATCCCGTAAACCTACATTTCAACAAATTAACCCCTTTAACCACCTTTCTCATATTTAACAGATTTATTTTAAGGATTATCCAAGGAGATTATTAAGGGGCTTTTAAAAGATATTTTTAAAGATTATAATGTAAGTCCAAAATTATAACGGCCCATAGTTAAAGGGGTTCGTTTTTTAATTGTATGGCTTATAATTATAAAAGCCAAATGGGGATTTATTTTTGAAAGATTAATTTGTTATACTAACGGGATATTAGTGATTTATATTGTAAAAGGGGGAAATGGTTGGAATTTTTACTTGTATATGGGAGATATGCAATATTTGCAAAATAATATGGTTAAAGCCATATTAGCAAATAAATGTGTATATAAAGGGGTGATTTTTGTAAAGGGACATTGGGAAATTATTGAGTGGAGAATTTTGTATGAGAATTTTCTTGGAGAGAATTGTAATAGGGAGAATTATTCAAGTTCATTTTGGGAGAAATAATTCTTTAGAGGAGAATTTACAAGGTATTTTCGTACACCAAAAATTGTAAAAGAGAGAAATTATGGAGAGATTATTACAGATTCTTGGAGCTTGGGTATTGTAACAAAGTATAATTTTGCTTGGTGACATCAAAAAAGTGGTCCCAACATTAAGAAGCAAACCCAGAGATGTAGTCCACATTGGATGAACTCTGTTATCAGTCTACGCATTGCGATCCTTCTATTTCTTTGTCTCATTCTTCTCTCTTCTATCTCAATTTTCTCTCTAGTTTAAATTTAGTATTTTAATTTCTAATTACTTATTTTGTAATTTCAACGGTTAAAAAGCATAATCATGCAATTCTGTATTAGATCAGGAAATTACTATAATTAGATTTAATTTACAAGTTAATTTTGCAAACTCTAATTATGGATCAAGTTGGTATTAGAGCCCATTTCGCAAGAAATGGCAGAGTGAATGTTAACCAGGTTGAAACTGAAACAAGGAGAAGGTGCACTAGAAGAGTTCAATCCAAAGATTGGAAAATGAAGGGCATTTCCATGATCAAAGATGGCAGCTGAACAAAGTCCTACAGAGCTTGATGAGAAAGCTTTCCAGAAAGCATTTCTCGAAATGAAGGCTATGGTGGAAGTTCTTCTCCAAGAGAGGTAAGAGCAACAGAAGAAAAAGGAACTCAAGAAAACAAACAAGAATGAAGGTGAATCCTCTTCAAAAGATGATAAAGGTAAAGGAGTAGGAGGTGGTAGTGACCCTCCTAAACCTCCATCCCCATCTTCTTCTTCATCATATTCTTCCTTTTCGTCTACCTCTTCTTCTAAAAAGAAATAACCTGTGAAATCTGAAGTTAATTCACCTTTGTTAAAACTAGATGTTAAATTTGATTTGCCAATGTATAATGGAGAACTAGATGTAGATAAACTAGATAATTCGATTAAGAAAATTGAAGTTTATTGTAGAATTCATAATTTTATTGAGGATTCTCAAAAAATCCAATTAGCTACCCTTCGCCTGGGAGGCACAACTTTAATTTGGTGGGAGAGTAGAACATAGGAGGATCTAAGTCATTGTGGAAAAATTATTTCTTCTTGGTTTGAGTTTATTTCTACATTAAAGAAACAATTTTATCCATTAGGACATATGCAAAAAGAAGTAATCAATTGGCAATCATTAAAGCAAGAAAAAAGACAAAGTGTGCAAGAATATACACAGGAGTTTAGGAAGAGGGCTTTAATTTTGGGCATTCCTTTATACACACAAGAAAATTTGTTAAAATATATAGGTGGATTACATGAAAGCTTGAGACATACAATACTTATGCTTAATCCAACTAACATTGATGAAGTTAGTGTGCAAGCTATCCATTTGGAAACAAGCTCAAGGAATAGCCATGACAATCTGTTGATGGAATTCAATAAGTAGAAAGGAAGCAAGAAAGGGAAAGAGAAATCACAACGAACAACTACTATAAAGAAAGAGGATGAAAAGCCTTATTACTCACATTGCAAGAAGGAAGGGCATGAAGATGCAAAGTGTTGGAAATTGCATCCTGATTAGAAGCCAAAGTGGTTCAAGGATCGAAAGGGTAAGTAGAAGACCACAACTATCATGTAGGATCTTGGATCTGGTTCTGATGATGAAACCAAGATCTCAGTTGTGGGTATCAAAGCTAAAACTCCTATTGTCAGTACTAGTTCTCATGCTTCTTCTCTAAGTTGTAATGAAGTACCTGTTGAAAGTACGAGGAATGAAGTGTTTCATATAAGGGCTATTGCAAAAGAAAGCAAGATTGATACACTCATAGATAGCGGATCACAAGTGAATCTAATCTCTGAACAAGTTGTTAAGAAATTGGGATTAAATACAACACCTCATACTAAGCCATATCCATTGGGTTGGGTGAATGATAATGCTCGGTTACATGTGTCACAATAGTGTAAACTCTGATTTGAAATCACATCCAAGTTTATAGATGAGGTACAGTTAGATGTAATTCCACTTGACATTTGTGGGATGGTTCTAGGTAGTCCTTATTTGTATGGCAGAAAGGCCATTTTCTATAGGGAACATAACAAGTATCATTTTTTTAAGGGTGGATTTGAATATATTGTAAAATCTCATCACATGAAGAATGATAGATCTATTGTAAACACAAGGCATATGAAAATGAATGTAAATGCAAGCATTGCTTTAACTCTCATGTCTGTAACAGCTAGTAATACTAAGCATGAAGATGATAGGGTGTCATAGACAATACAGTGTGAGGATCAGTGGCAAGCAGAATCAGGCCTTCAGCTAGAGGTGGTAAAAGAGGGTTTGAATGTTTCATTTTCTAACAATGTTCCTGTTACCAATTTTTTGCCTCGACTCAATTGGTGGAGCCGGATGCATGTTCTTTATCATAAGGTGAAATTGTAGTTATGTTCAAATTTTGTTTCACATTTTTCATTGAGTAATAGTTATACATTTTAGAGGAGAGATAGGGTTTCAGAAATGGAGTTCAGAATGCCATTCAAATATTTCAGAAATGACAAAGATACATAATTGAAGAAATGAGCAAAATAGCATTTCAAATGCTTTCATTTATTTCATAAAGAACTCATATTTTTACAAGGCTTCATTTGATTTCAACAATCAGAATGATATTACAATATTGCATGCAAATGTGTTTTCTTTCAATTGAAAAGCATAATTGAAATCAAAGATCCACACAAGTCATGGATATAACTGTTACAACACATTGCTAATAGCACATTGCACTACTGGAGATGCAGAAAGTAAAACACATGAGTGACAACATAATCATCATTGCCTGATTATCGATGTTTGATGCCGAATGGTGCACCTTGTCTTCTTGAGCTCCATCGACCTGAAAGAGGAAAATAGGGATGTCAGTGGCTCTGATTATGATGTAACTTATATGGAGCACCCGCAATAGTACAACCTACTGTTAACCATGCATTGAAACAATCAATCAAGTGCAGTATGAAAGAAATGAACTGAAAGGAGAGATAACAATATCATGATCATCATGTTCTATTTTTATGCTAACATTGTTTGTTTCCTTGTCCAGGTATAGGTAAAGTCACGAAGCTGAACATTATTCGAAGACCAAGCATGTGGAGAAAAATGGGCTCCCACAAGGGTAGAGCTCGGCATGCTACCCTATTCATTAAATAGGTTGATTTTAAAGATACATTATCATATTCACTAAATGAAATGAAGAACAACTAAAAGAGTAAAAATAGTGTTATCCATCAAGCAACTAAACCAACTATGCATTCATAACAATTAGGTTTGTTTTCTAAAGGCTACAGGTGAACAATGAGTTTAGTTCACTAAATGAATTCAACTGAGTACATTTACATCAGATATTGTTGAATAAGTTCATGTTCTATGTTGATCATAATCTTATATGTCATGCAAGTTTCAGTTCATCAAGTCATTCTATTCACAGTCAAGGATAGTGAACAGGCATACATTATGCCTTAATAATGAGTTTTTTCTTGATTTTTGTCATGAGAGAGACCATATTTTAAGAGAAGTTTGATAGGTGAGGCATAAAAATGCATGAAGAGTACCATGTTATAGCTGAGTATGAACACAGACAGTGCATTCAAGGGCTAAAGGAGTCATCAGTTACAGTTGGCTAGTAAAAAAATAAATGCAGCATTATAGAATACAATATGACATGATCATTTTAGAATGCTCCAGAAGGTGTTAAACATGCATGGAGGAGGTCAGGTAAGGTATAGTCCATTATGACTCAATGTTGCAGCTAAAATTTCTGCATAAGTGCAAAAATAGAAAAGTAGGAGTTCGCTTTAGATTCAATTGTGATTTGAAATTTCAATCAGGACAAGTTCTATCTCAAGGAAAGTAGCATGAGTTTGATGTTCAAGTAATGCAAAATGCAGATTCAGGAAGGTTCTAAATGAACTTTCAATGTTGTCATATGGTGATACTTTTGTAACTAGTTTATGTAAGTTTCTAATGCCCCATCATGCTGAAAATAAGAAATTTGAATGCTTAAGGAAGCCCAGACTTTGCACAATTATTGGTATTACTAACCTTTTATATCTTAAGCAAGTTTGCATGGTGGAGATTGTCCTATTATGTCTTCAAGGAGTTACAAGTATCAAGCAAATGATTGTTCCAGATTCGACAAGGATTCAGATACATGAGCTTCATTTCCAGAATATCAAGCTTTTCAACACAATACAAGCAAGATGTTTACAGGTGAAGATCACTGTGTTTCAGAAATATATAGAGCTCTAATTAATGCAGTATTTCCAAGAATATCAGCCTATATTCATTTCAAATTAAGGGACACAAGAATAACAATGTGTTCTAGAAAAAAAAATAGCAAAGGTCCACGTTGGGGTTTCTAGTAAATATACTAATTTTCACTATTTTCAACCATCCACATGGGTTTTTCCTATCAACATCAAAACAGTTTGTTCTATCAACCTAGTTGAAAATTTTTATGAGAGTTGAGTTCATAGCTTTTAAAATTGAATATACAGGGTACCCATTGTTTGGGTTGAGCTTCAAAGTATGGAGGAAGCAACTAAAATATTAACCCATGTGAAGTCTTGTATAAAATAGCAATTGACACAAAATGCAAAATTTTTTGTGGTGATTCGAGCTCAATATGGAGGGATTGAAGTTGTTGATCAACTCTGGTGATACCCAGATGTGGATATGCTATCAAATATGCATTAAGAAGGATGTTATGTCCGTGGCCAGACCTCATGAAGTCTCAAAACTATCAAGTCGAGTGCCCAGTTCAAGCTATACATAGCAGCCAATGAAGATAAAGAATACAAGGATAACAAATATAGGTTCAAAAAGTAAATACAAATACATTTGAGGTTGTGTTAGCCACAGCCACAAGAGCAGAAAGTTCAAAAATGAAGCCACAAAAGGTATAGACCAAATAGCTTACCCCGTGCACCATAGAAACAACAAATCCCGTCAATGAAATGCACTCATGGAGCTTTCAGGTGAGGATTTGAGCTCGTGTATATTGGCTAGGAGGTAGTCACAGAAAACATAAGAGAGATTAGAAGTAAAGCAAGTAGATTGCGGCTTTATTTGACTCTTCCTACTCTTTGAAGGAGGTAAAGAGCTATAAAGATAAGGAAATTAAACTTACCCATTGAAGTTTCAACTGTCAGAAGGCATAAAATGAAGTTTCTCAAAGAATACCAAGTCATCTTCCACTCAATCATGGCATCGTTCCTTTTAGCCAAAGTCCAAATTCCTCAAAATGATGAGTGTGAGATGATCATTTTAGGGTTTGACCTTGTTTTGTTCATGCCCTAATGTAAGTCAACATTATAATTGCCTTTTGATTTTTCACCTTTTGACAATAGGCACATGGGAATTTCGAAGTTAGGTAATCCTTGTGATGTGATTTGTTAAAATCTGGAGGCTAATTTTTGAGAGGGGGCCGAAAGAAAATGCCTAGGTTGGTCGATACCTTAGGTCTTTAGGGTTTGTGTCTTATGTTATTGCTTTAAGAGAAAAGTTGAAGGTATGATATGCATATTGAATGCTTTATCACTTAGGGTCTACTTTCTCATTGATAGGTTAATGATCTATTTAGGGTTCAATGTTTTTTTAGTTGATTTTAGAGAAATCAATGAGATTTGATGTTATGAGAGAAAATAATGATGTGTTATATTTTTATTGATTTTTGAGGAAAATCAAAATATTGTAATGGAGAGATAAGGAGCTTTTCTTTTTTACAAAATATTTTCAATCTTTAATTGCAAAAATAAGATAAATTGTGCAAATCTGCATCTTGTAAAGCAAAATCATGAGGCAATATTCTATAAATTGCTTTGTGTTTTCTTGCTATTTTTAGTAGATTTTTTTATTGATTTTTATTCTTGGTCGGATTTGAGACCTATCTTGGAGAGATAAGATGTTTTTTGAGCTTTTAAAGAAAGATTAGCCTATTTTTAGAGGCTTGACAGTATGATCATAAAAGCATTGTGCTTTTTTCTGCTTTTTAGCAGTTTTTGAGATAGTTTGAGGCCTTTTTCCTTAAGCTTTTTTCTGAGCTTGGATTAGGGTTTCTGGAGAGTTATGTTTTGATAGACTTAATCTTTTCAGCTGTCCATTGAAAGTAGTTCAGATTGGAGTTTCTTGCTCATACACATTTTTTTGAGCTTGTAAACCTTTTGGTACTCAATTTTGACAGATTGACACTCTTTCAGTTTTAATAAAGCAGCAGATTTATCCTTCTTATTTTTCATCTCAAATTTTGTAATGGCAATCTAATGTATTTGTGTTTTCAAATTGGAATCCTTTTATGTCTTGTTGTTATAGGTTGTGTTTTAGAATTATATGTTTCAGGTTGCATGTTGTATTTGTTTTCTAGATCTTCATGCAAATCATTGATGGGATATGTGCCAATGAGATTATGAGAATTACAGCAATAGAGAAGCTATTATGAGTGGTTAGGTCTAAATTCTTATAAGTTTGGTGAATCATCTGTTAGAAATAGGTTTTCATGTTCAGTCATCTTTTATCTCTTTCCTCAGAGGTTATTTTAGAATATAATTCATCATTCGGAGAACCAGCTCACTCTATAGATTCCTATTTCATTTAGATCACCCACATCTGAAAGAGGTTTCCATGTTTCAGTAGTTTGTTGAATATTGCATTCAACAGGGTGCAAAACTATTGACAACAGTTCATGTTCAGAAGATCAAGAATGTTGATACTATTTCCTTCGCATAAGTGTATTTAGTACTATTGCTTGTTATTCTACTAGTTATTTCTATGTGGATGATGAATGTGACAGTGAATATTGATGAACATGTAGTTAATGGTATCAATAAAGTTACCTCATATTTCTTTGTGTTTGTGATGGGTCACATGTTCAAAATTTTAGTAGGAAGGACAGATGATATTGGGCAAGTGGGGAGACATTTTCCTAGCTCAAATTGTACATAAAAATAGACTTTTGGAGGTCCAAAATCTTCTCAATGGGGAGGAATGATCCAAGTGGATCCAGAATACCTAAAAATTTTAGAGTCTCATAATTCATCCAAAGAAGCATCAATGCATAGAGCTCGCTGACACGATCTTGACGCAACTTTAATGGGATCAAAAGGAGTTTGCATGCAGAAGTTATGCCCAGTCAAAGGTTTGTTCAAACAGGCAAATCAAGGGTTCAAAAAGACAAAAAATTGATTGTCTCAAAATGAAATAAAAATGACTCCAAGTCATAGTGCTTGTCACGTTGATTCCAAAACTATATTCGGTTTCAAAAATGGAGCTCATATGTGAAAGATACAGATGGTCAAAGGTTGGTCAAAAATTTGACTCTGGTTGACTTTGATGACATTAGCAAGTTGATGTGGCAGGAGTGGTGAGTTGGCACAGACATGGTGGAAAAAGGAATTCGGATTAAACCATATTGTTAAAAGAAAACACGTATTGTTTAAAAATTAAAAGATTTTTATGATTTCAAGGAGGATTTGGTGGGATTTTATCCCTTAAAATCCTCTTCCCTTGCCCATAAAACAAGGAGAGGAAAAAAAATCCCGTAAACTTACATTTCAACAAATTAACCCCTTTAACTACCTTTCTCATATTTAACGGATTTATTTTAAAGATTATCCAAGGAGATTATTAAGGGGCTTTTAAAAGATATTTTTAAAGATTATAATGTAAGTCCAAAATTATAACGGCCCAAGTTAAAGGGGTTCATTTTTTAATTGCATGGCTTATAATTATAAAAGCCAAATGGGGATTTATTTTTGAAAGATTAATTTGTTATACTAACAGGATATTAGTGATTTATATTGTAAAAGGGGGAAATGGTTGGAATTTTTACTTTTATACGGGAGATATGTAATATTTGCAAAATAATATGATTAAAGCCATATTAGCAAATAAATGTGTATATAAAGGGGTGATTTTTGTAAAGGGACATTGGGAAATCATTGAGTGGAGAATTTTGTATGAGAATTGTAATAGGGAGAATTATTCAAGTTCATTTTGGGAGAAATAATTCTTTGGAGGAGAATTTACAAGGTGTTTTCATACACCAAAAATTGTAAAAAAGTGAGAGATTGTGGAGAGATTATTGCATATTCTTGGAGCTTGGGTATTGTAACAAAGCATAATTTTGCTTGGTGATATCAATAAAGCGGTCCCAACATTGAGAAGCAAACCAGGAGATGTAGTTCACATTGGACAAACTCCATTATCAATTTGCACGTTGTGATTCTTCTATTTCTTTGTCCCATTCTTCTCTCTTCTATCTCAATTTTCTCTCTAGTTTAAATTTAGTATTTGAATTTCTATTTACTTATTTTGTAATTTCAACAGTTAAAAAGCATAATCATCCAATTCTGTATTAGTTCAGGAAATTACTATAATTAGATTTAATTTACAAGTTAATTTTGTAAACTCTAATTACGGATCAAATTGTTGGACTTGTTGCACCAAAAGATTGACCTGTCAATGCCTGATACAAGCTTCGGTTAAGAGCCACTAGAGGCAGTTAGACCATGTCACAAACCCAAGCACTAGAGCTGCAAGGAAGACCAAGGGTCAAACCTTGCAACAAATTTCTCAGGAAATAGCTCTTCATATTGGTGGATGAAATTCTAAGGTTTGACCATACTGACTATCCTTTACTTGTGCTTTGACCTTGTTGTGAATGGACTGTATTTCATGTCCTCTAATGATCATGCTTATTTCTAAATTTTTGGGTAGAGAAACTATCACAATAGCATCCTTTTGATGGAAGTTCCATTTAAATAATTTCTTTATGTAGTCATAAATGTTGTTATTGATTCAAAGTATTCATAATGCAACACAAAGTAAGACTATAAGAGTTATTTCCATCTGTGTAATGACTGTACCTTGCATTACATGGCTTCTAGTCATACTTTATCATTCACTAATGATTTTTTTTCCATGTTCATAGATAACATGAAGATAAAAATATAACCTTCAATGGAACTACTCTTATTCATGACTATGCTATGTTCACTTGAATTACCATGATTTATGATGGCTTCAATATGTGAATTTTATGAGCCACTCTATTTCAATCAACAAGACCATTGTCATCTTTAATATCATCTCTTCTTTGAATCCTTTTTCTATGCTTAGAGGAATTATTTCTAGAGGAAACCATTTGGCGACCTACTCACTCATTGACATAAGTTAATGGCCCAATATAGAGAGTAGAAGACCCCTACTCTTTGTGTTATGGCATAGCAATTGTATCTTGATCACATCATATGAGGGTTCCAGTGCTATCATTGACCTCTTTCAATGGAATGTTCATAATAGGCATATTATCTATGTCAACTAGAGTTGATGTTTCTTGAATGTCTTTTCCTTTCGTGCCTTTCTTCAAATCATCATGCATTGATTGTTAGCTGGAAAAATTGTTTGTCTAATGTTTGATTGAGAAGGCCTTGAAGAAAGCCTTGTACAATCTAAGTGGGCATTTCCTTGTTGCTGTCCTATTTGACATGCCTGGAATGCTTTCGAGCTTATGATATTCCCAATCTAGAAAATGGTATGTATGAATTTCATGTATCTCATTTTTTGATATGTTGAACTAAATTCCTCAAGGAATGATGATGAATGAAACTGAGCTTAAGCATATTTAATCCTCCACACACATAAGGGCAACAAGTCATGGATTCTTTTATTTTCTCCTTTCACTCTTCTAGCCATGATCTCACAGGAAGATTATAGAAAATAGGTGGCCATGTTCCTTTTCCATTAGAAACAATTATGCTTTGTCATGAATTCCCTCCCATACTTGCTAGCTTGTGATTTCATTAATGTATATGTAGATGCTCCTTATTGTTTGTTGTTTGATCTCCACAACATTTTTTACCTTTTGATTATGTGCAATAAATACACAATGTCTCCTCACTTTAATTTTAGTGGACAACCACATGTCACCTATGTGGGTGACCTGAAAGCTCACCTTCCTATGTGATGTGTGGTTGTCCAATAGGGTTACGGTGAGAGGGGCTTGACAACATCTTGAAATGCTTCCTCATTGTTTAAGAGATGCATAATTGAACTTGATGCATCTATGAAGTCACTTACTTCTTTTATAAATAGATCATGGATCTTCTTAAGAAGATTGAAGGACATCTTAGCAAAATATCTTGCATATTTTGAATTTGATAATGAAAGTTGATGAATTGGTGTGATTCCATATTGATTTAATGCATCAATAATAGATAAATCTTTGATCAATTTGCTCAATTTCCTTTTCTTTCAAAGCATATTGATCTCTACCCTTGTGGGAGCCACATTTACCCCACATGTTGTATTTGTTCTCCAAGACATCTAAGGTTTTCATGCTTATTTTATGCACTTATGGATAAGTTTATACATGAGTAGGTAGGTGTGTATGTAAGGATTGAGACCTTTCATTACTTAGAGTCTCACTCTAACATCATTGTTTTTCTAGATGCAAGAGCTAGGAGCACTACAGAGCGGGGGAGGACACAAGTAGTTTGGAGAAACAACAGTAAAGTAATCAGGAAACCTTGTAACCAGTCATTCTTAGGTAATGACTGGTCTCCATTCCTTCATGGACATTGTTTATTTTTTACTTATTTATGTATAAATTGTTTTCATATTTCCATGGAATAAGTAAAGTCGGTCCCTTGGCTTGTGAGGGACATGTACACTTCAGGATTATCAATAAAATAGTACATTTGTATATCTATGATTATCTTTTCTCATTTGTTGTAAATGCAACATTGGAATGAAAATGTAATCTTTTTCATTTGACAGTCCCTATCAAGCATATTGATTTGACCTAGAAAATTATGGTTTATCTTTTAAATGTTTAAACAACACAAAAGAACAAACACTAAGTTACTTGATTTCAGCTGAAAGCTAAAAATCAAGTAATAGGATCATAGCCCCTGTAGTTGTGGCTGTTGCAAACCCTTTGAATTCTTGAGTTTTTAACTTCCTTTTTTCTACTAATCTTTCATCTACAAAATTGTGGGAGGCCCCACTATCCACCAAAGTGATGACACTTTGACCTTTAAGGGCACTCTTAATGTGAAAGGGATGGTGTTTGGAATTTTGTGTGCTAGTAGCGAGCATTACATGTTCATCCCCCCCGTACCTTGCTTGCTGACATTCATTTTCTTCCTTAGGGGTTTCCTCTAACTTTTGAACTCACTCCTTTCTTCCACATCCATGCTCAGGAGACCATTCTTCTTTGCAATAGCGACAAAGGTTCTTCCTTTTGTTTTTGTTCTCTTTCTTTTCACAAGTGTGCCTGTGTCCCCATGGGCCTTTACATGTGAAACATAGACCCTTCTCTCTTAGTTCATCTCTTTCCCTTTTGGAGGGGAAATTGTGGTGAGTTTTATCTTTCTTGTGAGAGTGTTTGGTATGGTTGTTTGGAGTTTTATTTCTTCTTGTTGCAGATTCTAGCCTTAAGGATTTTTCTATGGCATATTCCAAACTTAAGAGGTTAAGAGAACTTAATAACCCTCTAAGTGATTCTAAGAGCCTTTAAACAAAAAGGTATGTGAGTCTATCTACCTCGATGCCTAGAACTCGGACTGAGGTTTTGTGAAATTTATTTATATAAATTTATATTGCCCCTTGCTATTTTAGTTGAGTGAGCCTTTTAAAATCTTCTTGGGGGTTTTTCCTATCAAACCTCCTTATGAGTTTTTGTGAGGATTCTTCATAGGAAGTTATGTTATGGTGGCCTAGGGTGAGGATTCCATGGTCCACCATTCATGGGTTGAGCCTTCCAAAGGTAAAATTGTAAATTGAAGTGCATCTTCTTCTATCACTGGGTTGAGGGTAAAATAGGTGTTTAGTTTTTGCAGCCAAGCATGGACAGTAATTTTGTTTGTGCCATCAAAGTTGGGTAAGGTCACTTTATTCACCTTATGCTTCAAGTCTTTATTTTATGGCTTCTTTCCTTGCCTAGTAGTTTCATGTGTTTTGGCCTAAAAAAAACCCTAAATGACACAAGATCCCTATAAGCTCTAATAATTTCTTCGGTGCTGCTAGGAATTAGATCCATCTCTTCCTCCCTTCCAAGATCATTTCTCTTGGTTAAGAAAGGGGGTTTGGGAACTCTAGAAGTAAATAGCCCATGCTTGATTTTGAATGGTTTGAACTTACATCTCTTCCATTTGATGAATTAATTTTCAAGTTGTTGATCGAGTTCTCCATACTTTGCAAGGTTTGGATGAGGGTTTGGTTTCTTTTTTCTAATCCTCTATTTTGGTTCATAAGAGTTTGATTAGTTTGTTCTATAAAGGCCCTTAGTTCATTGGATAATTGTTTAGCCATGGATCCCTTTTTTTGGTTGGTTTGTAGTCACACAAGCATAGGATGGCAATATTATGCTCTAATACCACTTGTAATGTCCCAAGAGTTTAGTACCCTAGAAAAATAGAAACATCAAATTAAGACATATAATGTATTTTACACAAACATTATTTTACTCATGTAAATTGTTGTAAATCCTATTTATATTTCATGTGATAACAATTAAGCATAGAATTCAATGTTTAGTTCTTTCAACTTACATAATTTAAGAATGGGACAAATAACTACATTATCAAATAGGGTATTACTACTCTAAACATGAAAGATTGCTCACTTCCAAATTAAATAGACCTCCGCCTTATTTCTCTCCCTAACCTCGTGGGATGGTAGATTTACTGTTTCAAGGGAACGTGCACCATCTTGAGTTGGAAATCCTCTAGGATTGGTTACCTATCTTGGGCTCTATCCAACATTGGGTGGATTTACCCACCTTTCCCTTCCACACACTCCCTATCCTTATCAAGCATTACGAAAGAGATTTCAGTCGAAGTCTATTGTGGTGAACTATATCATTTAATACATTATAAATCTACATATTTCAGGATTGTCAACTAACTTAAATAACGGATATTTTCTTATTCATTTCACATTTAGAGAGTATATGCTTTAATTCAGTTCATCAACAGTATAGTCATTAGTTCATTTTCCTAAGAGCTAATGTTATGCCAGATTGTTTTCCAACATTTACTTTTCTTTGTCCATAACAACCGGTAACTTTACTTAATCAGTTTATGCCCAGATCAATGATTCATGATGATTCCATATTTCATCTTGTATGAAATAGAAAGATTACAAATAAACTTAATCATGACCTCCTATAGGAGGATCGATTTATTGACAATAACTGAGTTGAGATACTTACCTCTTTCTAGTGTGTCTCCAGTGGCTCGACTTCCTCTTTGTTCTTTTTTGCATCCCCTGATCTTGGTCCAGGCAGCGACTTTCTTTTAATGACCTCCATAGGCCACAACTGTTGGATGGGTGATAACCATTGGAAAAAAGACGTTGCTATTCCCATGATCGCGTCCCTCTCCAACAGCCCGACCATGGCTTAACACCGATTCGTTAGCATTTTACTCTTAAGAATATAAAAATAAAAATATATTGTAATCTTAATTGTTTCTAAATCAATCTCTTTGTGAGGGAAATATATACAATAATAATAATCATAAGAATTGATTAATGCTTAGACTCGGGGATATGACATTGGCTGTTTTTTTGTATTGGATACCATGTCTTGCTAAGAAGCTCTTAACTGTAAAATAGAGAACATTAGGGAGAAAGCATATCACAGCAGACAGACTATTTGAGATTTATGTCCTTCAACCAGTTAAAAGATTTATTAATCTTTCTGAAAGGTAATTCTTTGTCAAAAACTTTTTTTTGAATATGTGAACCTTGTTTATCTCATTTTACAATGCCTTCATTTTTCTATTTCAGGTCTTTCTTAAAGCTTTTAACGATGTATTTATAAACATTTATTTTATAAGAAATTTTTAATTTGTGGCAAAGTATCAAACTCATCTAAAGTGTGATTGAGAATTCCACTGTATTTATTTATATTGGAATTGTGTGGGATCTTGTTTTATATTTATAATGGGACAAGAAGCATATAGTCCGTTTGTAGCTTTGAAGGGATCTCTTGATGACTCTTAATATATCTGGTTTATAGTTATTAGGTCTTTTCTTTTCTTTTTTTCCACACAGCTATCTATTTAGTGTAAATAAGGGCTCCTACACCAAGCTTGGTTCTGCATTTATATACAAGAATATACATGTTCATTTCCAAGATTTGGTTTATTTTTATTTCATTAAATTAAATTCTCTAGCAGTGCAAGGCACAACGTATGCAAGAGATGTTTGGATTTTCAAGTCTAGTCATTATTATGTATGCTTATACTATATGTTATAACTTATATTTGTTTCCATTTAAATCCCATTTCTTTCTGAGAAAAGGGTAAAGGGAACTTTCATAACAAAATAACTAAATCAACAAGATACAATTTCCTTGTGTGCCCTGTAGAAATATTCTAACAAAATTTTGTCATTTGCTATAACACAACAGTTTATTAAAGGAAATAACTCATACAATCTTATTGTAGTTTCATATAAAATTTTATTAATGTCACTGGTACATAATAAGAATATTTTCTAACCCGCTTTTTGTTTAACTATTAATAGATTGAAAAGCAGTTGTAGAGAGACCAGTCCGGAAGATTGAAGCAACACTTGATGTGTACCTCTATTTTCTTGAGTTTTTCACATTGGCCTACATTTTCCACAGCTTAGGAAAATAAAATCTAAAACCACTTTTTTGAAACAGATAAACTTGTAAACGATCCCCCATGTTGAAATGTTGCATGCACTGTGTAACCCATAAGCATGAGTCTTTCAACTATCTAGATTCCCACATAAGCAGGCATCCAATAGAGATTCATAGCCTCCTGCCTTATGACAGATCCAAAGATAACAAACAAAAATTGTAGACAAAAATACAAAGAAAGCAATTTGAAACACTAGACAGGTAAACCATAACATCCATGTGTTAAATGGGTTGTGCTACAATGTGTTCTTACCTGATTTTGTGCATTCTCAAATGGACCATAGCTTTCACCTTTCACCTTTCACAATAGAGAGATTATTGAACATTTTATCTAATTCTTTCAGTCCTTTTGTGATAATAAGTGCTTCCTTGAGCATAGCAAGATTTTCATCCATTACCCATTTCATAAAAACTATAATATGGCCAATTATGTTGCTCTCTAATTCCACTATAAAAGCTATTGAGTTCTAGAGGATTGATTCTCTTTCTTCAAAAAACTATCTTTGGGAAAGATAAAATATGCTTGATCCAAACCATCCATTTTTAAATCAAACTTGTTTATCTTTGATAGGCTTGAATGTGATTTCCTCCATGAAGCATGAAGCATTACTATATCCATATCTATTGAAGTGTGGATTTATAATGCAAATAAGGACACCATCAATAAAAAAAAAAGTGTATTAACCAAATAGCCATGTAGGAATACATCAACATATGTTGATATAAGTATAAAATATATATATAATAGCCATATAGGCTTACAATAATGTCATTTAGGCATACAACGAAAGACCCCAATCAAAATTCATTGCCCTCCGGGTGAATAAAATAGATGGGTGGTCTTTGTTGGTCGGGGGGATGGAGATGCATATGACATTCATTTACTTTGAACTCGAGGGTTGCTCCTCCTATTTAGTTCTCGATCAAACTTCAGTTGTTACAATAAAAAATAAAGACATTAATATATAGAAATTACATTATAAAAAATATATATTTAACAAAATAATCACTTACCACCTCCAAAGGATCAGAACTGGATATTGTTACAACTCTGTGGTCCAACATAACACTTGTACAATACCCACATCTCTATCCATGACTGCACACATCAAATCTTTCCAATCATTTACAATCTCTACACATTTACAAATCTTTAAAAACCAGAGAAAACTATTAAAATAATTTTTTAATATGCAACTACACAAGCATTTCATGCACAACTTTAAAAATTAAAAAAAGGGAAATTATTTATATATGTTAGAGAGTTTTTGTTTCTAAAAATTTGCTTACCCATCTTTCCAATTCCATCCATTCTAGTTATGACATAAATACAATTTTCCATGGAACTTTTTTATAACATATTTCGGCATCTGCTAAAGCAAGCACACAATGCTTAGAATAAATAACAAAACTGTTACAATGAAATTTTGCATGCTCTTATAAGAGAGACAAATTGAAATCTTAAAAACAAAAAAATATAGATCGTAGTGTTTACCTGAAATTTTCACCATTGTCGAAATCTTTCAAAAAGCCCTAAATAATTTTTAGCTAAAATATTGTGTGCAAAGCAATGAATAGAAACTTTAACATGAGTTCACACCCACTAACCCTAGCCCTTGTCCTTGAGCCACGACAACTCCTCCCATTGCCGTTTTGAAGCAGAAGAAGATGAATTAGTCATGCATTTGGCCACCACTTACCACTGGTCAACCCTCAAACATCCACTATCTTGCACACAAACAAAAGCACAAAATTGGTAAAGAATAAAACTGAAGGAAGGAGAGAAATGTAGAGGATAAGGGCATTAGGGTCCATTCAGTACTTCCTAAGTGCATTTAATACAGTTACATATTACCTTCACTCTCGCCATACCTTTCACAACCCTAATTTAAAGGGAGGTATACATTAACCAAACATGATATGGTCAAATTTTTAAGTTACATGATTTTCTTGTCGTTTAAAATATTGACATGACAACCAATTTTGTTTTTTCACCTTAGTTCAATGGCATGAGAGGGCAACAAAATAGCAAAAACATAGTAGAGCGAAGGGAAACATGATAAGAGAGGACGAACGATTTACAAGTACAACAACAACAACAACAGAAATTTCAGAAGCTATGTTTCAAGCTCTGAACAAGTAAGCAAAGAACCCTAGATCCATAGATTTTAAACTATGTTTTATGATATGTTATTCAATTTCACTAAGTATATTAGTCCATAGCACATGTTATTAATGATTGAAAAAGCAACTAAACTATCATCTCAAAAGCATGAGTTAAAAATCTATATTAGCAAGGTGATTTAGGAGTTAGTGTAAGGGAACAACTTATCATTGAGGAATACACCCCAAGTGAGAGCAGCTTAAATAGCCAGCATGCCATTTTGTGGGGTTTTGGATACCCCAAATAAAGAATAACATGCTTCTTATTTACTTTCAATCCCCTCAGTGCAAGGTAGATAATACAATAGGAGAACAAATATTAGATGTTAGATATCAACAACTCCTACTAAAGATGGTGAGGAGATCTATGTCCTCATAACAACTCTATTTATATGGTCACTAGATTTGTTAGATTATCATGTGCTCTCTACTTATTGACTTTTTTGTGCATCTTTTCGCTTTTTTCCAACAGTGAGGTGCATAGGCTTTGTAGACATCTAAAAATGGTCTAGAGAATCTAATTAATTGAATACGACTTATTTGATTAATTAATCTTAAATTCTTCTACTTAGTAAATAAATAGAAATATTTATTTATATTAAGTTCATTTAGTAATTCTTCTATTTTCCTCTCCTAATTAAATAAACAAAATTAAAAACTTTGTTTTATTTAATTATAATCACTTTCATTATATCATTTCTCTCGTAATTAAATAAACAAAATTAAAAAATTTGTTTTATTTAATTATAATCACTTTCATTATATCATTTCTCTCGTAATTAAATAAACAAAATTAAAAACTTTGTTTTATTTAATTATTATCATTATTGCTTCCTTTATAATTCTATCATAAATTAAATACACAAACTTAAATAATTTGTGTTATTTAATTATCTCATCACATTTCGACTTAATTAAATAAAGATATTTTAAAATCTTTTATTTAATTATCATTCTCCTTTTAATTTAATAAAACAAACCCTATAGTTTGATTTATTAAATTATTTATTCCTCCTTTTGCTAAATTTAAATAAATTAAAATCATTTAAATTTATGCATAAAATTTGCACTATTCACTCACCAATAAAATTTATTTCTCAAAATTCAAATTAATGGCACTGCCATTCACGAGAAAAGCTTCAGGGACAAACCTGCAAGAAATTCTCTCAACAACCTTCCACCCACCTTCCCTCTTATATTGCCTGGTGTTTTCATGGGGAGAAACCATTCTCCATGATCAGCTCCTTCTCATCCCATGCCTTTGGATTCTCTAGAGAAAATCACAGCCCCTCATCCCTGTTTCCTGTGCATTTGTGCTGTCGTGAAAGCTATAAATACAGCTCTTGGGCTACAAGAAAAGGATCCCAACTAATGCAATCTTACTCTGCAAGTTTCCAAAGCATTCAAGCATCCAAATCATCCAGCATTGAAGCATTCATTTAGCATCCATCCAGCAAACAATCAAGCATCCAGCATTTGCAGTCATGGCTGCCATTAGAATAGAATTTGCACATTTAGATCATATTAGAGTAGAATAATTCATTTCTCATTCTCTAAGTGTCATTTTACTAGTTTAATTAGCTTACAAATATGAGAGCTAAGTAAATTAAAGAAGTCTTTAGAGTTAGAGAGCAATAAGATAGATTTCTGAAGCTTTCTAGTTTAAATTAGTTTGAATTTATTAAGTTTTAGATGCAATTATCTTATTTAGAAGTGTAGATGCATAGTTTAGATTGTTTTCCCTCATTCTACTGCTTACAGATTGGCACCCACCATGGGGCCATACCCCATATTTTACTAAAATTTTGAAAATTGTGTCGTACAGGAATCAGCGTGAAAGTTTTCGTGGGATCGTGAATTTTTGCAGCGCGCCGGAGGTCTGTTTCAGCGCGCCGGGTTCCTATTCTAGCACGCCCGGTTACTGTTCCAGCGCGCCGGGTTCCTGTTCCAGCGCGCCAGGTTACTGTTCCAGAGTGCCACCTTTTCATTTTTAAAATCATTTCTTTCATCTGGATCCGACGCGTCCGCAGCCAGATTTATTTCTGTCTTTTTTGTTTGGTTAAAATTTACCAATCCTAGGATAGAAACAGTTAAAATTTACCAATCCTAGGATAGAAATGGTTAAAACTTACCAATCATAGGATAGAAATGGATTAAAATTTACCAATCCTAGGATAGAAACGTCACATTTCTTTTTGTGGTTTAAAATTGAACATCATGCTTATCATGGAGCAATATCTCCATTAGAGTAAATCACTTGTCTTTTTGGGTTTTGAAAAGAACAACATTTTGCTATGTTTGGGTGATAGGTTTATGCTCTCCCCTTAACTGGGTGCATCAGAATACCAAACTCACCATTTACTTTATGCAATTTCAAGCTTTCTTAAAACCTTTAGACAAGCCTGCCGTAGTGGGAAAAAGTACTCACCCTACGGGAACGACCTGAGTGGGGACAGCCAAAAGCCATGGTATTCCAACCCACTTAAAATTTTATGTGAATTTGGGGAAACCCTCTTTCAACGGAAGTGTGCAGGATAACCATCCCCAAAATCTTTGTTCTAAAGATTGGGAGGTCTCTCGAGGGAGTTTATCCATTTGCCGCTCCGAACGGAAACCCTATCTAAGAACCTAGAAATAGAAGCACACCTGTCAGTTTCCAAACATTGTAATACTCGGCGGTGCAGGGGCAGGGAAGAATCTACCCTCAAGCACTCACCATATAATTTCCAAGGACTGTTTGCTCAGGGGATCCGGTATCCACTTCTGTCACTCTGAGTACACACCTGGAAAAGACAAAAACATGGGCGCCCTCTAGGGGCTGACATGGCTGTGTGAGTCGACGCAATTCCAAGCTGTGGGCCGTTCGAGTATATAATGATGACCTTTTGTCTCTAGGAGTGAGTCTATCTGATGTGTTTTATCTTGTTATCAAACCAGTGAAAATCAAGAAGAATCATTGATTCTTAAGAACATACACTACTTGTTTAGATTCTAGGATTTAAAAAGACAACCATTCTATTCTTGATTGTTGTGTTTTCTATCATTAAACTCAAATAAGATCATCACAAAAATCCTTAAAATCAAAGCACTTGTGGATTTCTCATGATTCGAGATTAGGTATCCACCAAGTTTGTCAAGAAATCTCTTGCCAAATGAATCTGAAAACCAAAGAAAACACTTGCATACAAACAACTCCTAAGAAAACAATGATTTATGTATCAAAGCAGGAAAGTTCTACTCCAACATAGAACTTTTATTCATAGGTATCATGATTTCTCTAGAGGTTATACAGACGACTACACTGTAGCTCCCTTAGATTCACAAGCATATTTCCAAAGAAGAGCTCTTAGACAACACCACAATCACAGTCAGAGAATTCGTCCAAAATACATCCCACAACCAGCCATCCAATATGATACCAGGCCAAGTGAGTTTCATAGAATAAGATAGTTTTTTTTTCTTTTGTCTTAAACACCTTAAGGTTTTGTTTTAGCGCGCCTGGTCTCTGTTTCAGTGTGCCTGGTCTCTGTTTCAACACACCTGGTCTCTGTTTTAGTGCGCCTGGTCTCTGTTTTAGCGCGCCCAGTCTCTGTTTCAGCGCGCCCGGTCTCTGTTTTAGCGCGCCATAAAACCAGAAAAACAAAGAGTTAATAGGACATTTTGTCAGCTTTCCCATATCAAATACAATGTTTGCATCAGTCCAGAACATTTTTTTCACAGTCCAGAACACTTAAGTCACACAAAAGGAAAGCTTTACCCCTACACCTAGATCTTGCAGCATCTTGCATAGTGTCATTATCACCAAAATCTGAGATTTTCTGTCAAAGTTTCCCTATCAAGGATTTTATCATCCTTCCATCACGAAACTAGATAAGACAAAATCAAATTTTAAATCAATAACCTTGACACTTATCCAATCAAATCCAAGATCAAATTCTAGAGTAAAACTTTAAACATTTGTATGCCTATTTTCACACGAGCAGCCTATCAAAAACAACAAGAACAAGAAAATGAAAGAATAGCAGCCATGGCTGAAGAAAACCCTTGGGGACGATATAACAACATTGATCCTCTTATTAACTCACACGAGAAAGAAATAACTGCAGAGGAAATCGAGAAAGTTCAACAAGACCCTCATTTCCATAAATTTATGGAAAAGATGCTAGAGCAAGACATGGAAAAGTATCTTCTACTATTAGCTGACAAAGGTGCTAAGCTTCCCAAAGGCTTTGATGTCAATCAACTCAAGGAAACAACCACACCTAACTCAACTAGTATAGAAAATCCAAATCAAATAGATGCTTTGACAAGACAAATCCAACAGTTACAATTATAGTTCCAAAATATCCAACAAGGTCCAACAAAGAGATATTTATTACAAGACATTTGCCCTTATCCATTCGACTCAAGCATTAACATGATACCATTTCCAAGGTATTGTGAGTACCCAACATACAACAAATATAATGGGAGAACTGATCCGTTTGACCACGTACGGGAATTTCGAGCTATGAGCATAGAGTTCGCACACGAGGAATCTTACTTACTACGATTATTTCCAAGAAGCTTAGGAAACACTTGCATGGAGTGGTTTTCTAAATTAGAACCTGGGATTCAATCCTTTGAAGAACTAATCAATAGGTTCATAACACACTTCTCATTCAACATCCAACATGGGGTAACCTTAAAAGAACTCTACAACACCAAACAAGCAAAGGGTGAAAAGTTTCTTTCCTTTCTCCAACGATGGAGAAGGCTATTTGCTAAATACCCTAGATCTATTCCTGAAGAGGAGAAGATAGAGATGTTCATTGATAACTTAGTAGATGACATGAATTACAGATTGGACTTACAATGTCCATCCACATTTGAACAAGTTATCGAAAAGGGGCTCAAAATTGAAGAGGCTCTAATCAAAAGAGGAACAATCAAACATTTCATTGAAGGTTCAAACAATAACCATTCCTCTAACAACAACAACGAAAAACCAAGATTTTGGCAAAAGAACAAGAATACTGATACCATGATCAATACACACGCACCTAAACTAGTATTCACCTTGACACCAACCACTACAAACAAACAAAACAATGGTTTTCATGTCAAACAAAGTAGTGATCAAGGAAATAATCAAAACAGTGGAGAAACAAAAGCCCAATCATCCCAACGACCATCCAATAAATGAAAATTCACGCTATTAGGACAATCATTGGAATCAGTCCTCAAAGAACTTTTAAATGAGAAACTCATTCAAGTGCAAGAGGCTAGAAATTGGGACCCTCAAGTCAAACCATCATGGTGGAATGACTTACATTACTGTCACTATCATCAAAATAAAAGTCACTTGACTGAAAATTGTCGGCAATTAAAACATGTGGTACAAGATCTCATAGATCAAAAGAAAGTATTTGTAGAGGGCCCTCAAACAAACAAAGATCATACAACATTCAAAAATCCTCTACCCAATTATCAAAAAGGAGAATCTTCTTCCGCAAACACCAAAGGTAAAAATGTTGGTTATGTTTATGACGCAACAATCCTTTGTTTTTCTGCTGCCAAGGAGGATGAAGAGTTATGCAACCAAATCAATCAGAACAATGACATTACATCTACCAATTTGGTACAACATATGGACAAATCAGAAAACCAAATCAATGTAATCACACTCAAAGGGAAACAAGAGTACCAACTGGTTATTGCCACAACAAGAGCACAATCAAAAGTTATATTGAAAGGAGCATCAATATCATCCCCATCAGTGGATCCTCCCCCCAATCAATATAATCTCATCGATCAATTGCAGAAAATACTGGCACAAACATCAATCTTGGAACTTTTGAAGATTTCCCCATCACACAAAGAGGTTCTTGAACAAGCTCTTGTATCAACTACGGTACCTAACAATCTGGATGTGTGTCAATTCCAAGCTATGGTGGGACATCTATCTGCACCTCATTTCCTTTCATTTTCCTTACATGATGATGTATCACTCACCCATCCACACAATTCCGCCCTTCACATTGAAGTCGTTATCCATAAACATTGTGTAAAGTGTGTCCTAATAGATGGAGGGGCTGGTTTAAATATTTGTACCTTGAAGCTAATTCGTGCACTAGGATACTCAGATGAAGCCATTGATACAAGAAGAAAAATCACAATCAAAGCATATGATGAAGAAGAAAGGTCCTCTAAAGGGTTGATCATATTACCCATTCAAGTTGGGCCTATTGTCCAAAAAGTGGTTTGCCAAGTTTTAGATAGAGAACTAACATACAACATATTGTTGGGACGCCCTTGGATCCATGATATGCAAGTAGTACCTTCTGCCTATCATCAATGCCTGAAATTTCCCGTCAATGGACAGGAGGTAACAATCACAGCAAACTACAATGACACCCAAGCTTGTCACACATTGAAGACATCTCAGGATACATTCATACCTAACAATAGAGAAGTTGGCACATCAGATAGTGAGCAACAATAGAGCTTCATTTCAAAGTGGCTTCCAAAACAACAAAAATCACAAGAGATAAGGGTGGCACAATCTAACCCTTCAAATGTTGAAGAGCAATTAGCTCCACTCTCACATCAATTCACCAAAGAAGTACAGATAAGTGATGAAGGAATAAGTGAATATGGTGTTGGACACTCATTTCATCTATCACAAATGTTACCCTCCTTACAAACATATGGACAGCCATCTACAAACACCCACAATTCAGAACAATCTACAACAGCATTAGATGGCAGATTTATAAAAGCTGGGAGCTTAGATGAAGAATCAGAAGATAAGGCCATACTAAATTGGATTTATAAGGATGAGGAAGTTTCTGCTTCCACCAGTAACATCATAGAGACAAATCAATATGGGAAAGGAAAATCTATTCTTGAGAAGATGGGATATTCAGGATAGGGACCTCTCGGGTTAAGGAAACAAGGCATAACAGAACCAATCCAGCCTCTTACGATCCAACATAAGGATAAAACAGGACTAGGATATGTAGCAGAACAAGGATCTCTTGATCGATGGAAACAAAGGGTGACAGAACCAATCCAAGTCCTCACAATTCAGCAGAATGGCAAAACTGGACTAGGATACACAAAAAAAGCAAGAGCAGAAATCACCAATAAAACTATGGAGCGTATTCTTCAAATAAGAGATAACTATGAAACATATTCAAATGAGTATGAGTGGGACAACTTATCAGATGTTTCCTATGAAGATATTCAGATTGAAATTATCAAAAAGTATACCCCCAAACATGAGGAGGGTCAAAGCTCAAACTTTAATCCTATTGTCTTTGAAACACAAAATTTTGATGACTCAAGTGAAGATGAACGGACATCGATTGAGATAAATGATGTGGAAGAAAGTACCTTTGTAGGCCTCAACATAACCACAAACAACCTAGACGACATTTCCGTCTGAGCTTTCACAATCGCTGACCTCAACCCATCTAACGATTCATTGCCTTTACTACATCCCGAGCTTATCGAATGGGAACCCCAAATTCCTATTAATCTCCCTGTTTTTGACAATGATTCCTCCATTATTAACTACCTTTGTTGTGAGGAATCCGATACTTGTTCTACCAATACTTCTTTTAATGATGCTTTTAGGCAGGAAGATTCCAAGCCTTCCAGTTGCAAAAATATGAAAGAAAAAAATGGATCTAATGGTGAAAACCATTCTATGGCAGTATTTGATCCTAAAATAGTAAAAACAAAGAATGCATCCAATGGTGAAAACCTCATTGAGGCATCAAAGGATGGAAGGTTTGACATCCTCCCGCAACATTACCATGAAAGATCATCAGTGTTGATAGAACCCACACAGTCTATTAATATTGGCACAAGAGAGAAAGCAAGAATACTACACCTGGCCGCATCCATGACAGATACAGAAAAGCCAGATTTTATCAAATTCTTTAAAGAACGATGCATCAATTTTGCTTGGTCATACTCTGACTTGCCAGGCTTGGACACAGATCTCATTATGCATCACTTATCCTTACCAGCTGGCACTAAACCAGTAAAACAGAAGCTGAGAAAAATGCATCCACATGTTGCATTATTAGTGAAAAATGATTTGAAGAAATTACTAGATGTTGGATTCATCAGATCTATTGATTATGCAGAATGGATATCCAACATTGTACCTGTTTCAAAGCCAGATAACACCATTAGAATATGTACTGATTTCTGAGATTTAAATAAGGCATGTCCAAAGGATGATTTTCCTTTACCAAACATAGACATGATTGTAGATCTCATAGCCGGCCATCAAATGCTATCGCTCATGGATGGATTTTTAGGATACAATCAAATCAAGATAGCTCCTGAAGACCAAGAAAAGACAGCATTTACATGTCCATGGGGCACCTTTTGCTGGAACGTCGTGCCTTTTGGGTTAAAGAATGCAGGAGCTACATACCAGCGAGCTATGACAACAATCTTCCATGACATGATGCATACCTTCATGGAGGACTATGTGGACGACATCTTAGCCAAATCTTACACCAGAGAAGGACATTTAGAGATATTGGCCAAAATATTTGACAGGTTGGAAAAATTCAAAGTCAGATTGAATCCTAAGAAATGTGCCTTTGGAGTAACATCAGCAAAACTCCTAGGATACATAGTTTCTACAAAGGGAATTGAAGTAGATCCAGCAAAAGTCCAAGCCATCATAGAAATGCCACCTCCTAAGAATATCAGTACATTAAGATCTCTACAAGGCCGACTACAGTCCATCAGAAGATTCATCTCTCAACTAGCGGATCGGTGTAATCCATTCAACCATCTTTTGCATAAAAATGTAACTTTCAAATGGGATGAACAGTGTGAGAGTACTTTCAATCAAATCAAGCATTATCTGATGACACCACCAATCTTGGTACCACCCAGTGAAGACAAGCCATTGTTGCTATATATCGCAACAACGGATATTTCTTTAGGAGCCTTGCTAGCACAAGAGGACAGGGAAGGAAAGGAACAGGCTATATACTATATCAGTAGGACACTCAATGGACATGAAGTAAACTACACCTTCATTGAAAAATCATGCTTAGCAGTAGTATTTGCAACACACAAATTGCGACACTATATGCTCACTCACACTATCAAGCTTGTTGCAAAAATTGATCCTCTCAAGTATTTACTGAGCAAAGCAACTTTAACAGGAAGGTTGGCAAAGTGGGTCATGCTCCTCAGTGAGTTTGATATTCAGTATGTTGAAAGGTGAGCTATCAAAGGACAAGTCATCGCCGATCAATTAGCAGAAGCTCCATTATCAGACAGTCATCCTATGACCATGGAAAATCCCGATGCAGATATCCTCAACGTTACAACACAACCATGGCAACTCTACTTCGATGGATCCTACACACAACATGGATCAGGGGTAGGAATTCTATTTGTCACACCTCTTGGGCACACAATCCCGCGATCATACAGACTTACCTTCTGTTGCACTAACAATGTGGCAGAATATGAAGCTTTGATCCTTGGAATAAAAGTGGCTATTGAATGGAAAATCACAGAACTACAGGTGTATGGAGACTCCCAGTTAATCATCTACCAAGTCAACAATGATTATCAAACTAAGGATGACACACTGATTTTATACAAGAGGCTGGTGGATGACCTAAGAAAGTACTTCATAGAAATCAAATTTGAGCAGATACCAAGATCAGAGAACAAAGCAGCAGATGCCATGGCCACAATAGCATCTCTTCTACAAATGCCTGAAACGCAAGATCGTTATCATTTATTGTAGAACAAAGTATCAAATCCTGCATACGCAAATCCCAAATCCCAAACCATAAGCCTTTTGGATAGTGCCCAATCTTCCATTTATGGAGACATTTATGCTTATCTTTCGAAAAAAGCTTCATTACGTTGTTAGATAGTTGTTTAACATGACGAATCCGCTTCCGCTTTACACGAGGTCCATGAAGGAATTTGTGGAACACATTCAAGTGGATTATCTTTAGCCAAGAAACTCCTTCGTTTGGGGTATTACTAGCCACACATGGAACAAGAATCTTATCAGTTTGTCAAAAGATGTTCAAAATGCCAGATCCATGGCAATCTTATACATGCACCAACATAGGAGTTGCATCCATTTGCAACTACATGGCCTTTCTGTCAGTGGGGATTAGACCTGGTAGGGAAAATTCACCCATCTTCATCTAATGGACACAAGTTCATTATCACAGCAACCGAATATTTTACAAAATGGGTGGAGGTAGTTCCTTTAACCACAATCACTGAAAGCAAATATCATCTTTCATTCTTAATTATCTCATTTGTAGATATGGGATACCCCAGTCAATCATCACAGATAATGGCAGGCCTTTCAAAAACCAAGACGTCCAAGAGCTGTGTGAAAAGTTCCACATCCAACATCGCTTTTCAACCCCGTATTACCCTCAAGGTAATGGACAGGCAGAAGCTTCAAACAAAAAAATCCTAAAGATTCTCAAGAAGACTGTAAATGAAGTGGGACGTGATTGGCACGTTCAGCTTAACCCTGCTCTTTGGGCTTACAGGACTAGCATCAGAACACCAACAGGAGCTACACCATATGCTCTTGTCTATGGATCAGAAGCAATACTACCTATTGAGGTAGAAATTCCATCTCTTCGTGTTTCACTAAAGGGACTCATTTTAGATGAATATTATAGGGTCTCTAGACTTCAGGAATTAGAGCTACTTGATGAACGTCGACAACAAGTTGTCAATCATTTGACAGCCTATCAACAAAGGATGTCTAGAAACTATAATCATAGGGTTAAGCCTAGAGTCTTCCAGATCAGAGACTTGGTCCTACAGGAAAACCCTAGAAATCAAGCAGACAGAGAAAAGAAGGGAAAGTTTGAACCTAACTGGATAGGACCTTATGTCATCATATCAGTCTATGGATCAGGAGCATACAGACTGTCTACACCAGAAGGAGACATGTTGGAGGAACCCATGAATAGCATTCATCTCAGGCGATTCTACACTTAAGGATATCTAGTGCATGGTCAATAAGGTTGTCTTGATGAAAACCTGGCAAACAGGCGTCATGATGACATAAAAGAGAAAAATAAATTAAAAAAATAGAAAAATAATAAAATACAAAAGAAAAGGAAAAGGAAAAAGGACACAATAAAAACAAGTGATGAAAACCCGGCAAACAGGCGTTACTTGTGATTTTCACCAAACTCCTCTATCTACTGGGTACAGTGTTGTTACAATTATTTCCTTTCATATCATTTCCATCTATCATTTGAGATTATCACTATCCATATCATAGCAGGGATACCATGTTTTACCCTAGCTTGGGGGCAACATCCTAGTGTTATCTAGTACAAGTAGACTTTCAGCTTGCATGGAAGGGCAGTCAAACATGACAACATCAAAGGGCAATCCATCAAAATCCAAAAACATCAGAAAATCCAAAATCCAAAAACATCAAAAAATCCAAAATCCAAAAACATCAGAAAATTCAAAATCCAAAAACATCAGAAAATCCAAAATCCCAAAAACATCATAAAATCAAAAACACAAAAATAGAGTCTACAACAGTCAAAGTGGAGTCTGTGTCAGTCGAACTACGTGGTCTTTGCGTGTATAACGTAGGAAAGAATAATCTTTGATCAATCCCCGAGACCCCTAGGATAGGTCTTTTAGGTCACATCATTTGATCAAACGTTTGGGAATATCATGCACACATCAGCACACACATCTCAACACTGATGATCTAATCTGAATAATGATTTGAAAAATACATTAAGTAGAATTTGAATTGTTGTGCTTTTCATTTTATCATTTGATTATCATTTCTTTGGAACTACTCAATGATGTATTGAACTAGAGAAGTAAGGAAGAAGAATGATACCCTTTCTTTGTTTGCTGTTTGTGAGTTAGTCGTTATTATTTTGTGAATTGTCGCGGGAAGTGCTCTACCAAGTATCATGGATGATATTCCAATTCACTTAAGAAAATGACTAATTCTTGTTTGTTTACGCAAGAAATGCTCGGGTCATCATTGGTCTATCTTATACCATGATGCTTGTGTTCGCTTGCAATATCAAAAATCATGAAAGAAATACTCAGGTCATCATTGGTCTATCTCATATCATTGATGCTTGTATTCACTTTCAACATTTTAAAATAAAGCTCAGTGATGATACAAAGCAGAATAAAATGATTATTAAAATGACACTTAGGTTTGCATTAATAAAATAGGCATTTGCATGGTTAACATAGATTGCATTCATAATAATACATCTGTAGAGTACTGGTGGCACAAGTTACGATGATTCATTCACAAATGATGTTATCTTTTCTTATTTAAGACTGAGTATACTTGACACATGCAATTTTCATAAACAACATGCATATAGGATCATCTCTTCATCTCATCATAAATTCACAATAAAAATCTCATTTCGTGACATCACATACATGTTATGTTACACCATTCATTTATTATTACATTTACATCATCACATTTTTTATCGTCATATTCTCATCATTACATTTTTATCATACATCATTGCATTCCATCTCATTACATTTCAGTTACATTTATGTTACATCATTACATTTCATTTATTCGTCATCCATTTACATTTACATCTCATCATTCATTAAACATCATCCACTTATCACATATCACATATTCATTTATCACATTTCATTTACATTTACATACATCATTACATTTACATTTCATTTATTCATCATCCATTTACATTTACATTCATCATTACATTTTATCATACATTATTGCATTCCATCTTATTTATCATACCCCATTTACAATTCATAACATCATCCTTTTATCACATATCACATATTCATTTATCACATTCATTAACATTAACATACATCATTACATTTCATTTACATTAACATACATCATTCATTAAACATCACATTTTATCTATCATACATTACATCTCATTATGAAAATAAATACATCATCAATATCATTTCACATCATCATTATTGCATCCATCACATCCATACATTATAAAATCAATGCATCCATCACATCAATACATCATAAAATCAATGCATCCACCACAATAAATCATGTCAAAACATATCATAGATCAATCGAACCGCTGCACACATATATCTCATCAAGTGTCAAGTATACAATGAAGTCTGAAAAGAATGAAAATAACATCATGACAAAAATGGCTAAATATCTCTCAAAGGAGTACACAACTGATATCAAGTAGTACTCCCACCAAAAGGAGCAGGTCTCGCACCAATATCAGTACCACCACCAAACGTCCCAGGATCTCTCAGATCTCT
The DNA here is from genome assembly GCA_007258455.2 of Sequoia sempervirens. NCBI lineage: Eukaryota > Viridiplantae > Streptophyta > Pinopsida > Cupressales > Cupressaceae > Sequoia > Sequoia sempervirens. The sequence continues at coordinate 228,774,331 of VDFB02000002.1, forward strand.
CGAAAGAGGCTGTGTCACACCTCAGCTCACTGTCCTCGATCGAGTCCTCTCTGAGCGAGACTGAGCATAGCTGACTCTCTGCTCTGGGGGGCAAAGCTCATGGTAACGGCTCCAGTAAAACTCAATCTCGGCACCATCCCGCATGGCCTCTTGCATGTAGTCGGCCATAGAAGTCCCATCTGCCACTCTCTACAACCTCTCTGCAGTCACCTGTGCTGTCTCTGCTGTCTGTCTAATGGTGCTTCGCTCTGCAGTCAAGGCTGTGATCTATGCCTGGGCAGTGGACAATTGTGCTCGTAATCCTATCATCTAAGCATGTGCGGTCACCGTTGCCTGTAAAGCCCCATCTCTCTCACTAATTAGAGATGTAATCTGAGTCTGGGTAGTAGCTAGCTGTGCTTGCGTCTAAGCCTGCGTATGTGCTAATAACCCCTGCACCTGTGCTAGCTGTCCCTGCAATGTCTGCACCTGCACCTGTAAACCTGCAATCTCTGAGGGATCTACCAATGAGGAAGTAACAGCCTGCCTCTTACGAGGTGCACTGGAGGATGGCTCTGATGTACCTACTACACTCAGTCTCCCCCCATCTCCACCATCATCAACACTGCTATCATCACTGCTATCGGAGCTCTCATCACTATCGGTCTTCGAGCTACTCTCCACATCCACATCAACATCCTCCTCTCTCCCCCGTCACTGACCAACCTGAACATCCCCTGCTGGTGCTACTGCTGGTGCTGCTGGTGGTACTGCTGGTGCTGCCACTGGTATAGGTGCTGGCTCATCTGGAATAGTGATCCATGGAGGAGGGTGCAGAGCCAGATACTCTCCATACTCAGGAGTAATGGGCACCTCGACAATGTCCCGTTGAACATCCCATGCTGATGGCTGTAAGGCATGGTAACCCTCAACAAGTGCCTTGTAAGGCAAGCTGGGACCCCAATTAGGAACATCAATCCGTCGCCGTCCATAGTGGGCAACACCCTATGGCATGCACTGCACAATACCATACTGTCTGTACACATGACGAAACAAGAATCGCTCCAAAACCCTAGGGCTCTTCCCGATCAAATACATAGAATCGGACAAGAACCCCAACTCAATATCATCGTCATCCCAGTCATCACAATCTAAATATGGACGCCAGGTCACTGCCTCAATATCATCAACAATACGCCTCCAATACTCAAGCTTACCCATCATATGCTGGGTAGGCCTGCCTCTATATCAAAATACATATGGCCTCGTCGCTGGTCTGGCCAACATTGGCACGGGACGTGTAACAGCAATATGCTCCCATGCCCATACCTGGAGAAAGGTAGCTCCCGCTGATAGACTGCTGCCGCCGAGATAAACAATCCAATGCAAGTCATGATATAACTGGGCAAGCATGCACATGCCCCATGCATATCTCGTCCTATGGACTACCAGGCCCTCTAGCACCCTACCCCATCCAAGAGATAGACCCTTTGACCTCTTATCAGGACAAAGGAATCCACCAATAAAGCCAGCCAACACTGAAGGGAGCGGAGCATAAGCCTCATATATATCTATCCATGGGATCCACTCTCCTGCAACGTGGGGATCCTGAAAGACTCTCTACATAGCCTCTACCCCACCAACCTCCTCTGAATCATGAACCACAATCTCTCCAACAAACGAAATACAAAGAATACGCCATACATCCTCTGGTGTCACGGTCATCTCGCCAGTAGGTAAATGAAAGGTGTTGTGGTCACTATGCCACTGCTCTGCCAAAGCTGTCAATAGACCCCTATTGAGTCTAATATGGGGCATGTCAAGCAATGTCGCCAAACCACAAGCAGTAATATGCTGTCTCTCGTCTGGTGTAAGTCGCGATATCATATCAAAAGGCCAGGGAAACTGCTCTCACACCTGGATAACATCTAACTGCTCCTGTACTCATGCAAAACAAAACATTTTAATCAGAATATCAAAAGATCATCAAATTTTTAAAAATTGTGCTTTTTCCTATCAACCTATCAAAACATCAAGGAACCTTCATCTATCAATTGGGTTCAATCATTCAGAATGCATAATTATTCCTCGCCTATCATGAGGGTAATTATTATCACTCAATAGATCTCGCTCATCATGAGATCGTTTCCCATATATTTTAGTCAAGATCAAACTAAAATAGATGGAATCAAAAACAAATCGACGAAAATCAAAACACACAATGATTACATCAATCTATACCAAAAGTGCTACAAAATCAACCTAATGTGCTAAAATTTCTGGCGCGCTACAAAATTCACTGGGTGCACTATAGATCTGACCCTGTGCGCTAAAATTTCTGGCACGCTACAAAATTTCACTGACGCGCTGCAAAACTGACCCTGCGCGCTGAAACTTCTGACGTGCTGCAAAACTTACCAGACGTGCTACGCTATTGACCGAATGCGCTATAACTATGATGCACTACAACAGAGCACGGACGCGCTACACCGCGTTCACCGTGCACTAAAACTCAAAAAAATGTGCAAAAACACATCAAAAATATGGGCGTGAATTACGAGGATGAGTTGGGGTACATATCGGAGGACCATAATCGGCCAGACGCTAGTGACGGCGCACACGCTCGAGTCGGTGGGTGTGGTAGGGGATCAGCATCCTGAGGCTTTGAATACTCTAAGAGTCTCTATCTCAAGGTTGTCAAAGTCAATGCACAAATGACTTTTGAAAATGACCTTTTGAGCATTTATAGGCTATTTTTGGGGGATTTTATGGGATTTATTTAATTTTTTTCCTTCTGAGGAATTAATTCTTATCAATCACAGGGCCATTTTTGACAATCTTGTTAGGAGATAAATTATTTCTTCATTAAATTCATCATCAAACCATCATAAAAATTCAAAATTCTTGAAAAATCATAAAAATCCAAAACTCATCAATTTATCTCCTAAGGGGGCATATATCACTATCATTTCAAAATTCAACATCTGGGGCAAGTCTGAGGCATGCTTTAAAACCTGTCGTCAATACTGGCAGCTGAAGCAAAATCATTCTTTGAAGCACTGCGTAAACACATCACTTCAAAGAGGGGAAAAATGTAGACACCTAAAAATGGTCTGGAGAATCTAATTAATTGAATACGACTTATTTGATTAATTAATCTTAAATTCTTCTACTTAGTAAATAAATAGAAATATTTATTTATATTAAGTTCATTTATTAATTCTTCTATTTTTCTCTCCTAATTAAATAAACAAAATTAAAAACTTTGTTTTATTTAATTATAATCACTTTCATTATATCATTTCTCTCGTAATTAAATAAACAAAATTAAAAACTTTGTTTTATTTAATTATAATCACTTTCATTATATCATTTCTCTCGTAATTAAATAAACAAAATTAAAAACTTTGTTTTATTTAATTATTACCATTATTGCTTCCTTTATAATTCTATCATAAATTAAATACAAACTTAAATAATTTGTGTTATTTAATTATCTCATCACATTTTGACTTAATTAAATAAAGATATTTTAAAATCTTTTATTTAATTATCATTCTCCTTTTAATTTAATAAAACAAACCCTATAGTTTGATTTATTAAATTATTTATTCCTCCTTTTGCTAAATTTAAATAAATTAAAATCATTTAAATTTATGCATAAAATTTGCACTATTCACTCACCAATAAAATTTATTTCTCAAAATTCAAATTAATGGCACTGCCATTCACGGGAAAAGCTTCAGGGAAAAACCTGCAAGAAATTCTCTCAACAACCTTCCACCCACCTTCCCTCTTATATTGCCTGGTGTTTTCATGGGGAGAAACCATTCTCCATGATCAGCTCCTTCTTCTCATCCCATGCCTTTGGATTCTCTAGAGAAAATCACAGCCCCTCATCCCGGTTTCCTGTGCATTTGTGCTGTCGTGAAAGCTATAAATACAGCTCTTGGGCTACAAGAAAAGGATCCCAACTAATGCAATCTTACTCTGCAGGTTTTTAAAGCATTCAAGCATCCAAATCATCCAGCATTGAAGCATTCATTCAGCATCCATCCAGCAAACAATCAAGCATCTAGCATTTGCAGTCATGGCTGCCATTAGAATAGAATTTGCACATTTAGATCATATTAGAGTAGAATAATTCATTTCTCATTCTCTAAGTGTCATTTTACTAGTTTAATTAGCTTACAAATCTGAGAGCTAAGTAAATTAGAGAAGTCTTTAGAGTTAGAGAGGAATAAGATAGATTTCTGAAGCTTTCTAGTTTAAATTAGTTTGAATTTATTAAGTTTTAGATGCAATTATCTTATTTAGAAGCGTAGATGCATAGTTTAGATTGTTTTCCCTCATTCTACCGTGTACAGGCTTTTTTTTGTGCTTGCATCCCGATTTCATGTTTTCATCTGAGACTAGCACTGCCATCCAACTTTCATGCTTTCATCTCAGATACACGCTATCATCTATGAGGCGACCATGGCAGAGGGGATGCATGCGTAATGCACAAATGTTTGCATGTCATGCATGAGTCCTCATGATTTTTTTGTTGTAATTTTGATTGATGATAAGTACTAGTGTTTTGATTCAAGAATTGTATTGCTTTTGAAAAGAGTACCCGGAGATTCAGGAGTGTCCTTGACGGCGAGCATTCTAGCTAGTCTGTGAGTAGAGGGATCGCTTATTAGTGGATGAGGTTATAGTCTTGGAGCTCGTCGATCTCTGACATGTATTCACTATGCCAGTGATGAGGTACCACAAGTGCATGCTTACGACCCTTATGGAGCGGTGGGATACCACTACCTCATCTTTCCAGCTACTAGTTGGGGAGATGATGATTACTCTTGAGGACGCTTGTCAAATCCTCGAACTACCCATCCGTAGATGACGATTGACCTTGGATGACACATGATCTACACGAGAGCTGATGGAGGGCATCCACTACTGCACTAGGAGGATGGACGGTGGTGACAACATGGGTCACATTTACACACACTGGTATGACCATGTGAGGACCACGGTGCCATTGATCTATCGAGTTATGGCCATGACCATTGCATTTTGGATCACGATTGATGGGCAAGGCTCACACCTACACCGAGGCCTCATTCATACTATTAAAGAGATGGTACATCATATGACCATCTTTTCCTGGGGGTGCAACATGTTGGTGCACCTCTACTAGGAGCTCAGTCTATACATGCACTACAAGTACCACAATTTGATAGCATGCACATTTTTGCAGGTGTGGGACTTCACCCACATCATGTGCACTCAGCTTGTCAGCTACCCACAGTTACAACCCTATGGGGTCCCTATGGCTTAGTAGTTTGACATGACTGGCCAGTGGAGATTTCGAGATATATAGTTTTGGCAGCTACAGCTTGATACCCTTGCTTCAGATAGGGTCCAATGGAGGCCCTATCAATTTTTTTGGTGGGTGGATGATGGTAGGTATTTGAGGAACCTACAGAGAGACCATTTTTTGATTGAGCGTAGGGATTACATTATTATGCCCTACTACTAGAGTCAGATCATGCAACAGCATGGCTGATCGTAGACTATACCACTAGATGTTCCCACCTACATGAGGGCCCATAGGAGTGTGGCAAGGGTTGGGGACCACCCTCACCCAAGTATCACAAACATACTACCATCTAACGATGATGAGCCCAACCATGATCAACTACCCTTATTAGCGACAGATAATGTCGGTGTGGCTGTAGATTTTATGTGGTGGTGGGAGAGGCATTGGCCTACTCCTGTGTTTGGAGAGGGTGCCCCAGGAGGGGATCCTAGTCCATAGAAAGACCTACCAGCACTGCCACTGCAAGACAGGAAGAGAGGCTGACAATAGGTTGGGGAGGAGGTGGAGCAGGAGGCGCCCTAGGAGGAGGTGCCACCAGTGAGGCTGAGGTGGCGAAGGAGATCAAATCCCTCATCGGTGACTCTAGTCTCTTCAGCGCCACCATCTTCTATTGCGGCTACATCACTTTCAGCACCGGGAGTAGCCATTGAGACCAGCAATGCAAGTCTAAGCACTGAGCCTCACCCTGACCCAACATGGAAGCTGGGGGATCTAGGTATACATGATTTTTTTTTGTACTTTTGATGATATATGTATCTTTATCTATAAATACCATGTGATACTGATATCTTTTCCTTTTCTATGGTTGCAAAGGATGCATAGGGATGGACTAGGCTCATAGCTCAGTTTATATCAAAAGTGGTCCCTGCTGTACAAATTTAGGGGTCAGTCCTATAGGCATTTCAATCAGTGTCCACAGGGCATCATGCCCCAACTTTGATCTGATTGCACGTCTATAGACTACCTATGAGGATCGAGGCATAGAGGTTGTCTAGCTAATAGCAAAGCTGACAAGCATGTGGGGATAGTGCGATCAACTATTGGGGGAGCTACAGATAACACATGTTGAGAGAGAAATAGTACTAAGGAGGGTCGATGCTAATAAGTAGGCATGTGAAACCCTTTAGAGTCATCTCTATGACCTCTGTGGGAATCCATCAGCTATGAGCTCGACAGAGGTTTAGTGATTGTGGGACCATCTATGATAGGTGGAGTTGGACATATCCTCCTTGTAGGGGGAGATTAGAGGGATGTAGGTAGCCTTATCCACATCATGCTCTCAATGCTCACACTTGGTGACTACCATCCAACCCCTCCCTTGGCTTTCAGAGCATCCACTAGAGCTAGAGGGGTCTGGGAGTCATGCTCCTCAGTGACCATTTTTTATGTACATTATTTTTTATAGCGAGATACATACATGTTCATACATACTTGTAGATCCTTCTGTATAGACATACATTCAATAGTCACTCATTTTTGTAGTAGTGGCCTGATACATGTATATGACATTGGATACATACATTGCATATATATATACATATGTGGATACATCAACTTTGGTTTCATAGTATTTTATATTTGGATATTTATGTTTTATATTTTTCTCATATTCATGCTATGGATGTTATGTTTTTATGCGGATGTATGCTTCATATTAGATGCTAATATGATTTAATTAAAAATACATGGTTAATTTAAATTCAATAATGATCTGATGAATACACACACACATGCACATGGTCACTCATAACACAAAGTCATCATAATGTGTTAATGAATAATGTCAACATATGCGATACTACTTACTCCTTGTAGAGGGAGAGCATCAAATAGGTGACACATAGGACATTATGCATAGTAATGGTGAAGATGCATAGTGTTAACAGGCTCCTTCAAAGGTGTTCCATTCATAGATGATAACCCATAGGCACATGAGTCATAAACAAAGAACACGATGTAATGGCCTAACCAGTTAGGACTGAATTTCCCTTTCTAGTCAAGTGGCACACTTACATTTCTCTTATTCTCATAAAGAACCAAATCTCCTATTTTAAATGTTTGAGGGAGTAGACTTTGATTGTATTGTCTAGATAACCACCGATGATAAGCTTTAAGATGTTCAAGGGCTCGTAAATGGCACTCATCGAGCATCTCTAGCTAATGTAAGTAGTTGACTTGATAGGTTTCATTATCAATCAACCCTTTCAGGGAAATTTGCAAAGAAAGGACTTCTAATTCCAAAGGCATGATAGCTTTGATACTATACATGAGGTTATAGGGCATTGTCCCTATAACCGTGCAGACACTCATGCGATAGGCCCATAGAGCATATGTCAATTAAATGTGCCAGTATTTACCGTGTTTATTAATTGTCTTTCAGAGAATAAGTTCAAGAGTTTAATTTGATGCATCTTCTTGACCATTAGATTAAGGATAATAGGGTGTGGAGAACATATGCTAGATATGGAATTTCTCAAGGAATTGATTCACTTACTTGTTCTTAAATGGTGTACCATTGTTAGAGACAAGTGTAGCAGGCAATCCGGATCAAGAAATGATGTTTCTCATAAGGAAGTTACATATAACTTCAGCATTTGTGGAGTGAAGTGAGACAGCCTCAACCCACTTTGTGAAGTAATTTGTGGTGGTAATGATGAAAGCATGTCCTTTGGAAGAGGGAGGAGATATATTTTTGATAATGTCCAACCCCCATTTAGTGAACGGCCAAGGGGAAGTTTGGTTTTGTAAATCTTGGTCAGGCACATGAATGAGTCAGCTGTGTTGCTGACATTGAGGGCATTTCTTAACAAATTCAAAGGAATCTCATTCCATTGTTTTCCAATAGTAGCCCATATGTATCAGCCTCTATGTCAGGGATTTACCACCAAAATGTCAGCCCCTAGAGTCTGCATGGGCCTCCTTAAGGGAAAGGGATAATTTTGTTTTGGTGAGACATCTAAGAAGCAAACCATTGTAGACTTTTCTATAAAGGATGTCTGATAAGATGAAATAGTGAACTGAGAGTTTCTTCACGCGAGTGCGGTCATTTTTTGTCGCATTGTCAAGGAAGCTCACAGTTTTTAAATAGTTATAGACATCAGCAAACCATTCTCTAGAGTTCACATGGGAACACATGGGGAATTATATTTCAAGTTCTTCAGGAACTATAGGGGTTTGTAGGATTTGGACCACAAAGTGGTACTCTTTCATGTCTTCTTTGAAAGGTACCAAGGAAGTGGCACTTGCCATGTCACCAACATGTATATTTTCTCTCCTAGGGACATTGTCAATTGTGAAGGAAGAAAGTTGTCTAAGTAAAGACAAGGCAAGGTCTCTATATCAAAACAACTTTCTTTGCTTGGTTTGATAAAATCCTATTATTTGATTCATTATAAGCTCAGAATCACCTAGGATATGAAGGTGTCTGATTTTTAGTGCTATTGTGGCACATAAGACAACTATAAGGGCTTTGTACTTAGCGATGTTATTAGTACAAGGAAAGTTTAATCAAAAAGACAAGGGGACTAGTTTGCCTTCAGGGGATATCAGGACCACTTCCTCTCTAGAACCAATTTGACACCTTGACCCATCAAAGTACATTTTCCATTCAAAATCCTCATTGGTTAAAAAGATGTTTTCATCAAGAAACAGGTCTAAGCTGGGAAAGGAGTGAAATAAGGGCTCATCTTCCAACTGATCTACAACCACTTGTCCCTTTATCAATTTCTAAGTAAAAAAATGTATGTTGAACTTATAAAGCAACATAACCCATTTTGCTATCCTTCCTTCTAGGTTGGTGTTGGAGAATAAATGCCTTAAAAGATCTATTTTTACTATGGGGTGGCTTTAGAATAGTGGTTTACAATTTATAAGAGGAAGGAAATTTCACTTTTTTCCTTTTCACCATATTCAATGGGTTCAGTCAAACCCAATGGTTTGACTAAACCTAATAAGGGGTTCAACCAAACACATATGTTTGGTCGAACCCCTAGTTCGATCGAACCCATATAACCTAAATTAAAAAAATCATATTTAAATGGGTTTGGTCGAACATAGGTTTGACCGAACCCCTTAAATATGACAAAAACAAAAAATTCTCTCATTTTCAACTCACTTTTACTTTTTAATTTTACCAATCACTTTCCCTAGTGCGTGCGGTGAACCGAGAGCATGACGGTGACCAAACCAAGTTTTTTTTTTCTGGTGAAAGAAAATTTAAGTTCATCTCTTCAAAGTTCATCATTCTGGTTTGCATATCGACCACTATCAAGCACTAGGTATTTAAAATTCAATTTTTTTAGAGTTCAAAATGCATCTATTTGATTAATTTTGAAACCCTAAATGCAATTTTTTTCAAATTTGTTGAATTCAAATTGCATTTGTTTGAAAGTTTTTAAAGCGTTTTCAACATATAGTATTTTGCTTCCCCATTTTGCATACATTTTTGTCTTGTGTAAATGAAATATGCCTTCCCATTTCAACAATCAAAGCTATGGATAAATAGATTTAATTTTAGTTACAAGAAAAATGTATAAATTATAAATTTATAACATAATTATGTACATGGGAAAATCCTCTTGGAAGAAAAATCCCACAACCAAAAATATCAACCAATTATATTATTTGATAATAATATCATTTACAATAAAATATTGATGTGCATACCCTTATAGTAGTATCATAAACATGTGAATATGGAGTAATTTCTAGTAGCATGATGATACCTACAAAATCATTATGCTTTCTCCATCTCAAGCACCCATAAATAGAAAAAAAATAAACCATAAAGAAAGTGTGGTTTAACCAAAGCCATGAGCCAAAATAATGACCTAAAAATGGCACCAAATTTGGCACAAATTTCAACATCATATTCCTTGACTTGGTTTATAGGATGTATTTAGCAAATGCTTTACATCTTGTCAAAAAAATTCAAATCCTCCTCCTCATAACCGACACTCCATTTTTGACATATTCAAACCCATTATTTAAGATGATCTTGATGATTTTCATAATTCTAATCAATATTCTAGTGTAACCCCCCTTTTTTATTCTCTTATGTGTCATATAACATTTCATAAGTAATTGCCATCTTACAATTTCATACAATGCTCTTACAACTTTTTAAATATATAAAAAGGACAACCCTAGTTCAATTAGGATTATTTAATTATTATCACCTACATCCATTCATTACATGTTATTAGTTTTTAGTTGCACACATTATTAGGAAATATGCATTGTCTAAGCAATTGGGGTATATTGCATGTTTGAGAGTGTTTTCCTTGATCTTTTATCTAGTTAGATTAATATCCTTTAAAATCTTGTTTTATGGAGTTTTCATCTTAACTCTAATATGACTAGCAAATAAAATGACGATTGAATCATTTTTTCATATAATAGCTAATGACAACCATATAAAGAGCCACATTAAAGAAGATGAAAAATAATGATTACTTGAGACTATGATTTAGATAAATATGTTGGTAAACAAGATATTTTCCTAAATTGATAATTACATATTGATGCACCTCTTCACCCTAAATATCCTCACTCGTTGGCTAGTAATTTATATAATGTATTAGGTGGCTATCCTTAGGGAATTAATACTATTCATAATATTACCACTCTAATGGATTTTAATAATTTTTTACCCTCTATGCATCCATCTACCCTTCCTCCTCTTATAATGATTCCTCCTATCATACTATAGTTACCACTTCCATGGGATCCACCACCCATGTCCTGCCGCCTTTCTCTCCACTAGTATTTTTCTTATCTCCCATCCTTTTTTATATGTTCACACCATTGTTACTACTAGCACTATCCTATACAGATATGTTCTTCATACCATTCCTCCTTATCCTATGAAAATCTAACCTTATAGTGTAACTTCTCCTTCCTTTACCATGTCATTACCTTTCTATACCTTCCCCTCTTTATACATTCTCCTTTTTATCCTACACTACTCTTACCACCAATATATCCCTATACCTTGGATATACTATTGAAGAAATTTAACTAAATTTCAATATCGCAAAAATTAGACCCATATTTTTAAATGTAAAATGTCTATAATAAAGCACAATCCATGCTTCCTAATTCAACTTCACTAATATCTATCGAATGAACTTAGTTTCATTACAATAAGATAATCATATAGCCATAATTAGTTGTCAAGATAATGGTAAAGTTTTCAATAGCCATATTTATCCTTCCACATGCCACCATTAGACATACACATAAGATTCATTAGGAAAAGTGGATGTGTGGATATGTGGATATGTGTCAAAAAAATGCTTTGATAAGATGTGTGTAAGGAAAAAATGGAGTTCAAGTGTTTGATTTATGTCTATATAATAGGTCATAAACTCTAGGGGAATTATTACCACTTTGCACAATATTGCACACTATATATATATATATATATACATACATATATATATACATATATATATATATATATATATATATTCAAAATGAGGCAAAAAATACAATAGGAATAATATGGATATGCAAATTTTATCATTACATTTTTTTCCACTTTAAGATGCATGTGAAGATTTTAAAATAATCGTGCATCTCAATTTATGTGGTATTCACAAACATGTATGGAAAGTAAATATTTAGACATCAAAAAACATGAAAAAGTGGTTTGTTGTCTTGTGCACAACACATCCTTTTTCTTTTGAGAAAATTATCTATCACTTTGTAAAATCCTTGCTATGTTGAGATTATTTATTTTTTTCCCTCCATATTTGTAGTCCTTTTTATTTCTAGAAATATAATTTATGACATTTTTTCTTAATAAACAACATATGAATAAATTTTACATGGTTGTAAATTTTACACATGGTTGTATGCAATCTCATATATATATTACGTATGGTTGTGATTACAATGTTTATATTGTGTTTAGATTTGGTTTTATATTATCCTTCCAAAAAAAGTTTGATGTTTATAATATTTTGATTTACCTTTGGATTTTGTAGACACTAAATCTCACATACACTCATATCCATACCATGGTCCCCACCCGAACACCTAACATCCACTTATTAACAAAATTCATGATACCTTAATTCCTACACTTTATCAAAATCAAATTAATTTTTCTTTTCAGACCTAAAACGATCAAGGCCTAAACTAATTAAAATATTTATTGTAAAAATTTCCATAGTAAAGTACAAAATAGAGAAGGGCATGTCAACCCACAAATCATGAAGGTGTAGGGACAAAACCAAGAGACCCATCAAATAGGATTGTAGCAATCATATATAGACAAAATTGATTAAGAAAACCTACCATAAATGAAAAAAAACCTAAAAAGAAGACATATATTACATATTTTTTGAGTGCCCATATATTACATATATATAGCAAAAACTAGCAGAGGGTGAGGGACATGAGTGAGGAGAAACAACATTTCCTTATGTGCCTCCATTGTTTCTCCATACAATAGAGCGCCCAATTCTATTTTATGTCCATTGATTGTATTTTCCACTAAAGATTCATCCCATTCTTGCAAGGTTCATTTCAAAGAAATTCAAACACAAAGGAAACTAGAGTTTTCCTTTAAAACTTTGTGTCTAAACAAACACCCAACAAAATATTTTTCATTATGTAAGTCATCATCCTGAATGGCATTGTTTAGGGAATGGTCCAAAAAGAACTTATAAAACATAATCCACTACAAACTAAGCAACTAAACCATAATTTTGAAGAAGATCCATAGCATTAAACAAAAATAAAGACACTACCTAAGAGAGAGACATTAACTAGAGAGTTTCATATAGAATTTGGTCACCTACGGTCACCCAAATTACTAACTCCACACGCCAGCAATCAATCTTGAAAATTTTCTTCAGCATTTTGAAAAAAAAGTCCCAAACTCTAAATGTACTCCCTTTTTGGGATGGGATGAATGCTCTCCTATTGATCAAATCGGCCTCCATTGTTACTCGAGTAGAATAAATTAACCAAATATTTAAATGAATCATTCTCTCACAAATATTGAAATAAATTAAAATAAATCCAAGTAAATCTATTATTCCTAGATAATTCAATGAAAATTATGATAAATTAGTTTATATATCAATCAAATTATTTAACATATTTAATCAAATTAGATAAAAATTGAAAATAATTCAATCAATTCATTGATCAAAATAATTAAGAAATTTCATTAAATAAATAAATTAGTTAATTAGGTAATAATAGTAGCCACATTTTAATTGGGTTAAACTCATGATACATGATCAAATCCTAGCAATTTATCCATCATATAAAAAATCTATAAATTGAGATCAAATCCATCATTTTATCGTCTCAATTTTGAGCAAGTATATTTTATCTAGTTGGGCAATAAATGTTTTATCATTTGCAAGATATATCCATTTGTCAATATGTATTTCATTATAATTTTAGTTCATTTTTTGTGTAATTCATCTTTTCACTCTATTAGAGGTGATTTTTTAATTCAATTTGAAGTCTACATTTATTTTCCTCAATGTCTCATTTATTTAAATTCAATGCTTACAAATTGACATGCTTGGTGGGATGCAAACCCACAAATGCTCGGTTACATTTTATATTTTATACTATTAAAGTATTTGATTTATGCTTTATTTGTTATTTAATCTATGTTGATCACATTTTTCTATAGAAAAATTTGATTCTTGCGTTAAGAAAAGAGAATTTCATTATTTTTAATGTTTTTATTGGAATAATGTTTGAGATTCACGAGCTTATTTTCTAAGGAGTTGAGTGGTTGGTCTATTTCTCTCTGATTTAGTTCCCAATACAAGAAATACAAGAAATATAACTATATATCATGCACATCATCAACATACACATAAAATATCACACCCATCATCAACACAACTACAAGAAATGATCCATACCTATGAGCATCCAAATACAAGAAATATAACTATATATCATGCACATCATCAACATACACATAAAATATCACACCCATCATCAACACAACTAATAGTTCCCATATCATATTATCTATGTTCTCATACAAATGTGTCTTCAAATACATCAAAGCACTCATGAGTAAATCCACTCTGTAGAGCATACACACAACTAAAAAGGTGCCCCTAAGGTATTTGTCTCCTATATCTATCCTCTTAGCCTATCCTTCTCTATGGATATGTTCCACTCATATCTACCACCCTGAGGTGATCCATGTCTCAATCCTTGTCAAGGTCACTCCTCCTCTCTACCTATATCCTTTCTCAATGAGCTAGATCTATCACTGCTACTCCCCAAAACACCTACATTTAAATATTAAAAAAATGTTTAATAAATCATACAACATTGATTAAAACTAACTAAACAATGAAATCATTTAATATTATAACACCTTATGAATTATATTGAATGTTCCCACCTTGAAATTTATAGCCATCGATGTCAATCACTTATTCATACTATAGCTTTGTTCTCCAAAACACCTACATTTATATAAAAGTGATTTTTTAAGAAAAATAATATTTAACCTACTTTTAACTCAACAATAATGGATGTATTTCTATCATAAACTCTTTGTACTCATAACAAAATCATGGCCTAGGTAGAGTATAAAAAATGTTGTTTCCAACCTCATATGTAAATCTAGAGTTAGAGTGTCAAAATTGTTGAATTTCATCCTATGTGCTATTAATTAGCTTCTTATCGACTCATGGAAGCCTATTGCTAAAAGCCCAAGTATGATTTTCAATAGGAATTTCTAATCATGATCTTATTGATAGTACTTTTGATAATGTTTTACGATTTAGGCTTAATTCAAGACAAGTTTACCTTAATAATTGAGCCTTTTTAATTATTTAATTTGTTACTAATGATGTTATTAGTCTATGAGAAACTCTTTTATCTTTTTCCTTACTATTATTTACAATAGAATTGAATGCACATTAAAAAAAACTTTAACAACAATATTATTTCGATCAAACTTTTTGTTTACATGAATCTTTGAAATTTATTTAGTAAAGGTCTCATTTTGTACATCTTTAGTAATTGTATAAAAATTTGGAATATTTTGGTTAATACATCTTATTGGAAAACCATTCATTGAAAATTTTTGAAGCCCACAACCGAATGGCTACATTGTGGTAGAGGATCTCAATTGTGGTAGAGGATCTCAATTAATTGTGGTAGAGGATCTCAATTAAAACTTAGAAGATTTGAACTTAATTGTGGTAGAGGATCCCAATTAAGAGATAGGCTACATTGGATGAAAGGATATAAGGGATACAAATTATTTTTCAGTTCTCTCAAACATATTTACATTCTCGGGAGTGGATAATATCTATTGTTGATCAAGAGAGGTAGTTACATGACAACTCTAATGATATTAAATCTATTTTCCTCCAACATTACAATTAATTTTTAATTGATCTAGTTGAAGGAGATCCATGTCAAGATATAGTGAAAAATTGTGAGCATAACAATTATATATATTTTTAACATATATAATATGTATGGTTGGATTAGTGAGATATTTATAACAAGTATGCAATGAAGTCAGACTTTATTAGATTTGATTCTTAATATGAGATATTTATTTTGCTTTCCAATCTATAATTTTTTGATGTTCTTGGCTATATAATTGAAGTACATTTATGTTAACAACTATTAGATTAAATATTTTTATCCCCAATTATTTTTAAATAATTTTATTGATGCAAGAGCATCCAGTGGTGTAAGGGCAATCTTGCATCACCCAAAAATAGTTAAATTTCAAGTTTCTCAGTTTTTAGATGTTTTTACATTTTTGGATACCCTTTTTGTCATAATGAAAGTCTCAATTTATGGTTTTTATTTTCTATTCCTGGGTTGAAAGATATTGCAGTTTTAGTTTCCCAGATTTGCACCTGAAAATCTTCCAAGTTAGATTTGAGGCACTTAGAGTTCCCAGTTTGGCCCTGAAACTTGCCAAAATTGGCATAACTAATTTTGAGCACGTTCTTGACTTTGAGACCTTTCCAATGGTTCAAACGATTAACAAATTGGAGTCTCGGATCAAAAGTTATGGCCCTGGGAAGTTGGTAGACTTTCTAGAAGATACAATTGCAAATGTTCTTTTGAAATTTGAACTTCAAGTTGTAATTTTTCAGCCAAACTGCCTAAACTCAAATTTGAATGTTGTTTTGGCTCCAAACTAAAGAGGAGCTCTATTTATGGGCAGGTTTCTAATTTTGGATAACTTTTTGGGGACAAGCTCGCATATTGCGAAAGGGTTATTTTGTAGCTTTCTATAACTAGCATGTGTTGTAGAACTTGGGGATTTGAGATCCTCTAGATGTAAGAAACTCCATTTTCTGAATAATAAAATTATTCTCTTGTTTGTGGGTTATTTTATGTGTCTCGGGTTGTGCCCTCATCAAGTGGTATTAGAGCGGGCTTTCTTGAGCATGTGGACAGATTGCCGATTGTGAGGCAGTTCGCACCAGGACTGTGGTTGTGGGTCGAGGTCAAGAAGGATGCCTCCAAGAGTGATGCCTAGTAGGCATGGTGGTGCCAGAGGTGATCGAGGTGGCAGAAATGCTATTGGAAGAGTTGCACTGGTAGCCCTCCAGAGACAAATTGACGCTTTACAAGAGTAGTTGAGAAGAGGGTTAAACCTGAGGGAGGAAAGTGAGGATGAAGGAGAGGAAGACGGTTCAAATGCAAAAGAGGAAGAAGAAGCAATTGATCAAGACCAAATGTGGCTAATAAGGGCCATTTTGAAGATCAAGAAAAGACCTAGAGCAGAAGTCCCCAGTTATTCTGGAAGTTTGAACATGGAAGAGTTGATCGACTAGATCAACAAGCTAGAAGAATATTTTGAGTATGAAGAAATAGAGGACCCAGATTAGGTTAAGTTTGTGAAAATGAAGCTGAAGGGCCATGCCAATATTTGGTGGAAAGAGGTCCAGTTGGAAAGAAATCGAAGAGGAAAAGGAAATATCACCAAATGGGATCGCATGGTAGAGAAGCTGAAGAAGCAGTTCATACCAGTGAACTACGAGTTAGATCTGTTGAAGAAATTGCAAGGGTTGAAGCAAGGAAGTACATCTGTGAAAGAATATATTGAATATTTTCACAAGATAATCATTAGAATGGGCCACACAAAGGCCAATAAGGAGAAGGTAGCCCGATATCTTAATGGGTTACGACCGAGCATTCAGGAGGAGTTAAGCCTAGTTAGAATGACCACCATTGAGGATGTGTATCAGTTTGCTCTGAAGGTGGAAGAGAAGTTGAACAAAAGATTTGATGGAAAGAAAAAAGGACAAGGAGGTCAAAGTGGAAGGGGCAATGGAAGACCTTTATGAAGCCGAAATGATGATGAAAAGAAAAGTGAAGATGTGGGTACCAACCGAAGCCAAAGGAATGACAACTTCTATCACCCTCATGATCAAAACAGTGGTGATCAAAGAGGTAGAGGATGAGGGAAATATGGACAAGGATCTGGAAGAGGTGGTTTCAGAGGAACGTGTTTCTAGTGTGGTGAAGAAGGGCATTGAGCCTATGAATGTCCACAACACCAAGGAAGGGCACACAAAAGGCCAGGAGGTCATGGAAGGGTTGCACATGCATATGAGGAGGCCCATTCTGAACATTTAGATGATGCTAAAAGGGGAGAAGCCCTAGTGATTAGGAGAGCCCTAGTGACTAAGGAAAAGGAACCAAAATAGAGGAAGAATCTATTTCGCACAAGGTGCAAGTGTGAAGGAAAATGTTGTGATGTCATTATTGACAATGGGAGCACTGATAATCTGGTGTCAAAGGAGATGGTCACAAAGTTGAAGCTAAAGAGGGAAAGGCACCCGCATCCGTATCAGATTTCCTGGTTGTAGAAAGACCATAAATTTTTGGTCAATGAGCAGTTCCTAGTAAAGTTCAAGATCGGGAGCTACCATGATGAGGTACTCTGTGATATCACCCCCATGGATGCATGTCACATGTTGTTGGGGAGGTCATGGCAGTTCGATAGGTGAGCTATACATGATGGCCATGCAAACACTTATTCCTTGACAAAGGACGGGGTTTGTCACAAGTTGAAACCTATGAAGGAGACCAAAGAAAAGGTATGTAGTAGTGCTAGAATTTGTTATGTAGATGGAAGAAAATTTTTAAAAGGTATGAAGCATGAGCGTGTGTGTTATGCATTGATTCCTAGAGTGAGTAAGGAGGATAGTGAGAAGGTTCCAGAAGAAGTTTCTAGGATGTTGGATGAGTTTTAGGATACTATTTTTGATAATGTACCTGAGGGTTTACCACCAATAAGGAAGATCAATCATTAGATTGACTTGATTCCTGGAGCCAGTTTGCCAAATAAGGCAGCTTAGAATGACTCCAACAAAAAATGAGGAGTTGAACAGACAAGTTCAAGAGTTTTTGAGAAAGGGTTTGATACGGGAGAGTTTGAGTCTATGTTCAGTACCTATAGTACTAGCACCAAAGAAGGATGGGGAGTGCAAGATGTGTATAGATTCCTGAGCCATAAACAAGATAACAATCAAGTACATATTTCCCCTGCCAAGGATGGATGTCCTGATGGACTATTTGAGTGGAGCTCAGTACTTCACAAAGATTGATCTGAAGAGTGGATATCACTAGATCTAGATTCAAGAGGGAGATGAATGGAAGACTGCCTTCAAAACCAAAGAGGGCCTGTACAAGTGGTTAGCCATGCCTTTTGGGCCAACCAATGCATCGAGCACATTCATGCGGCTCATGAATGAGGTACTAAAAGAATTTATGGGAAGTTTTGTTATTGTGTATTTAGATGATATTTTGATTTTCAGTAAGACATTGGATGAGCATCTGATGCATACTCGGAGAGCCTTTGAGAAGTAAAGAGAAGAGAAACTATTGATTAATCTGAAGAAGTGCAGTTTTGTGAAGAGGGAGTTAGTGTACTTGGGGTTTGTTGTCTCAGTAGAAGGTCTCAAGATGGACCCAGAGAAGGTGAAGGCTATTCTAGAATGGCCTACCCCAAGAACTGCTATCGAGGTGAGATATTTCCATGGTTTGGCTAGTTTTTTATAAAAATTTTATTAGAAACTTCAGTAGTATTTGTGGACCCCTGATTGAAATAATGAGAGGGGATAGAAAAGAATTCAAGTGGAGTAATGGAGCAGCAAAAATTTTTGAACTGTTGAAGCAGAAGGTGACAAAGAAACCTGTTCTAGCCCTCCCAGATTTCAACAAGGTGTTTCAGGTGAATTGTGATGCCAGTGGTTGTGCCATTGGAGCAGTGTTGAGCCAAGAAGGTAAGCCTATTGCCTATTTCAGTGAAAAGTTAAATGATGCCAAGAGAAAGTATTCTATATATGATCAGGAATTTTATGCAATAGTTCAAGCATTAAAGAAATGGAGACATTATTTGTTGCCGAAGGAATTTGTTCTATATACTGATCATTAGGCCTTGCACTACATAAATAGTTAGGGAAAATTAAATCAGAGGCATATGAAATGGGTAGATTTTTTGCAGAGTTATACCTTTGTTTTGAAACATAGGAGTGGGAATTCAAATAGGGTTGTAGATGCCTTAAGTAGGAGGCATACATTGATGACAAAGATGTAGATTGAAGTGGTTGGGTTCAATGAACTCAAGACACTGTATGAAGAATATCCTGATTTTGCAGAGGCTTGGAAAGCTTGCAAGGAACCTGTTGCAGTGGATAGGACAAGGTGGCTGGATTTCATAATCCAGGATGGCATGTTATTTAAGGGAAGCCAATTATGTATCTTGAGGAGTTTCATGAGGGAGAACCTGATAAAGGAGAAGCATAGTGGATGAATGGCAGGACATTTTGGTCGAGATAAGACCATTGCCATTATTAGTGAGCATTATTATTGGCCTCAACTGTCACAGGATGTGAAGAATTTTGTACAAAGTTGTAGGGTATGTCAGATGGCTAAAGGAGTGAATCAGAATATAGGCTTATATCAAACCTTACCTGTACCAGAGAGGCTGTGGGAGGATATAAGTATGTACTTTGTTCTTGGTTTGCCAAGGACACAATGAGGGAATGATTCAGTCTTTGTGGTGGTTGATAGGTTTTCAAAGATGGCATATTTCATTCCATGTCAGAAGACCCATGATGCAGTCCACATTGCTGACTTGTTCTTCAAAGAGGTGGTGAGGCTACATGGTTTTCCAAAGAGTTGTTATGAAATAACTTGCACAATAGAAGAATATGATATGAAATATGCTGCAAATACTTGATAATAACTAAGAATAACAAGCCACTTCGAGGAGGCAAACCTCCCAATATCTCTAATGAGAACACACTTCACAACTTGATGATGAAATAAGACTCAAAACCTCCTATATATACCTAATTATGCCAAGGATATCACCTAGGCCGACTTAGACACACCTATATAAGACTTAGTCTGGCCTAAACAACTAAATAACAATATACTAATGATAATATGACTTAATAGAGAGTTAAGATAGCCACAAGCTGACTATTCATAACCCGATGTATAATAATATTAAGGGCATAGCATGCCCCCTTCTTCAAAGAAGCATTGTCCTCAATGCTAATCAAGTTTGGAAACTTTTGAATGAACTCCTCGTCTTCCCATGTGGCATCTTCAACTGGTAAATTCTTCCATTGGATGAGATACTCAGTGATAGTTCTATTCCTCAACTTCTTTGTGCGTGTTTGACGAATGCACTCTGGTTCCAAAATGATTCTTCCTTCTTCATCTAGCTCGGGAAGTGTTGTTTGAGTGGGAATATTATGCCCAATTACCTTCTTCAAATAGGAAACATGAAAAACTCGGATGTATCTTTGTTGTTGGTGGCAACTCAAGCTTGTAGGCAACACTACCAATCTTCTGCATGATTTGGTATGGACCATAATACTTTGGAGACAACTTATTATTCTTTCTTTGCTGCTTTAGTGAGATTTGCTTATAAGGCTGCAATCGCAAGAAGACCCAATCCCCAACTTCAAAACTTCTTTCACTACGACTTTGGTCTGCCTGTTGTTTCATTCGATTTTGTGCCATGGCTAAATTCTCCTTGAGTCCTAAAGTACTTGTTGTTGATGAAGCAAGTGGTCTTCTACTGCCTGAACTCTTAGGGACATCTTAATTGATGATGTGATGGAAGGAGGATGATATCCATAAAGTGCCAAAAATGGAAACATTTTTGATGAGCTATGAAAAGAAGTGTTATGCCACCATTCTGCAAGTGGTATCCAATCTACCCACTGAGACTCTCTGAAGTGAAACAACGTAGATATCCTTCCAAACACTTATTAACAACTTTCATTTGCCCATCTGACAGGGCGTATGAAGAGCTAAGAGCCAATTGAGTACCCAAACATGAGAATAAATCTTTCCAAAAGTGACTAGTGAAGATAGGATCACGATCACTAACAATAACTTTAGGTGTACCATGTAGCTTTTGGATATTCTCCAAAAAAGCTTTAGCCATTGCACTTGCTATAAAAGAATGTGCTAATGCAATGAAATGTGCATATTTAGTGAGCCGATCAACTACCACCATGATGACATTATGACCTTTAGATTTGGGAAGCCCTATGATGAAGTCCATGGATACCTCTTCCCAACATTGGCTAGGAATAGATAAGGGTTGCAAGAGACTTGGTGTCTTAATTGTCTCCCCTTTATGCCTTTGACACACGAAACATTCAGCCACAAATTTTTGAACATCACCCTTTAGCCCCTCCCAAAAGAAATCTTGCTTGACTCGATGATATGTCTTCAAAAATCCTGAATGACCACCCACTGGAGACTCATGCAACTCTGTGAGAATCTTAATTTTAAGGTTGGAATTCTTGCAAAGGTACAAATGCTCTTTATACCAAAGAGTATCCCCCTTCCAACAAAACTTATCTGAACTACTACGATCACTTTTTAATTGCTTGATGAGATTACTTGTCGCAACATCATTTTGCCACTCTACTTTTTCTTCCTCCACCCAATTTGCTTGTAATATCGAAAGGGCACATAATAAGGCTTCATCTTTCTCATCCTTCCTTGACAGTGCATCTGCGACAATATTTTCTTTCCCTTTCTTATATATAATCTAAAAGTCATATCCTAACATCTTAGTGACCCATTTTTGTTGCTCTTCAGAAGATAGTCATTGTTCCAAAAAATATTTTAGGCTATCATGATCTATCTTAACCTTGAAATGTCTACCCAATAGATAAGGCTGTCATTGTTTCATTGCATGGAGTATAGCTAGCATTTCCTTCTCATAAATAGGTTTTAGTTGATTCTTACCTTTTAATTGACAACTCTGAAAAGAAATTGGTTGACCTTCTTGCATGAGCACTGCTCCTATCCCATTTCCAGAAGCATCACATTCCACAATGAATTCCTTGGTGAAGTCAGGAATGGCAAGTACTGGAGTTGTACACATAGCCTCCTTCAATCTCTCAAATGTTGTATTGGCAGACTCATTCCAATGAAAAGAATCCTTCTTCAATAGAGTGGTGAGAGGTGCTACTATACTACCATAATTCTTCACAAATCTTCTATAGTACCCTGTCAATCCCAAGAATCCTCTTAGTTTCTTAATGGTTTTTGGAATAGGCCATTCCATGATAGCCTTAATTTTGTTAGGGTCCACCTTTACTCCTTCATGTGAAACTATGTGTCCCAAATACTCCACCTCTGTAAGACCAAAATCACACTTGGATGGCTTAGCATAGAGTTTATGATCTTCAAGTATTTGTAATTCTTGGTCCACATGTTGGAAATGTTCTTCCCAAGTCTTGCTATAAATTAATATATCATCAAAGAATACTAACACAAACTTTCTCAAGAACTTAAAAATGGAATTCATCAAACTTTGGAATGTAGATGGTGCATTGGTAAGACCAAATGGAATCACCAAAAATTCATAATGACCCTCATGAGTCCTAAATGTTGTCTTACAAATATCTTCCTCCTTAATCCGAATTTGGTGATAACCAAATCTAAGATCTAACTTGGTAAAAAACATAGCTCCATTTAATTCATCTAGCAAATCATCAATGACTAGAATTGGAAACTTATCTCTAATGGTGTACATGTTGAGCACTCTATAATCTGGACACATGCACCAAGCATCATCCTTCTTACGTACCATCACCATAGGCAAAGAGTAAGCACTTTGGCTATGCCATATGATTCCTGCCTCTAGCATCTCTTCAACAATTTTTTCTATGTCACTCTTTTGTAAGTGTGGATACCTGTAAGGCCTGATGTTCGATGCTTGGCTCCCTGGGACTAACTGTATGGCATGATCATGATCCCTCTTAGGAGGAAGTCCGTTAGGCATATCTCCAAGGACAACTGAGTGACGATCAATTATAGCTTGCAAATCTGGATGAGGAGGAGTATTAGATTGAGAGACTTCTAATGAACATAGTTGGGCCACAAATCCATCCATTCCTTTCTTAAGCAACTTTTGCATTTGATGAGAGCTTACCATTTGTGGAGATTTTGCCTTCAACCCCCTTAGCTCTACTAGCCTTCCTTCTAATTGAAATCTCATGAATAGTTCTTGGAAGTCCATCTCAATTATTCCTAATGTAGTAAGTCATTGTACTCCCAAAAAAATATCTGCTGCACCCATGGATATCGCATACATTGGGGTAACAAGTTGATAATCTCCCATGGATAATTTAATGCTATGACACTTCCCTGAACAACTAACTGTACCACCATTTGCAATCAAAACTTGAAACTCTAGAGCTGGATATATGAAACAATTTAGACGAGCAACTAACTTTTTGTTGATGAAATTATGAGTACTACCCGAGTCGATCAACACTGTTACCTTCTGCTTCTTTAAGAACCCCACCACCTTGAGAGTTTGTGGAGCACTAAAACCTGAGAGTGCATGACAAGAAATGATTGGTTGAGAATCATGTGATTCCTCATTTGACTCCCTTTCATCTTCTAGTATGGGTTCCTCCTCTTCTTCCTCATTGGAACCTTCAATATAAAACAATTTCTTTTCACTACATTTATTTCCTCGACTGTATTTGCCATCACAATTGAAACACAAGCCTTTTGCTCTTTTCTCCTCAATTTGTTGTGGAGTCAACTTAATAGGTTTTGTTGAATATCCTTTCTCTCTTGTCACATTAGCCCCTTGCTTCTTAGGAGTCAAATACTTCTCCTCTACCCTGCGTGCTAAGATAAAAGACTCATTTATGGAACTAGGGCTAAACATGCGTACCTCATGTTGAATGTGATCCTTGAGACCACCCAAGAATAATTCATTCAAGTTTTCCTCCATAATTGTATCCACCCTTAGGGATAGATTTTGGAATTGTTGAATATAATCCTTAATTGATCCTATTTGTTGAAGTTTAGCTAGCTGGCTGAAGAAGTTGTCTATGACGCTATTGCTATAATGTGCTTGGAGTTCCTCTATAAAAATTGACCATGAGACGGTGAGCCCCTTTTTACTTCGATGAGTGCATAGCCAACAATACCAAATGAATTGATCTGGTTCTAGATATAAGGAATCCATCGTGACCTTTTTTCCATTTGGGATTTGGTGTACTTCAAAAAAATTCTCCATTTGGTTTATCCATGTTAGAGGATCCTTACCATCAAACTTGTGCATATCCACCTTTGGAAATAAATTCCTAGATCCCATAGGAGTACTAAGGATTGTGTCAGTAGTAGCTGACCTAGAATTTTCACCTTGGCCACTTGAGAACTCCTTTCTTGTTTTAGCCCTATAGGTGCTTAACATGTTTCGTATGTCAGATATATCTCCTCTTAGGTCACACATATCCATCTTAATTGAGGAAATTTCTTCCTTGACCTTATTGATTTCCTCATTATGAGTAATATCCTCGATTGTTTCACCATCCTTATCAGGAGTCTTCCCCAGAGTGAACATTCTTTTTACACCTTGTTGTAGGCCCCGTCATGATGGAAACCACTAATCTTGAAATAAATTACACAAATGAAACTTAAATTCTCTCAAATTTTTACTATAATATCCTTTATTATGTCTTCAAAAACCCAATAAAAATAAGACTCCAATTCAACAAGATGTACGAGATATGTAGATTCCAAAAAAATAGTGTAGAAAATCTAATTCTACAATAATTCACTTAATTCTACTCCAATTCTTCTAAAATCTGGACTGTAGCTTCTTCAATACTTTCTTCAAAAACCCTTTATAATCAGAAAAAAATTTACCAAAATCTAAAAGATATGATCTTCCCAAAATCGCCTCCAAAATTGAGAAAAAACCTTACCTCTATGGTGCCAAGATCATGCTTTGATACCACTTGTTATGAAATAACTTGCACAATAGAAGAATATGATATGAAATATGCTGCAAGCACTTGATAATAACTGAGAATAACAAGCCACTTTGAGGGGGAGAACCTCCAAATATCTCTAATGAGAACACACTTCACAACTTGATGATGAAATAAGACTCACAACCTCCTATATATACCTAATTATGCCAAGGATATCACCTAGGCCGACTTAGACACACCTATATAAGACTTAGGCCGACCTAAAAAACTAAATAACAATATACTAATGATAATATGACTTAATAGAGAGTTAAGATAGCCACAAGCCGACTATTTATAACTCGATGTACAATAATATTAAGAGTAGCAAGAGTATTGTTTTAGATCATGACACCAAATTTGTGGGGTACTTTTAGAGGACCTTATGGAAGAAGCTGAAAACAGAGTTGAAGTTCAGTTCTGCACACCATCCACAAACATATGGATGGGACAGGGTTGTTAACAGGAGTCTAGGTAACCTACTGAGATGTTTGGTAGGAGATAAACCCAAGGGATGGGACTTGATCTTACCCCAGGCAGAATTTTCTTACAACAATTCTGTCAATAGAAGCACTGGTAGATCACCATTCCAGATTGTGTATGAGGGCCCTGGAATAGCTCGAATTGAGGAAGATGGACCAAGAGAAGAAAATAAGTGTTGAAGCCGAAGATTTTGAGAACACATCAAGGATATACATGAGAAGGTAAGAGAACATATTAACAAGATGAATATGCAATATAAGGCTAAGGTAGATCAGAAGAGGAGGTATAAGGAGTTTGAGATTGGTGATGAAGTGATGGTCCACTTGAGGAAAGAAAGGTTTCCAATGGGAACATATAACAAATTGAAGATGAAGAAGTTCGGTCCCCTGTAAAATTTTGAAGAGGCATGATTCAGGGAATGCATATGAGGTAGAGTTTCGGATGGATTCAACATTTCCCTTGTGTTCAACATTTTAGATTTCAGAGTTCATAAAGGTGGTACAGAGGAAGTACCAATGATGGAACATTGTCAGATTCCAACACCTACTTCAGAAAAGGAGGAGATTGAAGAAATCCTGGATAGTCGTGTGGGAAGGAGTACCAGGAACAGGCAGTATGAAGAATATCTGGTGAAATGGAAAGGAAGGTTTGTTGAAGATTCATCCTAGTTTCCTATGGTAGAGGTTGACCGTTTGGGTTTTCCTCCACCATCTAAGACGTGATGGGGTCACTTCTCAAATTACCCTGGGTGTCTGATGCAAGAGCATCCAGTGGTGTAAGGGCAATCTTGCATCACCCAAAAATAGTTAAATTTCAATTTTCTCAGTTTTTAGATGTTTTTACATTTTTGGATACCCTTTTCATCATAATGAAAGTCCCAAATTATGGTTTTTATTTTCTATTCCTGGGTTGAAAGATATTGCAATTTTAGTTTCCTATATTTGAACCTGAAAATCTTTTGAGTTAGATTTGAGGCACTTAGAGTTCCTGGATTGGCCCTGAAACTTACCAAAATTGGTGTAACTAATTTTGAGCACGTTCTTGACTTCAAGACCTTTCCAACGGTTCAAACGGTTCACAAATCAGAGTCCCAGATCAAAAGTTATGGCCCCAGGAAGTTGGCGCACTTTCTAGAAGATACAATTGCAAATGTTCTTTTGAAATTTGAACTTCAAGTTGTAATTTTTTGGTGCCAAACCACCTAAACTCAAATTTGAATGTTGTTTTGGCTCCAAACCAAAGAGGAGCTCTATTTATGGGCGGGTTTCTAATTTTTGGGTAACTTTTGGGGACAAGCTGGCATATTGCAAGGAAGGTTATTCATAAGCACTACCTTAACTTGCATGTGTTGTAGAACAGGATTTGAATCTCTGGATGTAAACTCGCATTTCTGAATAATAAAATTATTCTCTTATTTGTGGGTTATTTTACGTGTCTCGGTTGTGCCCTCATCATTTATACTTTAATCTTTGTATTCTTATTCTTTCTTTGTCGTTTCATTTTGTTGATATTTAAGGATGTTATGTTATAGATTATAGTTGTCTTCCAATTCTTTTTAAATTGGTAATAGATATGAAAATATTATTAATGAGTAGATGAATTATTACAATTGTTTTAGATTTGTATTCCCTTTATCTAGATATATTATTTACCAAGGTCTCATTACTCTTTTAGGTGTACTGTATATATATATATATAACATGGAAAATGTAGATCATGTTCCACTTGAGCTAGATTCTTTGTTTGCAAATACTGTGTGGATAAAAAATTGAAATTCATTATGCAGGGTGAAAAGCAGGGGATATATAGTGAACCATGCATGTTAATAATATTGCATAGTTAGATAAACTAAAAGATGAACTTGAGAGGACTAGTGCATATTCGGATGATTGCTATTCTTTCACTGCATCACGGGAGGTACATGGTAACGTTCCTTAAACAAATACAAGATAGTGTCACCAAAGAAATGATAAAAGCCACTTGTTTTCCATTTTATCAAAATGTGCATAAGGTTAGGGGATACCAGGTCACTAGATGTGTCGATCATGCTATGGCCTCATTGATCTACCCATAATTTCTCATAGTACATGGTCTATACCCAAACAATGACCAAATTCCATTGTATTTTTTTCAACAGTTATATGTTGAGGTCCATTTGGGCCTCAAAGTTAACTACTTGGACATTCCACCATATGCTGGTCAGGGGCGTGGTAGGATTGTTGATAGGCCCACCTATCGTCGAGTAGATAGACCACCCCCAGTGTTTAGGGTATCGGTTGGTGACAGGTCTCCTGCTCTCGCCCCAGCTCTAGCCCCCATAGCAGATGAGGTTGTCATTGCTTCCCAAATGGAAGCAATTAACACTGTAGGTGACATTGTGGCTACCACTACTAGGATATCTGATGATTGTGTAGGTTAGTATTTGATATCTAGACATTCCCAATCCACACCATTTTTAGCACAGTGGTCCACCGTGGATCCTTTTACAGTGGTTGGCATCCCTACTCCTACACAGCTTGATGCACTTATAGGAGATATGTCATGCATGACTCTACATTATTTGGATGAGGACCTGTTGGAGGCATATGCCCACATTGCATTAGACAATGGGATCGGTATAGAGCATGTTAGAGAGAATTTGAGATGCAGAGGTCGTTTAGTTCTAGGATCCCATCACTCTCAGCCGAGCACTAGTGCACATCAGGATCCACCTATAGTTCATACAGTAGCTGCACAGACTATGGGTTTTACTAATATGTTGATTAGTTCTGGTTCATCATCACCGATGCCATCTAACCTTCATAGTCCTTTACATTCATCATTTATGCCATGACGTGGGATAGATCAGATGGATGTAGATGTTGATTCATCGCTTGATCATTTGGTGCATATGGTGGAGGTGACTATTTCAAAGGACTTAGATCATCCGATATCAGATGATGTGCATGTATGTGTGCATGTGCATGTTTCAATTCTTTTTTCATTATTTAAAAAAATAAAATTAACTAGATATTCGTGTAAGTTGATATATATGTGTATATATATTGTTACAGGTGGACATACATCATATCACTCCTATCCTTGGTCCAGATCGTGTGCATGATCGATGTGACTCTGTGGATGAATCCTCTATCAGT
The DNA here is from genome assembly GCA_007258455.2 of Sequoia sempervirens. NCBI lineage: Eukaryota > Viridiplantae > Streptophyta > Pinopsida > Cupressales > Cupressaceae > Sequoia > Sequoia sempervirens. The sequence goes on from VDFB02000002.1 coordinate 228,803,595, forward strand.
GGACATGTGAGTTTTACATTTTTTATATAATCACATGTGTATATGTACATGAAATATATTTTTGTATGCATAGATCTAGATTGATATTTAAAAATACATGTTCATTTAAAAATAACTTTCATAAAATTTATTTAATATAAATTATATGTATTTAACACATCTTGTACACAATTTTATTTGCAGGGCTTAGCACATCCATCAGAGTAGGACCATTCTCTGCATTTAAGATGGCCATTAGTCAGGAGTGAGCAGGTATTCATATTAGGCCCATGCATTCCACATGATCTTAACCCACATGCTGTTTGATTATATGATGATCTTTAATAGTGTTTGATATTTGATGATCTCTAGCTTACATTTCCTTATATGATATACATGCATTTGCTTATTTGTTGATCTTTAGTATTCAACATTTGGTGATCTTTAATTTACATTTTTCTTTTATGATATGTACATATATTTCCTTATATAATATATACATACATTTTCCTCTTTGCTTATAATATTTGTTATGTTTATATGTATTGAATCCCTTTACATGTATGTACATGTGTTTGCTTATGGTTTAAGCATGTTTACAAATAATATATGTATGCATTTGCTTTAAATATTCAATATACATACATGTTTTCCTTCTTTATGATCTTTTACAACTTACATTTCCTTATATTCAATATACATTTGATCTCTAGTAGAATTTTAGGGAAATCAATGCCACTTTATAATTAAGTTCATTCATGTTGATCACAATAAATATTTTTTTTAAATGACTTAAGCAACAAGATATAATCTTTTTGACAAGTAACTTGAAATTCAATTCAAATTATATTGAGCTATTATACGCTTTTTACAAGTAATTTGAAATTCAATTCAAATATAATTAATAAAATTTAATTCAAATTATACCTCTATTATACATTTTCAACAACTAAATTGAAATTCAATTCAAATTATACGTCTAATATACATTTTTGACACTTTAACAAAATTCTAAAATTACTAGATATGTTACACACATACCTATGAATTAAATAACAAAAAACTCCACAATGAATTTTTTTTTTGTTTACTACTTGATTCATTTAAACTAGGTTCTAGTTATTCCATGTACACTTGAATAATTTTGATTCACTTGGAGTGCAGATTTTGGAGAAGTTTTTGCACATTTATCAAGAAGGCAAATATTGGAGCTTGACAACTTTCCATTTTTATCAATCAAGGAAAAATTTGGAGGATAATTTAACTAAGTTGGTAGAGGACTTGGTTAGAGTCATCTTTAAGTTGAAGAAGAAAATGGGACAACAAAGAAAAAGAAAAAATGCATCTCAACGAAAATTGTCAAAAGAAGAAGAACAAAAGAGGCGTGATCAAAACTTGGAAAATTGTCATAGAAAGAAACAAGGTACATGCTTGTTTCTTCTCTCTCTCACTCTCAAGTGTGTGTTTAGGACTTTTAATACTTTGAAGGTTTCTAACCATCATTTCACTTGAATGACTATAAATACTTTTAAATCTCCTCAAGTCATCTTGGTCATGCAAGTTGCAATGTTTATATGATCCTTGACTCCAATTCCTTAATCCAATTCTTTTTATTTCAA
>VDFB02000002.1:228805292-228835292 GCA_007258455.2 Sequoia sempervirens
TGCCCTTAAAACATTATGATATACCTTAGTGTATGTAAAATTATATATAAATCAAACATATATATCATTATAATTATATATAAATTTTGACAGTCTATCCAAAATATCTCCTTTTATCTGATACAATCTTCTTAAATTTTTTATTGTATTCTACAACAAAAATCTCTAAATACGGTCATATGTCCATCAAATTTAAGCCCCGCCACCTACCCCCACTCCCTCCATATCTTTCTCTCAAGTCATCATTTAAAAATAATATAATTAATATTTATATGAATATTAAAAATTAATTTTTAAAATAAGGTGTTCGACCAAACATCTTTATAATGTTTGGTTGAACCCATTTGAAATCAATTTTTTAATTCTATGTTGTGTGGGTTTGGTTGAACCCCTGTTGGACCGAACATTATTTTTTTGTTCGACCGACCCCACATTTTTTCACCCTCACCCCTTGAGGCACCAAAATTGCTGAGAATTTTTCACTTCGAAGCTTGATTTGAGAATGAAAATGGAGGAGATCTCAAAAACCCAACTAGTATCAAGTTCCCCTCAAAACGAGCTATCCAACAAATATAATTTTTATATGTTTTGATTATATTATCTATCTATTTTTTAAGTTTTATTAAATATAGGTTTTTCACCAAAAACAAAACTCTTTGTTCTGTACAAGTGGAAATATAGAATATTATCTAAAAAATAATAATATATGAATGCACCAGATATTGGAGTCCTTGATCCAACAAAAAAAAAAAAAAAATTCTATACATACAGTAAAAGTTATGCATTATACTGTCATGTTATGTCTGAATTGTAATTGATTTGACTTTGAAACTTGATTAAAGAAAAAATATTCAATAAAAAACTATCTAACCAAGTGGAAACACTAGATATTGGAGTTAAAAATCTAAATTTGAAAGAATTGGAGTTTTATCTTTCAAGGAAAAAAAAGTTATGCGTTATACGGTGTGCGTCACTTTAAAAATGTTGTTTTTTGAAAAAAACCAATTTTCATGGGAGATGGAAAAAGAAGTGCAATTTGATTCCAAAAAAATTGAAAAAAATATTTTTAGAATCTACAGAAAAAATGTGACAAGACTCTAGTTTACATAATCTTCAAATTCCTCATGATTTAATCGCTATAGGTGCCCGAATGTGAAGATTTAGTTTTAAAAAAAAAATCAATGTCTAGTTTGGCCAAAAATTTTAAACCATTATTGTGGGATCACTCTATGACGTTCATTTCAGCATGGAGGAAGTAATGCCTCATCTTCTGCGTATCAAATATGAGAGCAAGGCATTGCCTTTCCATGGAGGAATAATGTGTTTCATAATCAACTATGATGCAACTAATGTAGTAGACTACTCTTTCTCTCTCAGAGTCATCATATTGAGCCAAAAGGGCTGCTAAAGCATATGGTGACACAGTTAGGTAGAGTAGAAAGGGTCTATATTGCATAGTCGACATTAATATGGGAGGGTTGGATAAATAGGTTTTGATCAACTCAAAGGCATTTTGAGATACCTCGTCCCATATGAAGTGAACATCCTTCTTTAACAAACGAGTGAAAGGAAGGGTGTGATTAGTCAATTGAGATATGAATCTACGAATTGCCTGAATATTTTCCTATAAACTCTGTAACTCAAAAAATTTACTTGATGGAGGCATGTTAATGATAGCGTTGATATTTTTAGTGTCAATCTCGATCCCATGATGAGATACAATGAAACCTAGAAGCTTTTCAGCATCAATGCCAAACACGCACTCAAGGGGATTCAATCTCATTTTGTAGAGTTGAAGTCTTTTGAAAATTAGATGAAGGTTTTTAGGATGATCCTGGCAGGTCATGAATTTGGCGAATATCTCATTGATGTAATCCTCTAGAATCTTGTGAATGAAGTCATGAAATATCAGGGTCATCTATCGTTGGTAAGTAGCTCCTACATTTTTCAATCCAAAGGGCATGACCACATAAGAAAAGATACCCCATGGGGTAGTGAAGGCTATCTTGTATTGATCATCTAGGTTAATACAAATCTGATTATATCCTGAGAAGCCATCCATGAAGGAGAGCAATGCATGGCCTGTAGTTGAGTCAACAATCATGTCTATATTAGGCAATGAAAATCCATCTTTAAGGGAAGCCTTGTTAAGGTCTCAGAAATCAATACAAATGTGAATGTGACCACTGGGTTTACTAATAGTGACTATGTTTGAAATCCAAGGGGAATAATCAATGGGATAGATAAAGCTTTCTTTTAACAATTTCTCTATCTCAGTCTTAACCATTAATGCCACTCTAGGATTTATTTTTTAGATCTTTTGCTTAACCAGCTTGGCGTCGGGACATAGTATGATATTATGAATCACTATAGATATATCAATACTAGGAATATCCTCATATGTCCAAGCAAATATGTCAGGATGGGAATGCAAGATATCAGAGTGTTCGTCTGCTTCTTCCAAAGAAAGACACTTTCCAATTCTGATTACCTTTTCAGGGGATACAGGGTCCATAGAGACCTCGACAGTATCCCCTTTTATGAGGGAACTTTAGTCTTCATGTTCAAGTGTTGGAACATCATCACTGGTGTTAGATAGAGGGCACTCCTCATCAATATTCAAGACAGATTCCCCAAAATATGCTTGGCTATGCAAGTAGTATGGAAAATGTCTTTTGTGATGGTAAGAGGGGAGTGAGGAATACGTGCCCAAAAATTCCTCTAATGCTTCATCAAAAGAGAAGATATCCAAAGGAATATTCTTAGCTTGCTCATTTTCCTCTATTAACTCAGGGTGGATGAGGTTTAATAGTTCAAACAAAATCATATTAACACTCCACCAAGGCTTTAGCTTAGATTGTTCAACAAAACAACCTAGCCCCAAGTTACGTCGTCATGGTTTAAGATTTATGGGGACTTGAATTTCCCACTCGATACATCCCAGGCCTTTCTGTCCATAGCTATGTCAAGAGGCGAGCTCATCTTTGAATCCATAGTGATTTTGTAAGACTTCAGGGGGCAGTGGATCCACATAGAGTGCTTCATTCCACCAATGAATGTCAAATGTCTCTATGAGGGTACTTTCACCTCCTTTGTTGGTTTCACAAATGTTAGCTTCTTTTGCAAGAGGTAGACCATTTTCCTCAGCATGGGAAGGAGTGATTTCCTAAACAGGATTGCACTTCTTCTCCTCAAAAGGAATATTGTCTACCTTTGTACTAGGGCATGCAGAAAGTCTATGCAAGAGGGGTCTACCTTGTACTCCACAATAAAGAATTCAAAAAATTTCAAGGAACTCCAATCATCCTGTAGGAAGGTGTTTTTTTAAGAAGACGATATAGGAGAATCGAGATTGTTTGTTATTGGTGTTTCTTTAGTTTCGACACTTGCCCTGAGAATGATTTCCATAGAGGGTATTGACAAAGAACATGCCATAGCATCGACAGTCAAGGAAGGAATACAACTTTTGAGGGTAGACATGGTTGAAACGTGACTGGAAGTAGCTAGTTGATAGAGGTGAACACCTTATGGATCCGCTTTGATGATGACTACCTAGTTGTTTGCAAAAAAATTCAAAGAACAATGTAAAGTAGAGGTCACCACACCCATAGCATGGATCCAAGGTCTCCCTAAAATGAGATTGTAGGTTAAAGGTTTAGGCATCACATAAACCAAGGTGGGTAAGGTAACGGGGCCTAGCTACAAAGGTAGTATTATCCTACCTAAAGCTTGGTGACCATCATCAAAAAATCCACGAATGTACAAAGAGGAAGCTGCCAAGGAAGATGAATCAACTTTGATTTTAGGTAGTAAGTCCATACCACAAACATTGAGTGTTGATCCGATATCAATGAGGGTACACCTAATACTGATGTTATTAATGTTAACTATGATCATTAAAGGCTCTGCTTGCTTCTACACATCCGGAGGTGGGAGTTCTTGCGAGTGGAACATAATATTTGGTGAATGCATACAAATATGAGCCAACAACGCATTAACATCTGTAGGCCTAGTAGAGGCAGGAAAGATAATATTTTGCAGGGCCTCCTAAAACATCTCTTGATAGACCAGGGTGGTATGAAGCAAGTCCCAAAGCAATATCTTAGCTGAAGTAATGTGAAGTTGCTCGACAAGATCATAATCACCTAGTGCTTTGATTGTAGGTTTAGGTGCTAGAGGAAGGCTCGGTTGGGAAGGTGGAAAAGAAGTAGGTTGTGAAGTATTTTTTTTATCCAATTTTTTCCTATTACTCCTTGTGGGATATGTGTGCCCAATGACGTTATAAGATGTAGAATTCATAGCTTTCACAAACCTTGAATACAGGTTTGGTGAATTATTATGACCTAGACTTTCATAGATGATAGGGTCAGCTAGGGTTACATAGATGATAGGTTTCCTAGGGCTCGAGGGAGCCACTGAGACTACCACCACATGTACTGATCCCTCAACCTTTTGAGAAGAGACTTGTTTGGGTAGATTTATGAGTAGGGGGGAATACCTCTAAGAAAACATCTAGGGCATCCTCCAGCATATCAAAATCTTCCTCAAAAAATTCTTCATGACAAACGTGTAACATTGTAAATAGACTTTTGATGTTCATGTTGGTTCACCAAAATGTGATATAAGAGGGATTCACTGCATACGTGTCTCTCCTTTCTTGAGAGATCACCAGAGAAAAAACTACCCTTATACACCTCAAGAAAATAAAATGATAAAGTACCAAAGGTATTGTTATGATTCCAAAGAAAGAGTCAGAGATCCTGAGAGAGGTGAATCAAAAGTATTCTATCCCAGAATAGAGAGCTCTTGGCAAAAAGATGTAAGCATAGAACTAGGACACCAGGGCAATGTCGTCTAAAAGTTACACTGGCATCCCGAGCGACAAAGAACTGAAGAACTCAATGGATAGAAAGTGATACTACTCTCAAACTCAGGAATGATTAAAAAAAAATTGTTAAGTTAATAGGAAAACCAAATGTTGAAGGAAATACCATAATTCTTGGAGAGAACTTACCCCTTTCTCGAATGTACGGATTTTCACTCCCAGTTCCTTTTTTGTAACCTACACACAAGAAATCAAGAAGAATTTTTGTTGGGTGGTTGTATAGAGGCCTGCCTCAATTAGAGCCCACTTTGGTGTTCCTACCTCCACAGATAGCCAAGTTCAAAAGGAAAGCAAAGCCTATGGTGAAAGCAATACTTGCTTGAGGAGTAGAACCCGCACCACGATAAGCATGTGATGAAAGAAAGACCCACTCAAGGAGTAGAACACACACCATGATAAAGTAAACAAATGCTTGTGGAAATAAAGTACGGAAAAGAGACATATAATTGCCCATGGGAAAAATCCCTCTCTGGAGCACATGAGCCCACTACTAAGTGCTTGCTTGTGAGCTACTGCTACTGGAGGGACCTTAGACCAACATGGCTTAGCCTATGAATGCATTGCTATCAAAGAAGAAGCCTCAAATTTGTGGCTAAAGAAAAATAATAACTTGAGTAATGTCTTCCAATCTTCTCACCTGCAAATGAGAGGCAAAAATAGGTTCTTAAGCTTGCAAGGGCAGAAAAGATTTGTTACTTTTGGAATGTAACCATTGGGATATGTGTCACAGAGGTTATCCTTCTAGATTCTACATTTTAGATTTGAGAAATGGATAGGATGCTAGCACTCCATGAAAATTTCTATACATTGCGTGATTGTTCAAGGCCTATATTTTTAGGAAATGCTTTTGTCAGGCTTCTAATGCTCGGCCACTTGTCCTCCTGAAATCAAAATCACGACATTCTGACTAAGGGGGTTTTGGTGTTAATGTTTTGGAGTGTCATAAATGCTAGGAAAGAATGTGGAAATATGGAATTGCCACTAGGTGCAATTCTATAATATTACAACTAGAAAACTAACCTGGGAAATTTGATGAATTATGCAAAGGAACTATAGATGACAACACTTGAACAAAAAAAAAATCATGTGGATGCGAAGGAAGTGATTGCTGGAGGCTTTGACAAGTCTTCAAAAAATATGGTGGTGAAATTGACATTTTGACATTGGCTATTTATAGAATTTTCAGCATTTAATGCTCACCATTAATGCAGGTATGGAGGTAGCCACGATTGGTCGGCATGTAGTTCAAAAGTGGCGGTGGTGGGAAAAGTGGGTTCCACAGAGCATATGGCAGTCAACGGTTGGTTGTCTAGCAAGCCAGCAATAGAAAATAGAGAAAGGGGATGTGAATCCCACAAAGAAAAAGCAAGAGGCAGATTGACTATTTGGAGCAATGATGAACCGATAGAGTTTCGCATAGGGCATCCCACAAGTCTAGACCTGCTTTGTGTGAAAGATAATAGTTTGAAAGTTTGGAGGAAAACTGCCAAGTGAACTTTGTAGAGGCCAGAGACTTGAAAATTTTAAGGGCATTGAAATTTGGTCAACTTAAGATGGTGACTTTGGGACTCCTTGATCCAAGGGATATTTTTCAGTAAAATTTGAAGCATCTCCAATACTTTAGAATTTAGTACCATCAAAAAGATTTTGACTTCCTGATTCCAATGCAACTTGAACGGAGTGAAAAAGAGTCTGTTTGCTCAAGTTATGGCTAGTCAAACTTTTGGTCAAACTGCCATCAGGGGTTGTCTAGAAGGTGAAAAAAATAATCTTGGAAATCAACGGAAGCAACATCAAATTGAAGGGATCATCGAGACAATTATGGCAATGCTCGTTTCATCAAAATCTGACATCATATGTTCAAGATATTGGCAGTCAAAGTTTGGTTTACTTGAGGGTACAAATGATGATGTCATCAGGTTGATGTGTCAGTCTATACTGTATAGATGATGGATGGACGAATCCCGATGTGACATATGGTAGTTGAGTCATCTTGAACAAACCGATCATGGTGTGACACGTGGCATCTGTATGACACATCATCAACACGGTGGCAGACACATAGGCAGCATCATCCTTGGACATGTCAGCAGGCTGGGCGAATGGGAGGTTGACATGTGTTAGGGGTTCCAACCATCATGTAGTTATACTTTGAAACAAAATTTTGTTGGGGCTTCACCCCGTGACCTCGCCCATAACAGCCGACGGTTACACCGTTGGACCACCGCACTCTCGTTTACTATATATGGGGCAATGGTTTTTTTTTATGTTTAATACTTCGGTGAGTTCATTGAAAATGTTTTCGGTGGGATTTGAACCACCAACCATCAGTGAATCGAAATGTTTAACTACCTTCATGCCACTGCAGCTTCTTTGGCTACATATGGGTGTCTATTTATTTTGTTGTATGAATAAGCTCGAGGCCTTAACAAATAGCCCATTTTGAGCAAAAAGCCACCAACTATTTTGTACCAGAAGATTGTAAAGGAAAAAATAGTCATTGTATGAGTTGTTCAAGGGGATTAAGCCATTATTTTTATGGTTAAGCCTATTTAGGCATATTTTATGTATAAAAGGATGGGTATAGGTTTGATTTCACAAGTCCAGGTGGTGAGAATGGGAGAATGCTTAAGAGATTTTGAAGAAATTTCCACATACCAGAAGAATGCCATGCTGTTGTGCTTAAGGGAGATAGTCTTGAAGCAATTTTAACTAATTTTTGGAGTATAATCGGATCGGTCACTCCATTGGAGAGGGGCCCAGAGACGTAGTCCTTACGGATGAACTCTGTTATCAATTGTGTTTATTCTTCTCTTTATTTTCTCTCTTTATTTTCGGTCCATTATCTTGGCAATTATATTATGTTAATTTGTTCATTTAAGCATTGCATTAAGTTATCATTTACATTAAGCATTATGTAAGCAATTGCCCTAGATCCTAAATAGATCAAGTTGGTATCATAGCTTTGTGTGTGGCTAGTATTGCAAAAATTGAATGCTAATGAGATCCAAGATTCAACGAGGAGAAGGAGAGCTTGAAGAATATAATTCTGAGATTGGAAGATGAAGAGCTAATCCACCGTCACAGATGGAAGGGAAGAAGACAACTATAGCTAAGAAAGAGGGTGAGAAATCCACATGCTCCATTGCAAGAAAGAGGGGCATGATGATTCAAAATGTTGGAAGCTTCATCCTAAGTTGAGGCCGAAAAGATATGGAGGTAATAAAGGAAAGCAAAAGACTACTGCAGTGATTCAACATGATCTTGGTTCTGACTCCGGAGATGAGACAAAGATTGTTGCTGTTGAAATCCAAGGTAAAGGGAAATGTATATCTCTCTCTTCTAATGCAAGTTTTTCTAATGTCAGTGCAAGTACAAGTAAATAATCTTCTCCTAAGGCTGATAAGCAAATAAATGAATTGTTTCGCATTCGTGTTGTAACAAAACACACTAAGGTTGATACATTGTTTGATACGGTTTCTCAAGTCAACTTAATATCTGAGGAAGTGGTAAAGAAATTAAATTTGGCTACAACACCTCATCCAAAGCCATATCCACTTGGATGGGTTTGCAATGATGCACAGTTTCAAGTAACTAAACAATGTAAATTGAGATTTACTATCACTACAAACTTTGTTGATGAGGTAGAAGTAGATGTAGTTCCTTTTGATATTTGTGGGCTTGTGTTGGGAAGTCCTTATCTTTATGACAGGAAAGCAATCTTTAATGGTGGGGAGAATAAGTATCATCTTTTTAAAGATGGGGTAGAATACATTGTATGAGCACAAAAGTTGAAGACTAATCTTACACTAGAGAGATACAACATGAAATCTAGTTATAGTGAGATGTGCCACTTCCTAATATCGGCATGTATCGTTTATCTGTTATGCAGAATGAGGAAATCAAAAACCAGGTTCAGTAATTGGTGGAAAAAGGAGTTATTTATCCTAGTACATCTCCTTGTGGTTCTCCAATTGTGTTGGTTCCAAAGAGAGATGGAACTTGGAGAATGTGCATCGACTACCGTGCCTTGAACAAGATAACAGTAAAGAACAGGTATCCTCTTCCCAGAATTGATGATTTACTTGATCAATTAAAACATGTAGTTTATTTTACTAAGTTATATTTGCGAAGTGGTTATCATCAGATAAGAATTGTAGAAGATGATATTTGGAAGACTACATTTAAGACAAAACAGGGACTATTCGAGTGGTTGGTTATGCCTTTTGGGCTTTGTAATGCACCAACTACCTTTATGAGAGTCATGAATGATGTCTTTCGTCCTTTTATTGATGATTTTGTCATAATCTATCTAGATGATATTCTTGTATTTAGTCAAACTTGGGAAGATCATGTAAGTCATGTAAAGAAAGTTTTTGATGTATTGAGAAAAGAAAAACTCTATGTAAAAATTTCTAAATGTGAATTTGCTAAGACATCCTTAGTGTACTTAGGCTATGTTGTAGGGAATGGTCAATTGAAAGTAGACCCTGCGAAGGTCAAAGCTATTGTAAACTGGCCTAAGCCAAGTACAGTCACAGAGGTTAGAAGTTTCCTAGGTGCAGTTCAGTATTGAAGAAAGTTTATTGCAAATTTCTCTTATATAGCATCACCATTGCATGCATTAACCAGTATGAGAGAAAATTTTCAGTGGGGAGGTCCACAGTAGAAGGCTTTTGACACTTTGAAGGGAAATTTGAGCATCGCACCTATTCTGGCCTTACCAAATATACATCAACCATTTGAGATTGAGACAGATGCAAGTGGATTTTCCATGGGAGTAGTACTCATGCAAGGAGGTAAACCAGTTTGCTACCACTCTGAAACTTTTTCAGGAGTAGTAAGTAACTATCCCACTTATGATAAAGAACTTTATGATTTGGTTTAGAGTGTTAATAAATGGAAACATTACATAATAGGGAAAGAAATTGTAATCCACACTGATCACCAGCCACTTCAGTATTTGCACTCACAATCTAAACTGCAACAAAGTAGGCACTTTCGGTGGATGGGTTTTTTGCAACAGTTTCATTTGGTTATTAAGTATAAGAAAGATACCCATAACAAAGTAGCAGAAATGCTCTCTAGGCCTCCTATGATGAATGTTTTGATAATCCTTTAGAATAGTTCTATGGTTCATGAATTTTTTTAGGAACAATATGCTAATGATGAGAACATTAAGGATATCTATGTAGCTTTAATGAAAGGTAAACATGTAGAAGAGAAATATTATTATGTGCAGGATAAATTGTTATATCACTTGGGAAAATTATGTGTTCCAAGGGATGAACAAGCACAGGTTTTTAGAGAAGCACATACCTCATTGATTGCAGGACACTTTGGGGTAAACAAAACATTGACTCAGCTACAGAAATATTATTATTGGCCTCGTGCGCAAGAAACTGTAACTAAGTATATTAGAGGTTGTGTTATGTGTGCAACTAGTAAGCCTAGTAATAGGAAATTGGGGTTGTACACACCTCTACCTATACCTTCTCGTCCATGGGAAAGTGTGTCAATGGACTTTGTTGGGGGGTTACCTATGTCTAGGAAGGGACATGATTATTTGTATGTAGTAGTTGATCAGTTCAACAAAATGTGTGTTTTGATGCCTTGTAAGAAACAAGTCACTACTGAACTGATAGCTCATATGTACTTTCAATTTTTATGGGTTCATTTTGTGTTACCTACTTCTATTGTATCAGATCGAGATTCTCGATTCTTGGGGGAATTTTGGTCAACTTTGTGGGGACTCATGGACACCAGACTGAAGAAGAGTACAGCCTTCCATCCACAGACTGATGGGAAGACAAAGGTTGTAAATAGAACAGTTGTGCATCTACTCAGAGGGTACTATAGCAAGAATCCTAAGTTGTGGGATGAGAATCTTCATTATGTGCAGGATGCCTACAACCATGCAGCACACTCTTCTACTAAGAGGTCTTCTTTTGAGACATGCTTTGGTTATGAGCCCAAGACACCGATGGATTTCACTTTTGGGAAAGATGATGTTGAAGATGGATGCCATGATGTAGAGAAGGATTTGAAGTTCATCAAAAAATTCCAAGCAATTCATCAAGTAGTGGAAGCACAGTTGGAACAGAGCCAAGAAAAATACAAGGCTCGCCATGACTAGCATCACACTGATCATCATTTTCAGGTTGGAGACCTCATTTGGTTACACATCAACAAGGAAAGGATGCAAGGTGAAGGTAGAAAGCTTAAGCCAATCGGGTATGGTCCTTTTGAGATCCTTGAGAAGATTGGTACTAATGCCTTCCGCCTCAATCTTCCTCCATACATGCATATTTACTCAGTTGTCAATGTTGAGAATTTGAAATTGTATGAGCCTCTGATGATACTGGATGAAGCCATAGACATTCAAATTCCATAAGTTGATGACCTTTCACTAGAGTACATGTCAAAGTTGCCAGAAGATGTCATTCTCGACAAAAATGTCAGGACTTCACGAAGAGGAGTAGTTGAGTACCTTAGAGTGGGACTAAAGGGAATGCACCAAAGCAAGGAAAAATGGATGGAGATTGGTAAAGTGAGGGAACTCTACCCTCACTTACTTTCCAAGTAATCAAGCTTTCAGAGGTCCAAAAGCTCTCCAATGGGGAGGCTTGATCTGGGGGATATTTTTTAGTGAAATTTGAAGCATCTCCAATACTCCAAAATTCAGTACCATCAAAAAGAGTTTGACATCCTAATTCCAATGCAACTTGAATGGAGCGAAAAGGAGTCCGTTTGCTCAAGTTACGGCCAGTAAAACTTTTGGTCAAATTGCCATCAAGGGTCATCCTAAAGGTGAAAAAAATGATCATCTCAAAAATCGACGGAAGTGGCATCAAATCAAAGGGCTCGTCGAGACAATTTTGGTAACGCTCATTTTGTCAAAATCTGACATCATATGTTCAAGATATTGGCAGTCAAAGTTTGGTTGACTTGAGGGTACAAATGATGATGTCATTAGGTTGATGTGTAAGTCCGTACTGTATGGATGATGGATGGATGAATCCTAACGTGACACATGGCAGCTGAGTCATCTTGAACGAAGCAATCATAGTGTGACATGTTGCATTCGTACAACACATCATCAACATGGTGGCAGACACATAGGCAGCATCATCCTTGGACACGTCAGTAGGTTGGACGAATGGTAGGTTGACACATGTCAAGGGTTCCCACCGTCATGTAGTTAGAGTTTGAAACAAAATTTTGTTGGGGCTTGACAACATGACCTCACCCATAATGGCCAACAGTTACACCGTTGGACCACCGTACTCTCGTTTACTATATATGGGGCAATGTTTTATTTTGATGTTTAATACTTCAGTGAGTTCATTGAAAAAATGGTCGGTGGGATTTGAACCACCAACCACCGGTGAACCAAAATGTTTAACTACCACCACGCCGATGTTGACGCCAATGCCGATGCCGCTGCCACAGCCGCAGCTTCTTTGGTTATATATGGGTCTCTATTTATTTTGTTGTATGAATAAGCCCGAGGCCTTAACAAATAGCCAATTTTGAGCAAAAACCCACCAACTATTTTGTACCAAAAGATTGTAAAGGACAAAATAGTCATTGTACAAGTTGTTCAAGGGGGTTAAGCCATTATTTTTATGGTTAGGCCTATTTAGGCATATTTTATGTATAAAAGGAGGGGTATAGGTTTGATTTCCCAAGTCTAGGTGGTGAGAACGGGAGAATGCTTAGGAGATTCTGAAGACATTTCTGCACACCAGAAGAACATCATGCTGTTGTACTTAAGGGAAATAGTCTTGAAGCAATTGTAATTGATTTTTGGAGTATAATCGAATCGGTCACTCCGTTGGAGAGGGTCCCAAAGACGTATTCCTTATGAACGGACTTCGTTATCTATTGTGTTTGTTCTCCTCTTTATTTTCTCTCTTTCTTTTCAGTCCATTATCTTGGCAATTATATTATGTTAATTTTTTCATTTAAGCATTGCATTAAGTTATCGTTTATGTTAAGCATTCTGTAAGAAATTTCCCTAGATCTTAAATAGATCACTCCTTGACCACTTAGGACTCAAAAATAGGGGGCATGCAAAATGAGGCAAGGACAAAAGTGACCCAACAAAGTGAAAAGAGAGGCTCCCCATTCAAACTGGGGAAGGGATTCAAACTAGTTTTGGGGCTTGATCTATCAAAATACATCAACATCACACCTCCTACACCCCCGATGTCTCAGGATCCTCAAAATTCATAGAATACTTTGGGAAATTCATACATCCTTGAGGTTCCACTTGTAGATAATTAGTATCAACCTAGGTTTGGCAATGCCATGCTTTATCAAGTTGCACACCCTCCTTGGGTTCTGATTTCGATTATGGGAGAATCTTAGCCAAACATTCCTCAAGGCCTCGATCCTAATGATCCCCTTGCTTTTGGTATGCCACAAAATCTCCCCATCCACCACCTATGAACATTACACAAAGCTCAACCCCCATACCGTCTGCACCACCTCTTCCACCTAATAAAAAATACCATAGTAAACCTTATCAAAACTACTACAACATACTCCAATCCCATCTCAACCACCTCACCAACAACCTCCACATCAAAATATCCCAATTCTGTCACAACAACAATAGGTACCCCTGCATCAGTCGTAGGGTAATCCATCACAACCTTCTCACTAGCCATAGGGTCCTCCACATTAGTAGATATCACAAAAAGCCCCATCCTTCTAACAACTACAGGCCACCCAACAACCTCAAATTCCATCTTGGCCTCTTTACCAACAACCACCACCTTACCAACAACCCCTTCAGCAACCAAAAATCCCAACACAACCATAGCAATCCCATCAACAAATTCCCAACTACATTTTCGCTTAGTATTTGTACCATCCATAAAGTACCTACTACTTAAAACTTGTTGTATCCAATATGAACCTTGGCTATGATTATAATAGTCCACAACAACCCCAACAATAACCATCCTATGCTACTTCTTCGTAGCCACAACAAAAAATTATTTATCAACAATCCAATCCACAACAACCTCCTTATGCCTCCTAGCAATACACTGCTTATAATTATCAATATAATCCTTATTACACCTCACAACAACAATCGCCATACCAATAAGGTGTTTTCACCTCTTTATATTATCAATCAGCTCTACCATATCAGCAAGGGGCCTCCTCTTCTTATTATCAAAATCCACTATCATATCAACAATCCTATGCCAATCCACAACCACAACCCACATATCCTAATCAATATTAGCAAACACCTTCATGTACACCTCCACCATCATATGATCAAACCAATTCAACCCCATCTTCATCCTATCAACAATATTTTCCTTATAATCAATCCAAACTATCTAATCCACCCCCATCAACACATGTTAATATGGAGTGGGAAGAGATAAAATCAGCATTGAAAGATTTGCATGTAGGGACATCCAAAAAATCTTTCAAATTTGAAGAGATTTTTCCCTATCCATTTCATCCCTCAATTTCACTTGTTCCTTTCCCTAAGCATTTAGAAATACCAAAATTTGATAAGTACAAAGGAACTAAGGATCCAAGAAACCATCTCTAGGAATTCTACTCACATTGCCAAGAAGTCTTGCACAATGACAACTCTCTCTTGCAACTGTTTCCTAGAAGCTTAACATGGGTAGCTTTAGATTGGTTTATGAGTCTTCCAAAGGGATCAATCTCTTCTTTTGTAGATCTTTCATAAAAAAATATTTCACACTTCTCCTTCAACTTGGAGAAGGATATTGATACCTTAGATCTTCTGAGAGAAAAACATGAGGGATAAACTTTGCAAGCTACTTCAAAGGTGGCATGCCTTGGCTAGTCGACTCAAGTCTCCTCTTAGTGAGAAAGACATGGTGACCATCTTTGTATTCAATGATCATGTAGATATGGTGCATAATATTAACCTTTATTATGTTAGCTCATTTTCAAAAGTTATAGAAAAGGGAACTACCATCGAGAGATCCCTCATTCCTAAAGGATAAATTATAACCATAATAAGGATGTCATCTATAGATAAGTCTCATTATTGGAACAAGAACAAGAACACTATCAATGATGGTATCACTAATACTAAACATGTTCAAGTAGCCAACACCTCACAAAGTCCACAATATGTCCCTTTGCAACAATCAATCCCCAACTCCATATTTGTGTTACAGGGTGCACCTCGTCCTTATCAATAGTCCAATTAGAATAATCAAGGAAACAATAAATGTTCCTTCACTGCTTCTGGAGAGCCCTTAAGTGTCATTTTAAATAGACTTCTTCAAGTGAATTATCTGATCACTTATATTGTAACTAAACCTTTTGATGAATCCAAACCAAAGCCATCCTAGTATAGGGAAAATGAGTATTGTGACTTAAACAAAATCAAGCCATTCATTCCACTAACAAGTGTTAGGGACATAAAACATGTGTCCAAGATCTCATAGATCAAGGACATATAGTATTAGATGCTAATCAAGCATCATCATCTAATTCTCGACTTCATATATATCAAAATTCCTTCCCCAAACACAACCAGAGTGGTAGTACTTCTAATGCTAATCCTAAGTCAAGCAATAACAAAAATAAAAATAACACCAATAATGTGAGCTATAATATTGTACCCTATAACTATGATGAAATTTTCATGTGTATCAGTCAAGTAGAGCCACATGTTTCCATGATACATGTCAAGGGTAAAGATCCAGAATGTGTTCTTACAACCCATCGCACCCACATTTCCATTCCTGATCCTTCCACATCAACCCAACCAACTCCTATAATCTCTCAATATAATATTCTTGATCACCTAGGAAAGAATCCCGCTCAAATATCCATCTTGGATTTGCTTAAGTCCTCTCCTGTCCATCAAGAAATCCTAACCAAAGCTTTATAGGACACCCAAGTGCCTAATGATATAGATCCTACTTAGTTCCAGACCTTAGTAGGATACCTATTGTCAATGTATTAGCTAGTCTTCAGTCAAAATAATATACTACCCATTGACTCAAACCATAATTGTCTCCTTCACACTGAATTCCTCGTAGCCTATCATAAGCTAAAAAGGGTCCTAGTAGATAATGGCTCTGCCCTCAACCTTTGTACATTGAAGTTCATAAAACAAGTAGGGTATACCCACGTTGACTTAAATAACTAGGTTATCACCAACAAATCACATGACAATGCAAAGAGGGATTTTGAAGGAATTATCTATCTTCCTATTCAAGTTGGCCTTGTAGTTCAATATACCATGTCATGTCCTTGATCTATACCTTCCATACAATCTCCTCCTTGGCCATCCATGGAACCACACCATGTAGTCCATTCTATCCACCTACCATCAGTTCCTGAAGTTCCCATTCAATGGGATGGAAGTAACCATACATGTTGATCCATAACCATTTGAATATTTCCATTCTTTGGAAGCTTCCTTTCCCCACTCCCAATACTATCTAGGAGTTGAATTTGGGGCACCTCAGGTCTCATCCTCCAATCCATCATCCACCACATCCTCCATAAAATCTTCTGCATCTGAATCCACAATCACCAAAGTCTAGATCATAGATAAAGGTTGTGGTTGTTAGAAACCAAGATTAGACATGCAAACTAGAAAATCGTTCCACAAAAGAGAAAAGAAAATAAAAGTAGAGCTTTGCATGAAGATGTGCAAATGATATTATTCAAGAATTCATGAATTAAATGAGATGATTTGCTTTATAAAAACAATGTATGCATAACCCTAAAGGAAACCCTAGTGTGCACACTTATAAACTTAATAAATAATTAATTATTAATGTGCCTAAGTTTAGCTTAAGTAACTAAAGTGATAAGTGAATTAATTAATTAACCAATATGATGTAATTAATTAAGTGAAATAACTTATCACTCTAACACCCCTGTTGAGATTATGGATGCATAATCGTTGAAGCTACAGTCTTCGATGGAGGACCTTTGAGCCAGGAAAGATGATCAACCACAAAGAAAGTGTTGCAACAATGGAATGTTGATTAAAGATTCTATTGATAATATATTGATATTGGATATTGGATATATTACAAATGAACAAGATGCCTAATTATATAGGCAAGAGGTAAACCCTAATATGCATGAGATGTTGCCATGTGTCTTGATCTAACAACATGTGACAACATGTGAACCCTATCTAGATGATCATTAAATGTTGAGATAAGTTCTAGAAGGACAACTCATCTTCTAGAAGGAATCTTATCCCACCAAACAAGGAAGGGAATATTATCCCATTTATTAAATGATTTATCTAATAATGCAACCTAGGACTTAATTAATTAAATGCAAGACCTAAGTTAACTTATGCTTGTGTAATAATTAATTAATTAATTAAAACAACACCCCCCCATAAGTGTAACTTAGGGAGGAAAATGTAATGATTATGCAAGATGATGATGGGTCCTGGCTACGAGGCCATGTTAGGTACCCATGTCCATGAAGATGCAGAAACTCTCCCACAACTAGAGAAAGGGGAAAACCCAATGGGAAGAAAACCCCTCTCCAAAAAGGAGATGAAAAAGTAGAAATGTGAGAATGGGATGGATGGAGGACTCCCAAATACCCCCCAAGTACACCATCCGTCACATGAATGCAATATAATATCCCCCCCATAGGAAGGGAAGAGAGAGACTAGATCGCCCCTCCAAAAGATGATACCACCTACAAAGATGGTAAGTGTTTGAAGACAAAACAAGATCCAATGCCAACAAACAACTTGTCTCCCTTTCGGAAGAAACAAAACCAACTGCAAGTGGAGCGATGCTTCCCATTCTGGATAGGAATTGAAGGAAGGAAGTATGAAGGTGGATGATGGTGTCTCTGAACTCTGCTCAAATGTCTCCTTGCCTGAAGATGATGCCACAATCAATGAAGAGGGTGACAAACCAAGACGATGCAGAAACTGATGTCGAACAATATCCAAAGACAAAGATAGAATGGATATGATGGATGTGATGGAGACTTGATAGCCCCCTTTGAATGAAGTGTCCTCAAAACCACTGAAGAAAGTGTGAAACAAATCCAATGGTAGATGCAGAAGAAACCTCAAATCCTAAATGGAATGACAAGGAAGAAGTCTCAGATATGAAATCTCTAAATAGAGGAGTGATACCCCCTCAAGAATGTTCTCCAAACATGTAGAAGGAGCTAAGTCAATGATGCCTAAAACAAAGCCATCCTATGATGTCAAGTCTGAAAAAAAAAATGTGTCTTGATGAATGATGATGGTGGAAGCCTCAATCAATGACTCTGGACAAGGAATCACTGAATGTGAAGGGATACCAACTGTCTCTGATGAAGAAGAAGCATTGAAAGGAACCTTGTCAACCTCTTTGGAAAGATCAAGGCAATCAACCTCTTGCACAACAATATCATCATAGGGAACTTGATCTGAAGCAGGACATTTTGAATCATGACCATTAGGGAATGGTGGAGTGTCTGAATCTCCGTAGATCTCCCAAAGCTTAATCCAAAGGATATGAGGACAATCACAATGATCAATAGTACTCAAAACATCAGAATCAACTTGCATCGAAATGATCTCCAAAACAGTGTATCTATTGCAACTCTAAGCAAGTTCTTGAATTCCTTCACTTGGATGAAGAACTATACCAAAAAGATGTGGCAACAAATCAAGTGAATGAAGATGGTGGCAAATCCCATCTCGTCATTGCTGATAGTTACCCTTGTGCAACATAGTCAAAGAAGGAGAGTAATATAAAAGCCCCATAACGAATTTTCTCCACAAAAACAAAGAAAAATGACCTTCAATAGAAAATAAAGACTTCCAAATATGATGTACAACTGAAGTGATGCTAACTAAATCAAAAAATTTGTCCCAAGCTTCAGAAAAACCAGGTTATTGATCAAAGGCACCAAATTAAAAAAAATCTCATGCAAGAGTACCTGGAGCTAAAACTGATCAAGGGGCTATACAAATGGAAAAAAACTTGGAATCACCTTCTTGATGCCGTTGGAATCACTGAAATCCAATGAACGATTGCGAAGATACAAGCCTTTATGTCCAAATTAGGGTTTTGTCTTCAGTTGGATGTAGAATTTTTTGCAAGAAAAATTTTGTAGAACTAATCTTGCCACTGGAAAGTACGCAAAATTCCCTTTCCAACGGTATATCATTTGCCAAATTTTGATATCCTGGGTGAAAGTTGTGATCAAATGTAAAAAATGCTTATATTAGGCAATCTGTAGGCTAAACCAGTGCAAAAATTAAGCACTTCAGGCGAAAAAATTGGCCCCCGGTCCCTGATATGACCAACAGACTTATTGTGGAAAAAAAGAAGAAGAGGGGCCACTAGGCGGAGCTCAGCAGTGCCGGGGCGGCGCCGTTGGTTGAGCGAACCCCTCGGTCATTGATAGGACTGGGGTTGGGGCTAGTAGTGTGTCGGTAGTGATGTAGCATGGGCAGTCAGCGGGCCGGGAACTAAACTTCGTCGATGAAGGTGACGGTCAGTGGGAGCATGGCTAGGAAACAAACTCCAGTGAAGGCGAGTGATCGACAGGAGTTGATAGAGTCGGCGGTGGATAAGGTATAGCCAGATGTGACAACCAGTCGACGGGCCCTGCAAACAACTAAATGCGGCCAACAAAAATACTTGATTTATTTGATTTTTAATATTGCCCAAGGGCAATTAAAAATCAAAAAACATTTTTGTTTAAAATATATGATGACCAAGATGTATAAAATCCTGATGATTTAACAAATCAAACCAAATGTCGATTGATATATATATGCAGAAATAAAAATACCAAATGCCGACAGAATAAATAAATAGCAGGTCGCTCGATTATATTTTTTTTAATTTTTCTGCCACAACTATAGGAAAATATGATTTTTTCCAAACAATAAAAAATATTAGCCCAATTTTTCTGAAATAAAAAGTGGCCTACTTATAAAAAAAAAATTCCTTAGAGGACAACTGACCGAGATGATTTTTTGCTACAAATTGTATGGATAGTACGATTGATTTTGCAAACCCTAAAAAATACCTCTGATGGTACCCAGGATGATGTATCCGATTTTGATGAATGGGCATGCAATCCTAGGGTTTTGAGGCCTTCTGAAGATAATGGAGAGCTTAGATTTGACTCAATCTGCTTTAGAAATTAGATTGGTCCCCAGGTGGAAACAAGTAGCTTGCAATGGAAACCTTCAGCCTACAAAGAATCTTGCACACCAACTGTCTTGATCCTAGGTTGATGTTTCACTGGACAAGCTCTGATACCATGTTGAGATTATGGATGCACTGTCCTTGAAGCTACAGTCTTCGATGGAGGACCTTTGAGCTGGGAAATATGATCAACCACAAAGAAAGTGTTGTAACAATGGAATGCTGATTAAAGATTCTATTGATAATATATTGATATTGGATATTGGATATATTACAAATGAACAAGATGCCTGATTATATAGGCAAGAGGTAAACCCTAATATGCTTGAGATGTTGCCATGTGTCTTGATCTAACAACATGTGACAACATGTGAACCCTATCTAGATGATCATTAAATGTTGAGATAAGTTCTAGAAGGACAACTCATTTTCTAGAAGGAATCTTATCCCACCAAATAAGGAAGGGAATATTATCCCATTTATTAAATGATTTATCTAATAATGCAACCTAGGACTTAATTAATTAAATGCAAGACCTAAGTTAACTCATGCTAGTGTAATAATTAATTAATTAATTACAACAACACCCCCCCTTAAGATGAACTTAAGAAGTAGCTAAAACACTAAGAAAAAGATGGATGAAAGCATGAATGGGTCCTAATAACAAGACCCGATCAAGTACCCATGTACAAATGCAATGAATGAGGTAGAGAAGAAAAACCTAGTAGGAAAAAACCCCCCTACAATGTGATGACTTGCTGCAAAGAAACACTGGAAGAACACTGTGGAGTAACACTGTAGCTTGAATCTGGCAAGCAAGGAAAGATACTTTTGTTTACAGGATGATGGGAGATATAAAATACTTTCATTTAAAGATTTTTATGTTTAAAAATACTTGTTATTGTTAATTTTCATGACTAGTGGTAGACAATAGATTAAAATATTTCCTTATTTTACTTTATGTTTAGCTAAATTAGTGAATATTTTGGAAGTAATAGCTTATGTTAAATGCATTACTTAATGATGAATTTGGATGAGATAATTATGTTGCATTGATCTTTATTACAATGATTGTTGTCCTTTTCTTATGGTTTTTTAATAGGGTATCTTAAAGGTTGATGAGATGGTTAAACTCTCTGTTTAATCATGACAAGAGACCAAATGAGAGTCACTGAAGGACTTGGGTGGAATCATAATAATGCAGCAACAAACTCAATGCCACAAAACAATGGAAACATCACAAACTGGAAAAACCCTGGAATTTGTGAAGCAACAGTAGATAAAATGATGCCCCCCATAAGAGGGAATGATATGATGAAATAATCTAGAAGCTATGTGTATCTCCATGCCAATGCCAAATTATGACTAAAAATGATCCATAGGAGCAAGTACCATGAAGATTCTGGAACATTAACCATAAATTTAATGGCTCTCAAACTGAGATGTGAACCAATGCAAACAAAAATGTGTCAAGCAAGAGCAAGATGTGGCCAAAAGAAACTAAGAATCTAGATACAACCCATGCAAGTTGTCATCAAAATCAAGATGAGATCAAAGTGCAACTACACTCTAATCAGATTGTTATGCAAGAAACTCCCCTGATGGAACTTTATATCAATTCATTTATTACAATAACCCATGATTGTAAAAGGAGAGAATGCAAAACATGCATAAACAAAAGAGAAACTATAAACCTAGTGCAAGAAAACAAGAATGAGTGCATCCATTGTAAACCAAAGTTCACATCTACCTCCCTGATAAAAATAGACCTCAGATCTGTGTAGAGGATTGAACAAGCTTTTTGATGCCATGAGAATGGAAAAAAAAGGATAACTGAGTGAAAAAATATGCCCTCCTAAGAGAAAAAACTTCATCTGAGTTCAAGGTCCTACAAAATAAAATTGGAGAAAAATAAGAAAAATCTACATTCACCACTAGATCTGTGTTGGAATCAACTTTTCAATGGTATCTTGTTTGTGAAAACAGACACCGTACGTAAAATTTATGCCTAATTTAGTGAAAGTTGCTCTAGAATGGTCAATATGGCCTATAGGCACCCAGGGGGCTAAAAACATTTTGGCCCCTGGTCCTATCCATGACCAGGGGCTGCTGGGTTGAGGGCTAGGGTAGAGCCCCTGGTCATCCATGTGACCTCAGCACAGTGGCTTTGGGCAGTCGACGGCTAGGCGCATAGCGCCTAGTCCCCCATATGACCGCGGGCCAATGACTGGAGCCCATGGGGGTTGGGACAGTTGACGGTGCTTGGACAGTGGAGACTGGTGGTGCTGCCTAATGGCTGCTTGGTGGTCATCGAGTGGAAAAATGATTTATAACTATAGGCACTGGCACGAATCCCAATTTTTTTAAAAAAAATTGTGCCTTAGTTTGCATGTTGGGGAGGCCGTACACCCTCCCTGGCAATTTTTTTTCCTTCCGGACCAACTTCTCCCAAATTGACAAAATGAAAGGCAATCTTAGGGTTTTAGGCAGCTGCAAATGTAATGTGACCTCCGTTTGTGCCCAAAATGCTTCAAAAAATTGGCTACCCCTAGAGCCTTCAAAAAATCACTGAGCTTGAAACCCTCACAGATCTCTTCAATGATTATCAAAATTAGAAAAATAGAAGCCAATCTTGATTTTTTCCAGTGCTCTAAATCCAATGGAACTACTCTATCTGATCCAAAATGTTGCATAGATGAACTCAAGGCATGAAACCATTGAGGAATCCCTAATGTGCTCTGTAATGATTTTCTCCAAAAATCCTTCCACATAAGAGAAACGCAAATAAAATTAGAGCTTTGTATGAAGGTGTGCAAATAATATTATTCAGGAATTCATGAATTTCATGAGATGATTTTCTTTATAAAAGCAATCTATGCATAACCCTAAAGGAAACCCTAGTGTGCACACTTAATAATTAATAAATAAATAATTATTAATGTGCCTAAGTTTAGCTTAAGTAACTTAAGTGATAAGTGAATTAATTAACAAATATAATGTAATTAATTAAGTGAAATAACTTATTACTCTAATGGTGGTGAGTACGAGATGCACACAACTATAAATGTGGCAAACATGTCACCATCTCCTCGGACTTATGGCCAATCTTCTCAGTCTATGCCAAAAGAAGAAGAGAAGACAATCACACTCAGTTCTAAGAATGTGGGGTCTAATGATGTAGAGCTAGCGGAAGAAAACTCTAACCAATCAATCTCATTCAACAAAACTTAAAACATTCCTTGTTAGATTACTCATCTCAAATTCACTTTTCCTTCACAAAACTCTTGATTTTAAGTCACCAAACTAGAAAAAGACTCACAAATTACTTGTTAAATATTCCAACACCATTACAAAACAATATTACTCAAGTAAGATTCACGTTTCACAATCAAACTCATTAAATTCCCTTGTACACTATGATTTTTCTAGAATTTTACTCAATTTCCAAATCTAGGGCTTCCTTGAAACTGCTCCAAACCAAATATTCAAGGCCTAAAACTTTGGAATCTTTTAAAATACATCTAAAAATCTGTACACAATTTTTTTGAGGAGGTTTCAATCATTAAAATAAGAGATATGCAATTTTGAATGCTTGCTACCCTATGTAAAACTGAACTTGACTATTTCTACCATAATGAGCATATATTTCTTAATATTCAATGAAATGACCTCAAACCAATGCAAAAAGAAATATAACTCATTCTTATATCCAAACATATAATATTTAGTTCATTTGGAGTCTGTACCTACTCGTTCAATTTTCCGCAACACGACTGTTACAGAGAAATCTAGAAATTACAGCCACAAAAACCCACATAACTTTCATTCTACTTCAGGAAAATGAATGAAATCAAAACAAAAAAATAGACTCTTATTTCTATCATTCCAAATTACCACCCTATGAAAATATGAACGTAAAAATCTAAATAATGATCTAAAACTCAGATTTATCAGAAAAAACACATAAATTTTACATAAAAATAGGGCTTTATTATTAGTTCTTCATTTTTTACATTCCTCTCACCTCTTGTACGATATTATCCATGAATTTAAAGCTTTTCTAACCTTAACTAACCAAAACCAATTGAAACAAACCAAATTTTCAACTACTTGACTCTTAAACTTCCATATTTTGCCCTTTTGCCATTTTTGCACTTTAACAATTTTACAAGATTTGCATTTTTTGACACATTAACCCTCTTAGGACTCAAATTACATTGAATATGACCTTAAAATCTAAAACATAAGAATCTCATAATAAATTGACCCTTCATCTCATTATTTTTATTTTTTGCAATTTTGACAATATGACAATATGACAACTTCGACAATTTTACAACTTTTGACAAAATGAACTCATAATCACCTAATAACCTATTGAATGGCTCAAACATGTTATGTATGGTCTAAATGACCTTATGACATGACAAAAAAAACCATGTAAATCAAATATTTACAAAATTTCCTCATGGAGGCGTGAATTCCACTAGGTGCTCTTGCACCATACTCATGGAGAAAAGAAAATTCAAGTCCCATTGAATGTTGGTATGCTCCTTCTTTTTGATGTTCTTGTTATTTTGCAACTTTTCCTTCCTATGTGTAACTTTTCCTAGGTAATTCTTCCTCTTCTTCTTAAACCATCTCTTATCCATCATTTTTTCAACTCCTAGGCTCCAAAACTCAATTTCTTTTGTATATACCTTAGAAGTTGCATCTTTGTATTTATCCTCATCATTGGAACACCATATGACAACATATTCACCATTAGTATAACCTACACCATACTCTTGCAAACTTTCATATACCTCATTATCAAAATAATCTATAACATCCTCATTAACAACCTTATCATCAACATCTTGAGTATCCATATCAACTTTATCAACAACAACAACCACCTTCTTAACTTGTTCATCAACAACAATTTCATCAACAACTATATCACTAATCTCAACATCAATATGTTCATCAACAAACCAAAGAGTTTGTTCATCTTCAAACACAATTGGAATATCACTTTGCTCACCAAACTTTACCTCTTCCTCATATGTTGTTGTCCTTGCTTGTCTTTCTCTTCTTTCAATAATTTTTTTGATGGGCCACACAACTCTCTCCTTCACCATCAAATGCCAACTTGTGACTCTTTTGAGTAATTTCTCTATCCTTTCCTTTAATTCTTTGATCTCTTGATTAAACATCTCTCTCTCTCTCTCTCTCTCTCTCTCTCTCTCTCTCTCTCTCTCTCTCTCTCTCTCTCTCTCTCTCTCTTTTATTCCTTTCTTCCTCTACATGCAAATGTCTTCCCAATATTCTCACCAAATCCATCTTCACAAGAAAGTCTCTCCTTGCTTCTATTCAACTTTTCTTTGCCTTTCCTTAGAAGAAACTAGGCTCTTCTTAACCCACACACAACCACAAACCAACACTAGCATGGAAATTTTGTTGAGCTTTGATACCAATTTTATGTAGAGCTAAGGAAAGACAACTCAACCAATCAATCTCATTCAACAAAACTTAAAACATTCCTTGTTAGATTACTCATCTCAAATTCACTTAAATTCCTTCATAAAACTCTTGATTTTAAGTGACCAAACTAGAAAAAGACTCACAAATCACTTGTTAAATATTCCAACACATTTGACAACATCAAATGACTAACATAAAACCTTTCAACAACACCCACTTCTCGAACATAAGAACGTTTTTCAAGATGACAGTCCTAAACATCAATTAGGCACATTTAGTCCTCATAAAAAAACACAACTACACATTACCAAGTCCATATCCCTTTATTAATGCCACAAACAAGTGTAAACAGGTCTGTGCAATATGATTAGACCATCTCCTGCATCTTGTTCATGACCTTTTATCAAACCCTTAAAATGAATCTTCATTTTAGACTCCAAAATAGGATTGTCTCCAAATTGTTTTAGTAGGACAGTCATTAACAAGTATTGAAATCTTAATCCTTCACCAAACCAAATCATAAAAAGGGCTCTAAATACACCCTAACACCAATAATAAATAGTATTACTCAGGTAGGATTCATGTTTCAGAACCAAACTCATTAAATTCCCTTGTACACTATGATTTTTCTAGAATTTTACCCAACTCTAGATCTAAGGCTTCCTTGAAACCACTCCCAACCAAACATTTTGATGGAACTTTTGAATTTTGCAAAATTCTACTATGATCATGTTAAAACGCTAAGAAATTCTACTTGATAATCTTTGTTACATCTATTGTAGGGTTCTTATATGATATTTAGGGTTTTATTAATTTTTAATTGCTTAGTGTTCTATTCTATTGTTTATTGGTATTACTTGATGTCAGTCACAAGGAATATTTTCACACACATAAAATGTCATCATGTGACTAGCCTTTCTCATGTCTAGGTTTGAATTTCCTAAGTTCTACGACCATTGTATTACATGATTCATAAGTCTTCAACTTACTATTCTCATGTTGTCCTAGGGAAGTCCCCTTTTTCAAAACAACCTATGAGCACATGCCTAAAGTTTCACTTAAGTTCCACTGGCCTTATCTCCTTATCACTCATCACTGATCACTTTTGAAATATATGTTTCAAATCAGTGACAAGCGATGAAGTAATATCTCTTTGATATCACTCATCATGAATTGTTCTTTGAACTTCTGATTGCCATTAGTGATGAGCGAGGTTCTTAAGGGATCGCTTATCGCTAATAGTTTTTGAATTCTTAACATTATAATAGCAATGAGAAATGCTTCTGAATTTATGTTCTTATCACTCATCATGGATGGCCACAAAAGGATAAACATTGTAATAACAATAAGTGATATGATGTGATTTCTTGTATATCACTTAATTGTGAATATGTTTTGAATATAAAGTTTCATATTAGCAATATGCGATCAACATTAAAAGTTGTAAATATTTTCATCACTAATTGCTTGCAAAATATATGAGTAGAATTAGTGATGAACAAAGGTCTGATGTAATAGTTTCATCACTCATCACTGATTTTTTGTGAACATAAGCTCTAAATTAGTGATAAGTGATGGTTGTTTTCTAAAGGGTTTTATCTCTCACTAATGTGATATGATCATATGAGTGATGTATTTTGTGATGTTTTTTTTACATGTAGGACTATACATGTCCAAATGTGGTGCTGACACAACACCTCTCATCGTGGATAGTCTTAAGATCTAGATTATGAATAAATGATGCATGATGGAAGGATGAATGTGACTAAGGGTCAAGCTGTAGAACCAAGGGCTAGAGAACATCACCAAAATGTTTACATCATTGATAAGGTTAGGAAAAGATGAAGTAGATTGGTGATGAATGATGACCATAAATGAAAAGGAAACATGGCATGATCCAAGGGATTTTGTACAGGTCAAAATGGAAAGCGGTGGGAGAACAAAAGAACCATTGATAAAGCTTTAGAGTGAGACAATTCGATAGAATGAAAATCATTGTCTAAATAGCCTCATCACTAAATGGTACCCTAAGTCTTGAGGAGAATCAGTGATGAAGTGTATAAAGAAACTTTCTCTCCAAGAAACTAGTCTTATGTTCTTCGTTGATATTAATGAAAAGCATGAATTAGGTTGGCAATGCATGCTAATTGTCAGACTAGCTATGATTAGTCAAAGTTAGAGGGGAACGTGGGAGCATTTAAAATAGCCTTGCTATTTTCAAGGGGAAAGTTGATAATGGTCAAAAAATAATACTCATGGCCACCTTAGATGAAGTCTTAATTGTTCTAAGATGAATGGTCCAGATATAGAGGCAAACTAAATAGTTACCAATTCACTCGTGTAAGGAATTTTGAATCATTAATTCTGCATGCTCGAATTCTCTATTTAATGCAGGATTGATCATTGTTTTATTCACACTATCTTTTCAAACTGTAGTAGAAGTAAAGTCTATATAGTAAAGGTGATTGAGGTTTCCTAAGTAGAGTTTCAGTGTTTTCATTTTGAGAGAATTGGTATGAGATTAGGTTCTCTGGTCTATCTAGGATTTTTGTTGCTCAAGTTTTTTGCAAATATTGTGTTTCTTCTCTTGTGGGTTTTAAGTCTAGAACCTTTTTAATTATCTCTCTACTAACTCTAGAGAAAATGGGAAAAGCTAGTACATTATTTCCAACTATTAGGAGGTATAACTAGTTAAGCATGTTTGAATGTCGTGAAGACATAGCTAAGCAAGAAGCCATGTCTTCTCCTGAGGTTTCAAAAGGGGAAAGGAGGGCTAGGGGCCATAAAAAAGAAGTCAATTGTGTAGAGTACTTACCACTTGAGGAATAGGACCCTTCCAAGTGAACTGGTTGAATGCAAAGGCAAGGAGTTGGCACTGCTAGTGAAGAAGGCCAAAAAGAAGGAGAAGAGTCATAAGGCTTTCCTGGGTAAGCATAATTCTCCTATCGTGCTTTTAGATTCTCCTTCAGATGTTGAAGTTGGTGATGACCCAAACTATGGCTAGTACCTACATTTCCTAGTGCCTTATGGAAGTTCTGATGATGATGTATTGGTGATACCTCCAATTGAATTGAGGACAAGGTGTGGTCAAGAAAGTTCGAATGCTGATGACTCTAAATAGAGTCACCTCTTATTTTAGTTTTTGATGACACCATGGTCTTTGCATAGGATGTATTTTTTTTCATATGTCCATGGTTTGTCTTTCATGCTGATCTAGATTATTTTCAAGATAATATGCACCAAATCATTTTTGTTCCAAACAACGAATATTGTGACAATGACTGCTAAATATCTTGCACATGTTTTTTGCTTTTTGTCCTCCCCTGTTCTTGAATGATTACATATGAAACTATCTAGGAAGTCCTTTGAAGAGTTATTTGGAATTAGGTTTTTGAAATGAACTCAAATGAAATTGAAATTGTAATTCAGTTGGGTGCTTGTTGCTCCCCTATTTATATAAAGGGGATTTCATGGCTGAGTAAAGAGAAAGTTTAGAATTTTGAGTCTAGATATGATCACAGTAGATACTAATCTCTAATAGCATAATAGAATGTAAAAAAAATACTCTAGTAAATATATCAGAAGCAAGTCTAAGATGAAATTTATACCATGTATGAGTCTTAAATATGTTTTACAAAGAAATACCAGAAATGAAGAAATTTAGTTTCAGAATATTGCTCTCCTATGTATTTTCTTCCAAGTTATGAATGTAGATTGTTAATGATAGCTTCATTTGTCTTTTGTCATTTGCATAGAATGTATGGATTTGTTTTATGCTTAAATTTAATGAATTGATTAAATGCTGAAATAAGCTCATTAGTTTGTGAGGAAAGAATATAAGATTTGGTAAGAAATGATATTTTGTAGACACAGTGAGTTATATTTTACAAAGTAACACTCTAATGGTCCACTAATTTCTGAGTTTCAATAAAAATTGCATTATTGATTGATTACTAGTTGTAACTTATTTTTTACCTTAGATAAATTAATGATTATCTTGCTAGTTTATCTTATGGTTAGTTGAGCCAATGTTGAATTGGGTTTAGGATTCAAAATAAAGAATTCTTCAAATTACTTTAACTTTTAATGTCCCAAATTTAAGTATGAAGACGCACTCCTTGAAAATAAGTAACACTTTATCCAGGGTTTGTCGAGCTTTTGATAGAGATTTTATTGAATGCATAAAAAATGTATACACGATGAATATATCATGGAGATGAATTGTTGGTGGTGAATTTTATACGCGATGAATATTTCAGAGTGATGAATTGTTGGGGGTGAATTATTGGTGGCAGTGAATTTGTCTAATGCCAACCGTATTTATACTCTAATATTAAGGGCATAGCATATACAGTTTCTAATTTTAATCCCTTCATTCTAGTTGTTCCTACTATAAAGAATCAATGCCATTTATCTTTGTTTAGGTGGATAAACTATATAGATTGTTTCCAAATGTTTAAAATAATTGTAGAATAAATTTAC
>VDFB02000002.1:228840292-228874731 GCA_007258455.2 Sequoia sempervirens
ATATTTATTGGCATTGATCTCTTAATGGAAAGAATGCAAGGATTTATCCACAATCAACAGAAGACATTCAGTGTTAATGATAGGTAAAGTGTATGACTTTACTTTGGCAATGACCTAGTAATACTGAAAAAATGTGTATTTTTATATATATGGTTGAAAGTTAGATGAAATGAGCAATAGTATACAGTAATTATGAGATTAGTTAATATTAGATTAATTATATGTCTGCATGTATATATATATATATATATATATATATATATATATATATATATATATATATATATATATATATTGATAGGTATATATGTACATACATATATATGGTTATGCATATATTATGTACATATATAGCTATATATATGTGTGTGTGTGTGTGTCTATGTGAATATATATAATTAATCTGATAATTAACATGTAGTTCCATTAATTTTTGATACTGATAATTGATAAGAGTATATCATTGTCTTCATATGCCTTCATCAATCCACGCGTATGGGTTTACGTAACAAAGTTTTGTGATTAATTTTTATTGAAAAAGAGTGAAACATAGTGTAATTAGTGAGAACACAGAAAATATAAGGCTGAAACCATCATCAAACATAGAAGGCATACAAATTTGAGGTTCCAATAACAAACAACAACAGCATTAGGAAATTTTATAATCATATCATAGTTATATTTTGAATCAAACTGCAATAATTGATTGGATGGTACGAGAGAAAAACATGGCTTGAACATACTTGAAACATAATTACATCAGCATTATCACATCTTATAATCATAACACAGTTATAACTTTAATCAGATAAATAGATCTGATTTGCAAACCAAATCACTGAAATATACTGCTACATCAATCAAAAAACAAAATTGAATATGGACATCATCAACTATCCATATTTCTAGGAAAAGGTGGCAGCGTGATATATCCACCAGTAGCTGAGTCAGGTCCACTTGGAGGAGGTGATATCTGGTTAATACCTCCTTGAAGGCATGTTGCTATTTGAGCAAGTAATGCCTGGCTTGCACCAGCAGTCAATCCCATTTGTTGTGAGCCACTTCCAACCTACATATTGTTGATGGCTATAAAGGTTGGTGTCAAAATTCTAATCATATCAAGCAGGATAGGATGATGGGTGGGTATAGGATCCCCCACTGTTGACTTACGTTTTCTCTTCTCTGCTTGTTTTGGTTTCTTTTCTACTTCCTTTTGTAGATGTTCAGCCTTGGCCTGCTCCTATCGAATGGATTTCTCTTGCATTCTTATCATTTTATGCTCATCTTCTATTGCTTTCCTTGCTTGTTTCTCAACCCTTACTGCTTCCTTTATAATTGCTTCTACTTCATAGTCTACCTTTCTCTGCAACATCTGCTCCTTCTTACGTTGCTGCAACTCCTCTTTCCTTTTCTTCTATGCCTCTTGTTGGTTGAACAATTCAATGAAGGCATCAGATGTTAGTACTTGGGACCCCCTACTAAGGCAAAGCACTCCCGAACGACCTCTCTGTGATGTTCCTTGCACCCTCTACACTGGAAGTTTCAATAATTTGTTGATTGGTCTTGTTGTTTGCGATCCATCATGTGGGGTGCATGGCACAAACTCAACTTCTTCCTCACTAATAGCATTGTCATCTTCACTTTGACCATCACTATGCTCTTGCCAATTCCTTGCATTAGTGAAGTAATGTATTACTTCAGCTAGATCAATGTGTGGTGGGGAAGGCATAAAGAGGCTGACTTCTTCCTCAGTTGGATTTATTTGCAGTCCAAGTTTTGTGGTTGCTTCATGCATCCATTCTGGTTCGCTAACTTGAGTTGAAAAACTCAGGCCTATTGATGTAGTGGTTGTATCTTCAATGGAGGGTGCAATAACTAATTGAACTTTTGGTTGGAAATCTCCTAAAACTTGTTGGATTTCTAGTTGAATGTGTGTTGTAACTTCATCACCCCCATTGCATTCTACTGCAACACCACTTGCCACTTCCCTTGCATCGTATTCCCTCACAAAACCATCTATTACAACCTCATTGTAACCAAGAAGATGCAAGCATGTCTTTGTTGTCATAACATCATCTTCAGTTTCCATTGTGACTGGTTCATCTTCAGTTGTAGGAGTTGCAACATCATCTTCAACAACATAGCTCTCACTTGGGCCCATGTCATTGTCAAGGGCTGACCAATTAAGAGGCCATATTCCTGTTCTGCAGAACCCACTGAAAATGTTACTTGGTTTCAAGGCTTTTCTGAAAGATTGGCTTGCAAGACTTGCCAACTCTTCACGTCCAATATCAATATGTGGGTTTGCGGCCTACCAAATAGTTCTTTCCTCTCTGAAATATGCCTTGAATGGAGCAAAAACCCTGACATCCAATGGCTGCAGCTTGTGACTAGTATGAGCAGGCAGCGTTAACAGGTCTATTCCTAATTTTTGTGATTGTTCAATGGTCTTGAAAGCCACGAGGCTGCCATGACCATAAAAAATGAGAAGGGCCCGGTTTGTCGGTGAAACCCCACTAGGGATACTGGCTGCAAAATGGTCTAACCATTTGAGAAATAGTTCCTTTGTCATCCACACATGTTCTTGGACTGCCATCAATGCCCCAACCCCGTAATTAAAGATATAGTTCTGCATGTGCCTCTTTGATTTAAACAAGTAGAACCCAAGAATGCTTATCCTAGCTGCACTTACACAAGCCAGCACTGTGATCCACTCTCTACTTTTTGGAACCAAATGTGGTACACATTTTGTACCCAATTTGGCAATAACTCTCATGCCACAGTTCCTTCCATCCTGAATACCAGTCTCATCGTAATTCCATATTCGACTTGCTCCATACTCGTTAAGTTTGATCAGGCTCTTGAGGTTGTCGTAGAATGCTTGCACAATAGAAGAATGAACCATAATTTCTCTGTCACTGTCCACTCCTTCAGCTGTTTTGATTGTCAAATCTAGGTGCCTTCTTTGAAATCTTGCCCACCATGACCTCCCGGGGACTCCATTTGTGAAAGGATTGGGTCGACTTGTTGTTATTTGGAAAACAGTGGCATGTAGTTGATTTACTTGCAGTTTGTGGCCCAATCTTGCCATGTCCTTACACCATTCGAAAACTTCAGTCTCCTCTTCAGTTAAAATTGTATGTGGACCCCTCATCTTTGTGGTGGTTTGTCCTAACAGCCATGCCCTCAAACTGCTAGCTGGCATACCCCAATTGATTGTTTCTACCCTGATTGACTTCATGTTTTCTTCAACACTCTTAACTACTCCTTCCATATCAACATATGTCCACTGCCTAATGGCTATAGGTGAGGGCAGTTGCACAGTAGGTTGAACATTTGGCTGAATAGGAAGTTCGGCTTCTGTTGTGTTGGTGGCTTCATCTGCAGAGTCAGGAACATCTTATGGGTTGGGATTTGCATGAACTTCTTCATCAAGCTATGTTTCAACGAAGTGCACCCCACGAGTTACTCTAATTGCACGTTTTCCTCTTTCTACAACCCTTGTAGTCCTTCTAGCAGGTGCCATAATTTTCCAGTTAACCTGCACAAATAGTAAAAATTGAATAACTTGTTAGTGCAGCAAAGAATAACATGAGATTAGTTCATAGAATAATTTCAACAGAAATCATAGCGCTCAAACATTAACAACGCCCAAAAAATCACACTGTTAAAAAAGCAATCTTGTAGGTGAAGATAGGTGGATACTTAGTATATGAGAATTCCCTCTTAAAAAATTATTCGAATGGGTAAATTGAATTATGGTGGGTGAGTTTCAAATTTGAATTTTTTTGTGGGAAACAATCTGTCATTTCATTTTGCAGTGACCATCTATGCCTAAGTTTTGTAGAGGATATGTTGTGAAAGCATATGCAAACTCGTAGGGAAAATGACACTGGAAATTGCCTCTTATAAAATCATTACAATGTGTATATTGAATGCATTGAATTGTTGTGATTAACTTTCACATTTGTGTTTTCCTACCAAACAATGGTGTGTTGAATGAAAAATTGCTTATTCCAATTATCATTTCACCTATTTCAAGTTACGTTTGTATGCAGGAATTCCCCATCAAAATATCATGTGGGTCCATTAGGAGGTGGTCCCTTTTCCATCAAGCTCATCACATTAAAATGTTCTCCACATGCCCCATATTCCTTCATCAAACCATGCATATGAGTTAACCACATACCCCTTAAGCCTTCATGAAACCACTCATACGTGTTAACTTAACTGCGGGTTATTGGGTAGCTTTAAGCCCTAAAGTCTTCATCTCCTGTGGTTTTCTTCCTCATTTTCACCATTATTATCCATATAAGATTATACATATATACATATATATATACATATATACATATATACATATATACATATATACATATATATATATGTATATATACATATATACATATATATATATACACACACACACACACACATATATATATATTAGATTACATATGTACAGTCTTATATAGATATATACCACCCATCAGATTACATATGTTAAGGTCCATGTCATTTGGATCAAGATTTCCATGATCCAAAACGTTGATGAAGAAAAATTACACAGAGTTTTATCCAGAAATCTTGATTAGTAATGTCATAGACTATGGAAACAAAATGTTATTAAGAGGTGGAGACATTTTCTGTAGCTCCATATAAGATTAAATGAAAAAATATTTGAAGATTAAGTAGCTTGTCATATACCCAATAAATTTCATGATGATAATTGGTGAAAATTTCGTCAATGTTATGTTTAAATCACATTACATTTGATTACTTCATAGAATAATGTCAAAAAAAGGCATAGTAGTCAAAAAGTCTATGGCATAGACAAAATAAGACAAAATAATTCACAATAGAATAAGATAGTCAAACCCTTCATGCCATACACAAAAATGATTTTTAAAGATGCCAAAATGCAATCAAATACCATCAAACCCAACAAAAATCCACTATTGAACAAAAAATCTTGCAGGTGAGAGAGGTGGATCAAATTTGTACTAGTCACATGTAAACTCTACACGACTTGATATGAGGAAACAGTACATGACATGACTATATATATAACAAACAATCTTGCAGGTGAGAGAGGTGGATCAAATTTGTACTGGTCACATGTAAACTCTACACGGCTTGATATGAGGAAATAGTACATGGCATGACTATATATATATATATATAATATATATATAGTCATGCCATGTACTGTGGTGCAGGAGCACCCAAGCTCATTAGGAGTCAATTGAAGAGTCAGGAGAGTGCAGGAGACATGAAGATTTTTCCATCATTCAAAAGCATCAATTATGATGTCTTGAAGCCTATAATGGCATTTGGCATGGATGAGAGTAATTGGAAGATCAAAAGTCCTAAGGGTTCTGATAAGGACCCTAGGACCAAAATGCTTTGTAAATGGAAAAATAATGTTCTAGGAGGTTAGATAGGTTTATTATGATTTAATTTTGTCAAATAATATTGTATAGTAAGGATCCAATAGTTTTTGGATAGTAGAGTTTAATAAATTGTAAATTGGAAATTCAAATTTTTGAATTCCAACATTGGGCGGGAAAGTAGTTTTTTGATGTTTTAATCACTTTAATGTAAACTAATCGATCAAAAATGGTTTGAGAAGTTGGGGAAAGGTTATTCAAGGCCATAGAAGTCATTTGTATGGAGTTTGGGTTGTTGGTACGGATTTTGTATGGACTGCTATAGGAAAAAGCAAAAAAATAGCAATTTCTTGCATTTTTCTTGTGCTCATTTGATGAAAACTCGATTTCCATTGAATATATGTCTGGTTGGATGCTTTAGGAACCTGTATTTACATGTTTTAAGGCCTTTTTATGCTCTGATAAGCAATAGCAATCAATTCTTTGTATTTTATAACTGACTGTCCTCAAGAAAGTACAGATTTTCATTGATTTTGAGGGTTTTTATGGATGATTGATCCATTTCAAGGTAGAATGATGTTGTAACCTTTGAAATGGATAACTTCTAACATGTATAATACAAACCTAACAAAATAATGTGCAAGAAGGAAGAATATCAAGGTGTACACCGAGTTGTCAAAGGGAAAAGTGCATGAAAATGGGGGCTAAAGTGTAGTAGCAAGAGATCTTCCTTAACAAGGGGTATATTTTTGATTTGGAATAGTTGAAACATGTTGAATTATTGGTGAAAATTCCAAAAAGAGGTTCTAGAAGTGTTGGGAAGGCTAGATTTCAAAAGGCCCTAGTTTTAAGGCAATTTATTGAGTGTTTTGTGTTTGAGCGTATTAAGGGTATCATAGAAGACTAAACGCTTGAAAATCCTTGGTATGGGAACATTTTAAGGGACTGTTGAAATTCTCATAGTCAGGGGTTAAGTTTAGAGAGGGGTTGCTTTGAAAAAGAGGGCTAATTGGGCCCTAAATTGGAGGAAACAGTAGATTTTGATTGGTGTGCTCCAAAACAAGTGCCATCAAGAATCTAGTATGCTATGTATCATCACAAACCACATTTGGTTCAATCATTAGTTTTGAGGGTCCTTTGGAAACATTGAATGGAAGTTCAAGAATTCACTGTTGGAGGCCTAGTTGGGCTAAAAGCGTAGTCAAGGTGCAAAAAGAGAGTTTTGTTTAAGACAGAGGGTTGGGGCTTTGTAAAAATTCAAGACAAGTTTGTATGAGTCTATCAAAAGTACTCCTAGGGTTTAGGTCCATAAGGAAGCATATAAGTTGTAAGTGAGCCATTGAGCCTTATTTCTATAAGGGTGTTTGAGAGTGCACTGTTGAGATTTTTGAAATCATTGTGTTGTTTTCCAAAAGTTCGCATACCCTCTGCATCAGAGTGGTATCAGAGCAGTGAGTAGGTCCTTTAGGGATTGAAGAATCAGCAATGGCACCTAAAAATCAATTGGCAAGAGAGTTAGAGGAGTTAAAGGAAATCTTGGAAAGGGAAAGAAGGGAAAGAAGAGAATAAGAAGCAGCAAGAGAGCAAGCTAGAGCAAGGGAAGAAAGGCAGTGGAGAAGGGGGAGAGAGACCATGCAAGCAAGGATAAATAACCTTGAGAGGAGTAGGAGGAGAGAAGAACAAGAAAGCCAAGAAGACAATGATGAAGATGAAGAGCATGTGAGGGCAAATCAGGAACCACCAGCAGATGAGATAGAGGACCCTAAGGAAAGGAGGTTACTGAGATTGTTGAAGGCAGTACAAGGTCATGGAGGAAAGGGTCACATAGACTTGCCTATCTATCAAGGGAAGATGGATAGTGAGGAGGTGTTAGGATGGATTGATGCCTTAGAAAACTATTTTGAGTTTGAAGAGATGGATGAAGAGAGGAAGGTTAAGTTTTCCAACACTAAGTTGAGAGGCACAACATTGACATGGTGGACTAGTTTTCAGAATGATAGGATGGCTAGGGGATTGGAAAAAGTCTCTACATGGGCTAGGATGAAGAGTTTGGTCAAGGAACAATTCCTACCATCTAATTACACAATTCATGTGAAGAGGATGAGGCAAAATTTAAGGCAAAAGGACATGGATGTGATGTCCTATACTGAGCAATTTCACAAGCTTGGTATTAGAGGAGGTTATGAGGAAGAAGATGAGAAAGTAGCCAGGTATATCAATGGCTTGAGGTATAATCTAGAAGATGAGATTGGTTTGCAATTGCCAAGGACATTAGGAGAATGTTTTCAATTGGTCATTAGAGCTGAGGAAAAGGTGAAGAGGAAGCAAGAAAGATCAAGCAATGGTGGAAGAAGAGGTAGTTCAAATAGGGGCAAAGGTAATAGAGAACAAGGACAAGGCAGCAATGACAAGAGCAATAATGACAAAGGTAAAGAGGTATTTTCTGATCAAAGAGGAGGATACACTCCTAGAGGAGGAGGCAGATTTGGACAAGGTAGAGGACCATTCATAGGTAGGTGTTTCAATTGCAATGAACCAGGGCATCCTTCCTTCAAGTGTCCTAAATGGGAACAAGCTGATAAGGGCAGAGATAGGAGAGCTAACTTAGTACAAGAAGAAGAAGACAAGAAGGAGGAATCAAAAACATTCATGGCAGACCCTATGACTGATGGTGAGTTTCTTATGGTCAAGCAAGGAGAAAGACTTCATGAAGAGCCAAAGGTAACTATCTTTAAGACTAATTGTCTTAGTCATGGTAAGATATGCAGATTACTCATAGATTCAGGGTCACATAGCAATTTAGTTTCAGTTGATATGGTAACCAAGTTAGGGATTGAAACTTTTGATCATCCTACTCCCTACAAGGCCACTTGGGTAACTCAAATGCAGCATGTAGAGATTGGTAAGAGAGATTTCTTATATTTTTCAATTGGATCTTATCATGATAGGGTGCTTTGTGATGTCATTCCAATGACTTGTGGTCATATCATCTTGGGGAGACCATGGCAGTATGCTAGGAGGACAGTGCATGATGGTTTTCACAATACATATTTGGTGCATAAAGATGCAGTTAGATACAAATTAGTGCCTTTTCCTTTGGAGAAGTCAAATGAAATTTTTATGATCTATTTTGAGAAACATTTGTAGATAAATAAGAAGGGTAAGACAGGGGAAGATATTGGTTGGAAGAGAAATGATAGGTTGCAGCAGAGATATGAAGCATACAGTCCTAAAAATCAGAATCTTTGGGACTTGGACAGTATTAAGATTGGAAGTATTGAATTCCCTATTGTTGAGGGTAATAGGGGTGGTGTTTCTTCACAAGGAAATCAATGGCATAGAGGCAGAAACAGGGCACAAAATTAGACTGAGTTCAAGCAGCAAAAAGGACAAACAAAATAGATTTTTGACACTAACATGTTGAGTGACATGAGTGCAGATTGGTAGAAGAGGAAGACAGTGACTTTGGGAGATTACATGCCCTGTCATTTGAAGATGAAAACATATGAGAGCAAGGGGTATTTTGGTGGTAGCAAGTTGGATGCTTCTTGGGGAAAGAAACTTTTCTTTCTTGGGGAGAATGGTGCAGGAGCACCCAAGCTCATTAGGAGTCAGTTGAAGAGTCAGGAGAGTGCAGGAGACATGAAGGTTTTTCCATCATTCCAAAGCATCAATTATGATGTCTTGAAGCCTATAATGGCATTTGGCATGGATGAGAGTAATTGGAAGATCAAAAGTCCTAAGGGTCCTAATAAGGACCCTAGGACCAAAATGCTTTGTAAATGGAAAAATAATGTTCTAGGAGGTTAGATAGGTTTATTATGATTTAATTTTTTCAAATAAGATTGGATAGTAAGGATCCAATAGTTTTTGGATAGTAGAGTTTAATAAATTGTAAATTGGAAATTCAAATTTTTGAATTCCAACATTGGGCGGGAAAGTAGTTTTTTGATGTTTTAATCACTTTAATGTAAACTAATCAATCCAAAATGGTTTGAGAAGTTGGGGAAAGGTTATTCAAGGCCATAGAAGTCATTTTTATGAGGTTGGGTTGCTGGTACGGATTTTGTACTGCTACAGGAAAAAGCAAAAAAATAGCAATTTCTTGCATTTTTCTTGTGTTCATTTGATGAAAACTTGATTTCCATTGAAGATATGTCTGGTTGGATGCTTTAGGAACCTGTATTTACATGTTTTAAGGCCTTTTTATGCTCTGATAAGCAACAGCAATCAATTCTTTGTATTTTATAACTGACTGTCCTCAAGAAAGTGCAGATTTTCATTGATTTTGAGGGTTTTTATGGATGATTGATCCATTTCAAGGTAGAATGATGTTGTAACCTTTGAAATGGATCACTTCTAACATGTATAATACAAACCTAACAAACTAATGTGCAGGAAGGAAGAATATCAAGGTGTACACCGAGTTGTCAAAGGGAAAAGTGCATGAAAATGGGGGCTAAGGTATAGCAGTAGGAGATCTTCCTTAATAAGGGGTATCTTTTTGAGTTGGAATAGTTGAAAATGTTGATTATTGGTGAAAAGTCCAAAGAGAGGTTCTGGAAGTGTTTGGGAAGGCTAGATAACTAAAAGGCCCTAGTTTTAAGGCAATTTATGGAGGGTTTTGTGTTTGAGCATATTAAGGGTGTCATAGAAGACTAAAAGCTTGAAAATCCTTGGTTTGGGAACATTTTAAGGGACTGTTGAAAGTTTCATAGTCAGGGGTTGAGTTTAGAGAGGGGTTTGCTTTGAAAAAGAGGGCTAATTAGGCCCTAAATTGGAGGAAACAACAGATTTTGATTGGTGTGCTCCAAAACAAGTGCCATCAAGAATCTAGTATGTTATGTATCATCACAAACCACATCTGGTTCAATCATTATTTTGGAGGGTCCTTTGGGAACATTGAGTGGAAGTTCAAGAATTCACCGTTGGAGGCCTAGTCGGGTTAGAAGCCTAGTCAAGGTGCAAAAAAAGAGTTTTGCTTAAGACAGAGGGTTGGGGCTTTGTAAACATTCAAGAAAAGTTTGTATGAGTCTATCAAAAGTACTCCTAGGGTTTAGGTCCATAAGGAAGCATATAAGTTGTAAGTGAGCCATTGAGCCTTATTTCTATAACGGTGTTTGAGAGTGCACTGTTGAGATTTTTGAAATCATTGTGTTGTTTTCCAAAAGTTCCCATACCCTCTGCATCATATTGTTTCCTCATATCAAGCCGTGTAGAATTTACATGTGACCAGTACAAATTTGATCCACCTCTCTCACCTGCAAGATTGTTTGTTCAATAGTGAATTTTTGTTGGGTTCGATGGTATTTGATTACATTTTGGCATCTTTAAAAATCATTTATGTGTGTGGCATGAAGGGTTATATATACACATATATGTATGTATGTCTACAGTCTGATAAGAATATCACAGAATAAGATAGAATAATTCATGAGGGATCATTTTTCTACCAGTTGGCAGTCACATGTAAATAGAAATGATTACAGTCAAAACCTTCATGCCATACACATAAATGATTTTTAAAGATGCCAAAATACAATCAAACACCAAATTCTTACCAGATTTATATATATATATCTATACAATTTGCTATGATGAAACCCTACACATTCAAATCAGATTATATATATATATATATATATATATATATATATATACATATATATATATATATATATATATATATACATATATATATATATATATATATATACATATATATATATATATATAATCTGCTATGATGAGACCATACACATTCTTATTAGATCTTTTATATATATATATATACAATCTACTTTGATAAAACCCTACACATTCTTATTAGATTATATATATATTTATATATATATACAATCTGCTATGATGAAACCCTAGCCATTATTAAAGACAGATTTAGAATAAAACTGTGATATGATTAAAAAATGGTTAATGATGATGTTATTATATTTGATGTATGGTATAATGTTGCTATTATAATCTTTGATTTATGATAATTTATGATGAATGCAGGTGAAAAAAATGTAACTACGATATGATTAAATAATGGATAATGCTAAGTTGAATAGCTGACTGAAAGCAAAATTATTGGTATGCTTGAAAATAATGTAAACACTGAGTACATAAATATAAATATAATGCAACTACGATATGATTAAATAATGCTAAGTTGAATAGTTGAGTGAAAGCAAAATTATTTGTATACCTGAAATTAATGTAAACATTGAGTACATAAATATAAATGTAAACATTAAGCCTATTAATAATTTAAACACTGAATATATTGAATAAATAAAATATTATGCCTGATAAATATAAAAGAGTATATTGAATAATGAAACAAACAACAAAAATGTAGAATAGTATGGTTGAAAAAAATGTAACCAATGAGTAGTTAAATAGAAAAGATTAACCAGGATTCTAGATTAACCATGAATATTGAAACAGACAACATAAATGTAAAACAAAGAGGCTAAAACTAATGTAAACACTGAGTACATAAATATAAAAGAGAATATTGAATAATGAAACAGACAACATAAATGTAAATCCAGTATACCGATAAATAAACACATGAATTAACTTGTTCTTGGTGTACTGACCTGAATAAGTTCCCTTTTAAGAGGAATGTGCAGAAGTTGCCTTAGTAAGCTCTGAAGTCTGCAGAGGATATTCAGTGAAAGTAAGGGAGAATTCGTAATGAAAATGACCGTGGAAATTCCCTCTTAAAACTTCATTTGAATTGGTAAATTGAATGCATTGAATTGTGGTGGGTGAGTTTCAAATTTGAATTTTTTGTGGGAAACAATCTATCATTTCATTTTGCAGTGGCCATCTATGCCTGAGTTTTGTCGTGACTTTTAGGAAATCAATTTTATATTTGGTTTAATTGTAAAAATAGGTGGCTCTATTAAATTCAGTCAAATATATGAATTATACTATGTTTTTTGGTATATTAGGGAGTCTTACACTATTAACTGTTTATGCAGGTACCAGAAGTTGATGGAGTTAATACATGAAGATGTCAAGGGATGTGTGGGTGATTGTGCAACTGATAGCTTAAATAAAGTTGTTCAATGATTTGTATTATGTCAGAATGTGGACCATTACTTGTTTATAATGTTTTAAATTATGTGACATTGTGCACCATTAAATGTTTATGTATACATGTAAATACAATGCACTAGAAGCTTTAAGCCACTTGCATGGAGTGGTTATTGTAAACATCAGTGTACCTTTTTTAATTCATAAATGACTTTATTTTGTGCAAGTTGACTTGTGTTGAAAACATAATTGTACCAATATATGTTTAAATTTGTTTTTTTTTGTTGGTTGGTTACAAACTAAGTAGTGAACATATACTAATGTAATGTCTATTTTCTTATTGGCATAACTACAACATTTTAATGACTAAAATGTAAACAGATATTGGGGGGACAGGTGAACGAGGAGTAAACGGCAATCAGATCATGAACGACAATCGGAGGTTTTCCCCTAAAATTTTATAATACAATTTTGAGACTTCAAATTTAATCTGTATCAACTACAAGTATCCAATTCCAAAGAATTTTTGTACAAGACAAACACAATACTTACCTTTTTACATTTTAACATAGTGATTTGAAGACAAACACAATACTTACCTTTTTACATTTTAACATAGTGATTTGTAGACTGATGAGGCTCTTTAGATGCAGATTGAGGTAGGGATGAGACAACATGCACAATCAGTAGCTGATGACAACAAAATCTTGGATACTTGCTAATCTTGGCAAAATCCAATGTTGGGGAGAATAAATATGGATGCCACATGTTTTCCAATGACCTGAAAAATCTATTCAAAATGTATAGATTTGCTAAAAAAAAACCAGTTGGACTCTTTGGATTTATACAAAATTAATATGTCTTTCTTTCTTGCGTATGAAACAATGCC
The DNA here is from genome assembly GCA_007258455.2 of Sequoia sempervirens. Taxonomy (NCBI): domain Eukaryota; kingdom Viridiplantae; phylum Streptophyta; class Pinopsida; order Cupressales; family Cupressaceae; genus Sequoia; species Sequoia sempervirens. The sequence continues at coordinate 228,853,619 of VDFB02000002.1, forward strand.
CCTCGAGTTGACCGGCTCCAACCAAGGAGCCTACAAAAGGAGGCGGAGAAACCACCATTGCTGCCAGGTTTGACATTTTGCAAATGTGCCAAATCATATACGCGCTTATGAACGGCACTACCAAATATTTTCTTGACCTTGTCATTGCCCCTGCTCTTCGCTCGTTCTACGCAAGCAAGAAGAAGGTGAAGAGAAGCGGCCATTGTTGACCTGCTCTCTATTATATAAGATACTAAAACGTTTTATACAAGCCATGAGTCCCCATTTGCATTGAAGGATAACTCTAGCATTTGGCATTCCAGATTTCCAAAATCTCATTTATCAGAGTCTGGTAAACTTGGGTGTTTTTTTGAGATGGGGGAGTGCAGACCATTGGGATTTTTGTTGGGTCTTCCGTTTGCCTTATTAGCTATCATAGTTGCTGCTCTTGGTGCTGTCATTTGGATCTTGGGGTAAGTTTTCTCTGGAATGAAAAACCCATGAATTTATCTGCACAAGGTTTGATAATAAGCCGATTGGTTTATTCAAAGATCTAATGTCAGATCTAGTTAGAATTGATTGTCAATTGTTTTTTTATTTGTTCAGATTTCTGAATTCATTGTGTAATAATTTGATGTTGTTACATAATCGAATCTAGAAATCTGAACAAATAAACAATATAAATTGTGGAAATTTGATATTATTAATTGTTTTTTCTCCAAAGATTGAAAGAGAATAGATCTGACTGTGTATTGGTTTTTGGGATTTTTGCAGGACATTGTTAAGTTGTATATGTCCGTGCTGTATATGCTTTTCTGCACTGGCGAACATGGCAGTAGGGCTGTTAAAGCTTCCTCTCAAAGTCATGAGATGGTTCATTCATCAAATCCCCTGCTGAGATTGTTTTGTAATTGATTCTTTTTGTATATGTAACATTCGTTTTATTGGAGAATAAAAGCATCAGCTTATCTGCCCTTAATGGCATGTCTGTGATTTGTGCATTCGGCTCTTTAGATTCATTTTTTCCAGTCTTTTTTGAGCGGAAATCAAATTTTAAAGCCTAAGATAAGATGGGCATTTCCTCGGCCCCTTTATTTTGTTGAAAAAACAGAGTGCCTTCATTTTGATCATAGTGAGAACAACATTGCTAGATGGGCTCTCGCCTATGCAAAATTGTATTGGAATTTTCTTCCCAAATCAGAAAAGCTATCATAATATTTCATCAAATTACAATTATGATTCGAAAAAGTATGAACTATTTTCCACAGCATGTTAAATTATGATGTTGTTATCAGGATTTAACCGTGTAGTTTTACAATTTTATCACAATTATGATTCTACAATAAAATAGATGGTAGGTATGCATGGCTTGTCAAAAGATGGCAACAAAAACAACACAAAGATTAAATATTAATGTCATAACACTAACATTTGAAAAAGGAAAATTAAGATTTAAGCACATATTGTGGCACCTAAAGGAGGAGGTCAAGTATTAAATACTAACATCATAACACTCTCATTTGAAAAAGGAAAATTAAGATTTAAGCACAAATTGTGGCACCTAAAGGAGGAGGTCATTGTTTAATGGGAGAGGTACTGGTGTAGAAGGAAATTTTTGTAGCATTTTATTCGTCTTGTGGGGTAGAGACAATAAGAGCCAAAGCAACTAGGACTTATAACATTTCAATTTTCAATTCTCAAATGTAATTTAAAAATTTACTTAAATCTTAATAGTATTTGAAGGGTGTGTCACAATTTTAATGTCATTTTTTTTTCACCAAACAAAAGGCAATTACAAACCCTAACTTTTGGCAAATTACATCAACATAAACTATTGAACCTTAATAATAGAAGGTTAACATGAAGAAAGAAACTTAAATTGTCATTGCAAAGAAGATCATGGACTCTAGTCTATACAATAGATAAGATCCCTAACAATTTTGATCCCTTGTAAAGATGAAAAAAAATCATCCTAAATGACTTGAGATAAAGATTACCAATGTCAATTGTGTACATAAAAAATTGGACTGTGCAAATGAACTAACTAAATTAACTCATTTACTTGAAATCAAATAGAACACTCAAGATAAAGCATAAAATTTGGTATACATTGATGAAGACATACAAAGATCTCACCAACACCAACCCATGTTGCACCAAACTATTGTGGTTGTGCTCAAGATTGGTGGATGATGATGTATGTGAGTGCTCTCTCCTACAACATAAGATTGTATATCATGAAGTCTTATGATAATGGCCTGGGTTAATGCTAATTTATAGATTTTTGGCTCAAGGGCTCAAATTAGTTGAGAGCTTGTGCATACAAGAGGAGAATAAGTGTCCTTACATGGTTGGTGGATGGAGGAGTCCAAGATTGAAGGGGAATTTATGGTGGAGAATTCCCTTGGAAGGAGTGGATGATAGAGATGGAATTGGAAGGGATTTTGATTTGGATTTTTGGGGTTTTGGCTTAGGATCTTTAGATGATGATTTTGATATAATTCAATGATGGATTTGATGATGACTTGGATAGGGATTGATTAATGATTTCAAGATGATTATGATGATGGTTAAAAGGGATAAAGGAATTTTGACTTGGGAGATGGGTAAAGAATCAAGACCTTGAATGATGATTCCAATTGGATTTTATTTCTATACTTAGGATACCTGCTAAGTTCTTAAGAAAGAATCATTTTGATTACCCACTTGAGATAAGCTAAGTTGTCAAGTAATCATTGATTTCATGATAGGATTTTACTCTAGGGTCTTGATAAATGATAGGTGTTAATTTTGTTTTTGAGATGGATGGTTGGATAAAAGTGATAAAATGGATAAGTTGGGTTAAGGATTAGATTTGAAGATGATTGAAGAAATTTGATTTAGATGTGAATTAGGATGAGATGAGAGATTTGGATTATTTTAGGTGGTGATGGATTTAGATAAGGTTTGGTTGAATTTGATAGAAATTTGGATTGTATGATTAAGTGGTTATGGTATAATTAAGGTAATGACAGGCTTTGGTTTATAAAATTTAAAAAATGGGATTAGTTATGATTATGATATGATGAGGGAGATTATTAGGATGTATTAGAAGGGTTGTTATGTGGATAGCGATGGTGTACAATGGTTCGGGTTGAATGATTAATGTGTTAGATTGGGTGTATTAGCTTAAGGATTAGGACCTTAAATTAAGTGATTGATTGGTATATGATTTGATGCCTTAAGAAAGAATGAACAATGATGTGGAAAATGGTTGGGATAATTAGGATGAGGTCAATTTTGAAGAATGGTTATTGGATGCTTGACCTTTGGAAATGTTTCAATATTTAAAAATAATAAATTTCGATCAATATTCTAAGTTATGCAAGTGATTTTGGATTTTAAGAATTTTAGATTTTAGGGGTTGCATAGGTCTCAATAATGAACACACTAAGAATGATAACAACCTATTATTTAGTAAGGTGGGTGTATCAATCCTTGTAAGCCCATAAATATAGAACCTTTAAGGAGTGGGTAGCCTTGGACCCTATTAAGGACTTTGGAGTGTAGGGACAAAAGTCTCACCCACAACCTAGAACATGTGAGGACTATGAATGCTTTCTCATGGCCTACTACCATAATCTCCTATGGTTACATTAGAATTAGCTTCTTGAGACTAACAACTTACTAGTGCACTACAAGAAAGGATGGATGATTGGTCTTAGACTAGGATGAACAGGGTTGGGGCATCCTTGATATATTATAAGGCTATGTAAGTTCAGATTCTATTAAGATGAAATAGCCAAGAGGAAAGGGTGAATTTCTCTTCTCCCTCAATTCCAAAAGGTATAAAGCTCTTGGGGGATTAGCTCAAATAAAAAAAATTATATCTCAAACAGGTGTGTCTTTTAATTCACCCATGTTATTTATACACCACCAAAATACTAAAGTTGGGGTCATATCCCATGGTGATCAAATCCTATGGTGATCAAATCCTTATCTAGACTCGTTGAAAGGATGATCTAATTGTTTTTTACCACCTAATATAATGTGAAGTGCATGGGGGGAGAATATGTGAAGAGAGTTCTTAGGATACAAATGATAAAATAAAAGTGACTAACTTAAGATTTTGATCTCCAAGATAACCCAAAGTTGCAAGGAGGGAGAATATTCTTTAGAAAGCCTCACAAATGTAACATGTAAGTTAATTTTTCCTTAAGAAATGAAGTGTACCTAGATTAGTGATAAAATATATGACCATTGACAAATGATTTCTACAAACAAAGAATTAGTAGCTTAAATATTGTCAGGTGAACATGTGATATCTTATGCAAGATGATGTTAAATCACAAGGCATATCAACCAATGACAAGTGCAATGAGTTAGGAGAGCTCAAATCCCAAAATGGTGCTTATATGTTGCTACCAAATTCATTGGTTTGTGTTGCAAACCCACTAAAGTGTTGAAATTCCCCTTGAAAAAATGTTGAAACAAAAATAGAGCCACTACTTTGTGTTGTAGACCTATCAAACTATGATCAAGCGTAGAAAATGAACATGTATCTACAAAAATGAGTTTGAACCTGCAAAATAACTTGGGTGAATGATTATATGGATAGTATAGCACATTAAATGATCAACATCTATCACAAAATAGAAACTAAAAAATGTAAAATGTGATAAAAATGATGTTGGGGATCTTATTCGTAGAACTACCACTTTATGTGCATAATTGGTTAAATAGGTTGTAGACCCATTGAATTGTGATCAAGGCCAAAAAAAGGATTAAAATAATGCAAAAAATAATGTTAAGAGGACAAAAAAAAGAGCTAGTTAGGATGATATTCCCATACAAAAACATGATATTAACCTGTAAATAGCCTTGGTTAAATAGTCAAAATGATGATTGCTTGTGAGACCCTATTGGGTTGCATGCATAATGTTGGTGTGAATAAATGTCTTGTACCTAGCTAATTTTTCACTCACTAGAAAGTTAGGGGACATATTCACATGTTAAGTTTACTTAGGATTAGAAAATTCCTTTTAGAAATCTTAGTTGTCATTTCTCGATCTTATCTCATCCTAAATTGTTATGAGTTAGTTGTCTCATGTAATAGGATTAATAAACTTGTCACAATCTTATCTAATCTAATTAAGTTAGTTATATTAGATAGTAAAATGTTTTATACAAGCCATGAGTCCCCATTTACATTGAAAGGTAACTCTAGCATTTGGTATTCCAGATTTCCAAAATCTCATTTAGGTAAACTTGGGTGTTTTTTTGAGATGCGGGAGTGCAGACCATTGGGATTTTTGTTGGGTCTTCCGTTTTTGCCTTATTATCTCTCATAGTTGCTGCTCTTTGTGCCGTCATTTGGATCTTGGGGTAAGTTTTCTCTCCAATAAAAAAATCCATGAATCAACTGCACAAGGATTGATAATAAGCCGATTGATTTATTCAAAGATCTAATGACAGATCTAGTTAGAATTGATTGTAAATTGTTTTTTGTTTTCTTGATTTGAAAGATTGAAAGAGAATAGATTTGATTGTGTATTGGTATTTTGGTTTTTGGGATTGTTGCAGGACATTGTTAAGTTGTATAAGTCCGTGCTGTATATGCTTTTCTGCACTGGCGAACATGGCAGTTGGGCTGTTAAAGCTTCCTCTCAAAGTCATGAGATGGTTCATTCATCAAATCCCCTGCTGAGATTGTTTTGTAATTGATTCTTTTTGTATATGTAACATTCGTTTTATTGGAGAATAAAAGCATGAGCTTATCTGCCCTCAATGGCATGTCTATGATTTGTGCATTCGGTTCTTTAGATTCAATTTTTCCAGTCTGCGGAAATCAAAATTCAAAGCCTAAGATTAAGATGGGCATTTTCTTGGCCCCTTTATTTTGTTGAAAAAACAGAGTGCCTTCATTTTTTGATCATAGTGAGAACAACATGGTTACATAGAAACCATTATATCATGCTTCAGTTCCCAAATAAACACAAATTGCATATCCTTTATGATAGAACCAAGTACTACAATATACCCTATTGAGAATTTCAGTTGTTCAATATTCTTAGTAACTTCTAAGTGTAAGGAAAAATGCCTAGGACTTAATCAAAATTTCAATATAGATTGTATTATTCCCTTAAAGCATAAACATGGTTAATCTCCCACCATTAATTAATAGACAAAAAGTAATGTAGTTTTCAAATCTAAGTAAATTTCAACAACATAACATGTAAATTAACACATTAAGAACATGAAAGAAGAAAAAACATAAAATAGAAGAAAAACCAATATATGTGGGGAAATCCCCTTTGGATAAAAAAAACTCTCTCCAAAGCGTCAAACCAATGTATTAATATGCAACAACAAACATGTTACAATACACTTGCCAGTTCAAAGCCTTAACATGGAGATTTACATCTTGCTCCTCTAGAGGAAATTTGATAATATAACTCTATATAAATAAATAAATTTAACCTCAATGCCTCCATCTCAAGCCCTCAATATATAAACTCGCGAAGACTCAAACAATATCTTAAAATATCAAAGAATTATCACAACCCACGCCTAAATTTAATTGATTATTTATCGTTTGTTTCTTTTAGAAAGATGTTTTATAATGCATCATAACATGTGTACTACATAGATCAAGATTCTTCGTCCACTTTGTAGCTACCTATAATCATGCTCTTACATCTAACATAAAATATAATATGTGTAAAAATTAATACAAGCATGAAAATAATAACTAAGTGAATTAAACAAATGTATAAAAATAAAAATACATTTAATAAAATAATCAGATAATATAAAATAAAGAACTACAGTTCAATTTTTGGAGGGATATCCAAATATATATAATAGTAATCATACAAAAATGAGCGGCTAGGGAAAATAAAATATAGAAACACGCGTAACACGTTTTTACAGATACTTAACACGCTTTCTCTTTGACCAAAATTCCTCGTCTTAGATCTCACGCGGAATTGTTCTCTCTTGAATCGCACGCCTTGTTTGAATTCTTTAAGCGCGCTTTTGACCGTTAGCCAACGGCCATCTTATAACAACTCCTTTAAAATCAAATCTCAAAAATAACGAATCCCCAAATTAAACAATGAATTTAATATTCATATCTAAACCTTTGAAAAAAGTCAATACGACACAAAATGGGCTTTTTTGTGACTTTCTAGAGACCTCATTTCGATCCAACTAAATAAAAATTAGAGAATCTATTTTGAATATAAACATTCATGAAATAATTGCAATGTGATCCCATGAATAAACATTCAATCATAAGTTTAACGGGCATGCTATAGTTTTTATTATAATTCTATAAATGATTAAAAAGTATATTAGTGATAAAAATGTATGTATTTTTTAAATAAATTGTTTGTAAGATAGAAATTAAATAAATTTGTATGTGTAATTTTTATAGTATAAATGATATAATAGTTTTATGAATCTTGTATTTCTCTTGCAAATCGATAAGCTTTGTGGTATTACAAACAAGATCACAATTTATAAAATTTACGAATTAATTCAATTAAGAGAAAATAAATAATTATTCTCAAAAGTTTTACTCAAAATATGCAATTTAAGTACATCTAAGAGGTGATAAGTAACTATCCTCAAATGTACTAGTATCAACACAACTTGTATTAGTTGTTTGATAAATGTAATACATATTAAATTTTTAATGTCTTATATTGGAAGTGATTGCAATTTATGTTTAGAAATTGTAATGGATCGAAATTACTATTTTCAAGATTTGGATGGGATTGGTTGTTTTCAAATCCTTGTATGAATTTTGTAGTGAACTTGGTTTGCTACTTTAGAAAATAGTATGGTGAGCACTTGAGGAATTGCGAAGAGGTTAAATAAGACTCATGATGGGTTGTGGAATCTTAATGCAATGGATCTTGGAATTAGGTATGTGTTTACATGTTTCCCGTGGGTCACCTAGAGCTTATGTTTGGAAGTATGCGACTACCCCCAACATGATGGCTATGTTATTTTATCCTATGATCAAGTATAGTAGAAGAGTGTTCATGTTGAGCTCCTACTATTGGCCCCTAGTCACATGGGAAAGCACTAGCTATGATGACTACTATGTGGAGTGCTTAAGTTAGGTCCATGGTTTCAACCCTTGGTTTCATGAAAGCATTGGATAATTAGCCCTTGGTTACATGTGAGTTATGGAGTTGGTCATTTGGTCATCTAAAGGCTCCTTGATAACTTTTTTTCCCATTTGTATGTACTTGGTGATGGTTATGGAATTGGACTTTTAGTGGCTTGATTTTCTAAGATAACCTTATGATCCTTTTGTATTTCTATACTTGAATGTATAGATTCATGTTACTTAGATATATGATATTTCTATACTTGTTCAAAATCTAATATGGTTATGCTTGCTTGTGATATTTCATTGGTTTGGTTCATAGATTTGGTGGTTTCCATAATTATGGGTTCCTAAATGTTTTGTAAGTTTCATGTTAACCAAAATTTTCAATTTTGTAGATATGTGAAGAGACTATAGGTTAAGGTTTTATGGATGGAGATAGTTGTAGATTTACATGCATGCTTTGTACATGGTTTGAGGAGGTTGGTTGCATCCTTCTTCAGTGTAGAAGTGTTACTATGTGTTTTATTACTTACATTTCTATGAAGCTTCTTTTTGAGTTCCTACACCATGGTCACTTTGTTGTTGGTTTGAGGAAAATTAGATTTGGACTTGATCTAGTCTTTAATTCATGGAGGATCTACATGTTATCTCTAGTTGTCTCTATTTTATATGTTATTAATGTGGTGTTGAATATATGTGTTGTATTGTTTGATATCTATGAGTTTCATGGCTTCCTTAATTTTCAATGGAGTAATAGTTATGCCTCTTTTCATCTTTAGATTATATGTCTATCTAATGCAAGAGGGTAATCCCCTTTGCAACCACTCAAACACAAAGCACAAAATGGAACTCACAACATAGTAGTGTCATGACTCAACTTAATAGGAAAACAATAATTTTATCAATTAACAAAAATTATATTACAATGGATGGTCGTTCATGACCTTTCTCAACATACACATGCTCTACTCCCATTCTTACACAAGCACTCTAGTTCCTATGCAGTCATTGCTAATTCGCCCTTGTTGTTCCACCAAGCTCCCCCTCTTTTTTTGTTCCCCTGAGCTCTTGGCTAGTTGTCGGGTCTTCCTCATTCATTCCTCTTCCTCCTCTCCCTCTCTCATCTCTTCTCTATTTCATCCTCTTGATTTTGTCTGCTAAACTCTGATCCGATATGATTGTTGACATTATGTTACATCTGTTGAATGTTTTCCCCAAATCATGGTAGGGATCTATGGTCCATAAACCATCCTGTAATCCCGCCAACCTTCCTCTACAACTGTCATGGGACAACAATCACTCAACACAATACTCACCAAAATACCATCAACTCAGAATCTTGACCATTGTAGGCCATCGAAAATGATTAACACTCCAGCTCCATAGTCATCATAGCACCACCAACCTCCCAACTATCGGTCGTGGAGGTGCAATTTCTCTATATCACTACAAGTAGGTGAAATAACTCTTTGTAGGGTAGCAATATCCATGCACTACCGTAACCACTGATAAAGCTCCAATGCGAGGTAGTGGGTTCCTCGCACTACCACAAATTGCTCATACAACCTACCATGGGGGTATGGTAAAGGCTCCCAAAGCATGCAAAATTTGACATCAACATTAAATCTGACCACCAGGTAAGAATACAAAACTAGAAAAAATATCTACAAAAAGAAAATGAATATTTTTGGGTGATGAGGATAGCCTGCATGCTCGAGATGCTCCAACATTCGACACGTCAAGTAGAAAGATTGTGAGCATAGGCTCACAATGGTGGAGTTGAGTGATAGAACCACTTTTTGAGATTGTTACAAACAATCTATAGTGTACTCCATCATTGTATCAGGTGCTAAAAAATTAACCTTTCTTTCATCTCTTCCAACATCGTTTTGGAACTCTCACCATCTTCTTCCAACAACACTACAACTTCCTCCTTTTTCCCCTTGTGGACTCATGTCCACCACAACTCGACTTCCTCCACCAAATGCTTTCCACACTCCTCTCCTCTTTTGTGGGTTCAAACCTACCTTTGACCATCCACCTCCACTAAAATCCTATGACATCCTCCATAATTTCTACTAACAAATATGCAACATCTACAACACATTCTTGTCTTCTATCCTACTCACTTTTCACTACTACATCCAAAAACAAAAAAACATCACATAACTAGTTTACCTCATCTGCATTCACAACCACAACATTGAACTTCACTGTGATGTCTTCCACCTCCTTGCCAACTGCAACTTTTCACTCTTCGCCTTTCCCTACGACATCTTTGCTTCTCACCTTAGTTCTTTCTTCTCCACTCGTCATGCCTTCCTCAAGGAATTTATTTACTGCAACTTCTTCCATAGGGGCTGCTCTCTCATCTTACTCCATCCAACTCAAGCTATAATACTCTTTTCTACGGTCCTCTTTCTTCATCTCAATCCTCTTCACCACTTTTCTCTGACTCTTTTCAACACACTTCCCTACTTCTACTCAAACCATCTTTCCCACTTCTTGAAAAACTATCTTTCCAAACTTCTCAAACATTTCATCCTCCACTTTCTCCCAATACCACTCCCAAAATAGTATTTGTACGAGTCTCCTCACGACCCATCCCATCTTGCTTGTTGCAATCTTCCACAACTCACACTCTTTATTTACAACCACTAGAAAATCAACACTCACAACCTCTGCAGGTTCCCCATGCAACAAACTCTTAGCACTATCCTCTACCCAACAGGATTATGGAAGATGCACCCTCACAATCTCTTCTACCCACTTCTTCTCAGTAGAAGATATTTTCACACCTTCTACCCAGCCTCATCTCTATTGGAGGAAAGTAAACAAGATTCCCATGGAACCAATAGCCTCTCAAGGCTTCTTCACTCTTCACAAACTCTTCACCCACTATCTTGGTGGATACTCTTTATGCTCAAGATTACCTACTCATACCATTTGATGCAAGAGGGTACTCACCTCTAAAGCCACTCAAACAAAAAACACAAAATGGAGCTCACAACATAGCACCATGACTCAACTTAATAAGAGAACATCAATTGTATTAGTTAACAAAAATTACATTATAATGGATGGTTGTTCATGGCCTGTCTCAACATACACACACTTTACTCCCATTCTTACATAGGTACTCCAATTCCTACTTGATCCCTGCTAATTTTCCTTTGGTGTTCCACCAAGGCCCCCCTCTTTTTTTGTTCCCTCAAGCTATCAACTCATTCCCAGGTCTTCCTCCTCTCCCTCTCTCATCTCTTCTCTATTTCATCCTCTTGATTTCCTCTGCTAAACTCCAATCCGATATGACTGTTGACATTCTATTATATTTGTTGAATGTTGGCTCCAAATCATGGAAGAGATCTACGTGTTGGATTTTGCAATAACTGAGATAGGATCTATTGTCGGTAGTAGATCATAAAAACTCCAGTCAATAAATGATTGAAAATCAAAATATTAGAATGGAGAAGAGATCTGAAAGAGAGAAAGAGAGAAAATAGAGATAACATTGCAAGAGAATTTTGAGAAGACTCTTGTCACTCTCACAAAATGATCACTGAACTAGTTGAACCAGCTGAACTTGTGAAGGTGAGAGGAGAGTGCTCAATATATAGAAGAATAAGGGAAAATACATCCAAGAGGTGCATTAACTCCTACTACTCATAAAAGGTGGGAGTTTATCACCTACTTGGTAAATGACAAGACATGTGGAATAACCTCCTCAAGTGAAGACAAGAGAGAGGTGGCACATAAATCCAAAAGAGTGTGAGAAACCCAACTACCCCATAAAATACTTAGGTAAAAACAAAATAGTGGTTATGAGAGGTGGAGCAACAAGCCAAAAGAGGATGTGTAACTCAACTACCCATGTGTGGGGAGGAAGTGACACATGTAGCTATTGTATTTTTCCATGTGTCCTCATATTACCACATCTAATAAACCTAAGCAAGCTTAAATAATGTGTAGGAAAAAATAAATATCCCAAACATAAGGAAAATAAAAAAGCTACACTAACACCCTCCCCTTAAGCGTAGCTTAGGCCAAGGGGGGTTTATTGTGTTGACTCTTGTTTGCACATATTCTCTTTTTCACACATGCTTTATGCATCATGGTTAAAACATTGTAATGGGGTGAATTGTAATCATGAATTGAGATAAAGTTCCACTATTGGGGTTTAATCATGGATATTAGTAATGAATTTCACAAATCTTTTATAAGGCTAAATTCAGAGAACTATTTTTCTTAGAAGAAAGGGATAACGAATCAATGCCTTGACCAAGATCTACTACCCTATCTCCTTGTACTTGTTCCTGAACCAAGTGACTATGATCAGAAGAATTCATCATTTAACAATAATTACATGATTTATGGACTAATATGTCCTACTATATCTAGGGATATTTTGCATCATATTGAGCATACTGAGTGCCCTTTCATTCAACAGTTGTATGGAGACATTGAATCTTCATCTGAAAGTGATGCATCCTTGGATGACCAAGCACCTACTGAGATTCATGGTGCCTCTCCTCAAGTGGAAATATCTTAATTAGATGATCAGTTTATATGGTTGACATACATTGATACCCCATCATCATCACCTATTGCAGATTCAGATTCCAAAGATGCTTCTTCGAGAGCTTCTAGTGATTCATTGCAGCAAGATCAGTTATGTCTTTTGGATTTAGTTCATTGGGACCAATTTCTACCAGAAATATCTTGTTTGTTTGTAGAGTCCCTCACCTCGAATCTAGATGCTGTGATTAAGGACATACATATTCTCTTTGAGGACTACTCTTTTTTCCTTGCATCTATTGTTTCTACTTTAGAGTTTAGAGTTGCTTCTTTGAAAGCTTCCAATGACATTTTGCAGCAGAACATGTACATTGTCTTTCAGATTTAGCTTGGGATGATCTCTTGACATGTATTTCAGACTTGTTTATGGAGACACATATTATAGATTTGGGATACACTATTGATGATATTCATCTTCTCTACAATGAAGTCAAATTTTCTTTAGATGTTGTGAGGGATCACTTTGACCCTCCTCTTCATTCTCTACATGATCATTCCTTATAGTTTGACATGAGTGTGGATTATTTGGAACATCATTTGGAGAAGAAATCTTCAAAGGATATACTTGAGTCTTTGGATTATGCTCCACATAAATCTCTAGGAGATTCTAATTTGTTATCTTCAGCAGTGTGGCCTAGAACACTTGATCTAATTGTGGAAACTTTCAACATTTACATGGGGATACTTGAGCTGGGGATACTTGAGGTGATTTCAGAGACTTCATTCATCTTGCACGTTCTTCCTACATATTCCTTTTAGGAGTGGGGAGATAGATCGCATACACCTTTGGTTTTGTTTCTTCCTAAGGGAAGGAACATTGTTCGACGATCGTGGACCATCTTCTACATCTAGTTTCAATCATCTACCATTGGATCTCTTTGGTGGGGATTCTTTGTCCTTCCACTTCATTTCTACTCTCTCTACTTTGGGGGGTATTTTCTCTCTCTGTTTAGGGGGGGCTATTCCTCTTATGGGGGGGGTTCTTCTTTTTGGGGGGATCTCTATGTACATGGGTACCTAACATGGCCTCATTTGTTGGGACCCATATTTTCACCCACCTCTCATAACCACCTAAGCTAAATCCAAAAGACATAACTGATCTTAATACAATGAATCACTAGAAGCTCTCAAAGAAGCATCTTTGGAATTTGAATCTGCAATAGGTGATGATGATGGGGTATCAATGTATGTCAACCATATAAACTGATCATCCAATGAAGATATTTCCACTTGAGAAGAGGCATCACGAGTCTTAGTAGGTGCTTGGTCATCCAAGGAAGCATCACTTTTAGATGAAGATTCAATGTCTCCATACAACTCTTGAATAATGGTCCATGCAGTGAAAGGGCACTTAATATGCTCAATATGATGCAAAATATCCACAGATATAGTAAGACATATTAGTCCATAGACCATGCCATTATTGTTAAACCATGCATTCTTCTAATCATAGTCACTTGGTGCAGTGAAAGGGCATTCAATATGCTCAATATGATGCAAAATATCCACAGATATAGTAAGACATATTAGTCCACAGACCATGCCATTATTGTTAAACCATGCATTCTTCTAATCATAGTCACTTGGTTTTAAGGGTTAATTGATTCTTTATCCCTTTCTTCCAAGAAAAATAGTTCTCTGAATTTAGCCTTACAACATATTTGTGAAATTCATTACTAATATCCATGATTAAACCCCAATAGTGAAACTTTATCTTAGTTCATGATTACAATTAACCCCATTAAAAAGTTTTAACCATGATGCATAAAGCATGTGTGAAAAAGAGAATATGTGCAAACAAGAGTCAACACAATAAACTCCCCTTTCCACTAGTATAAGAAATTACCCCCTCCCCCCAAATATTACAATGTTGGCACTTTATGATTAGTGCTTATACAAGGCTTTTCCAAATTACAAAACTTTTAAGGCCCTTAAAGGCCAAAATTACAATTTTGGTACAAATTAATTTTGAAATAAAATCTAAAAAAGAAAGTCTTGTAGTTGTGATTTACCCTTCAATATCTTTCCTACAACTTTTTCTTTTTGAGAAAAAAATAGATTACAAAAGTGAAAGATATGATTTACTGACGGTAAAAAAAATGCATCAGATTCAACCTATAATATCTGATAGAAAGAGGCAATTTTTTTATGAAAACCTTCATGGATGAAAAGTGTTCCTTTCTAGCTTTTTCTCAAGTATTCGTTTACAAAAATTTGACACCCTAGGCAAAAGTTATGCAACTTTGAAGAATAGTGCAAAATCTGCTTGTCATAAACAACTCACGCCTGTTTTTGACTTGATTTCTGCAAAATTTATCAATTTTTTGTAAAAAATAACAACTATCAAAATGGTTTTTCGACCTTGTGAACATAACCCATAAAATAGTTTTTTTTGCAAATGAGTGGAAGCTAGAATTTTGAAGCGAAAATGAAAACAACTCCAGTAAAAATTTAGGAAAATTTTTACTGTGTCCTCCAATCTCTGATTTTGGTGAAATAAAATTCAATCTTGACTTTATAAAGCCTTCTAGACACTCTGGAAATGCTGAAAAAGCCTCCAATATTACCAAAAAGCTGCAATCACCCAGATCTCATAGGAACTCATACATATATAAACCAGATTAAACAAATGTTTATTTTTCCTTTGAGTTGTTTTGATTCTCCAAGTCATTCGAGGATGCAAGAGAAGAGCATACTTGGTTTTTGAGGAAAAATTTAGCAATATATTAGTCTCAAATCTCTCAAAACAAATTTAGAAAAACAATGAGCATACTAGACAAAGCCGCTCTGATACCATGTTGGATTTTGCAACAATTGAGACAATATTTGTTGTCGATAGTAGATCATAAACACTCTAGTCAACAAATGATTGAAAATCAAAATAGTATAATGGAGAAGAGATCTAAAAGAGAGAAAGAGAGAAAACCGAGACAACACTGCAAGAGAATTTTGAGAAGACTCTCATCACTCTCACAGAATGATCATTGAACTAGTTGAACTATCCGAACTTGTGAAGGTGAGAGGAGAGTGCTCAATATATAGAAGACTAAGGGAAACTACATCCAAGAGGTGCATTAACTCCTACTACCCATAAAAGGTGGGAGGTTATCACCTACTTGGTAAATGAAAAGACATGTGGCATAACCTCCTCAAGTGAAGACAGGAGAGAGATGGCACATTAATCCAAAAGAGGGTGAGAAACCCAACTACCCCATAAACTACTTAGGTAAAAACAAAATAGTGGTTATGAGAGGTGGCACAACAAGCCAAAAGAGGATGTGTAACTTAACTACCCATGTGACATGTAGCTATTGTATTTTGCCACGTGTCCTCATATTACCACATCTAATAAACCTAAGCAAGCTTAAATAATATGTGTAGGAAAAAATAAATACCCCAAACATAAGGAAAATAAAAAACCTACACTAACACTACAGTCCATAAACCATCCCACATTCCCACCAACCTTCCTCCACAATTGTCATGGGGCAGTGGTCACTTGACATGACACTCACTGCAATACTTTCGAGTAGGAATCTTGACCGTTGTGAGCCAGTAGAAATGGTTAACACTCCAACTCCACAATCATCGCGACATTGTTGGCCTCCCAATTTTCAACCACAGGGGTGTGGTTTCCCACGACACTACAAGTAGGTGATACAACTCTTCGTAGGGTAGCGATATCCCCGCACCACCGTAAGCACTGATAAAGCTCCAATGTAGGGTAGTGGGTTCCTTGCACTACTATAGGTGCTCATACAGCCTACCGTGAGGGTGCTGTAAAGGATCCTAGAGCATGCAATTTTGACATCAACATTGAATTTTTCCACCAGGTAAGAATGCAAAACTAAAAAAATATCTACAAAAAACAAATGAAAATTTTTGGGTGATGAGGATAGCTTGTACGCCTGAGATGCTCCTGCATCACTATCCCTATTTGTGGGTTGTCTATACTCATATGTTACATATAGAACTTAGATGTGGCATATATATACCAATAGATCTTTACAATGATGTTGGTATCTTATGTGCATAAGGGTGTTGTTTTAGACTATTTTGATGCCATGGAATTAAAAATTATATTTGTTTCATCTTTTTAGCTATCATGGTGCATTGGTATATAAAATTGAACTAAGGTAGAGAGAAGGTGTGTGGATTACATAATACACTTTGGAACTTGTAGCAACTGAATATGGTGTCTGGGAAGCTTTGAATCATGGCTCAATGGGCACTTTGTATAGTTGCATCTTCTTTGTTGAAGATCATGGGTTTTACTTTGGGAGTTGCTAGTGTTATGGTTGAGCTCTTTGATAGTATGAGGCCATGTATAATCTTCAATTAGGAAATGTTTATCATGTTGTCATGTGTAGTAGTAGGTCACTTTAAGTGGTATCTTTGGTGGTGATATGGGTCTTTCTCTTTGTGATGGATGATCTTATATGATGGATGTTGATGTCACAAGGAGCTCTTAGATGAATACTAATTTTACTAATTAAATAATAAAATATTATTTAATTAATAACATGATGAGAATTAGATAATTGATTGAATAAATATGTATTATTCATTATTTATAAAGAAAATAGTCAATTGATTAGTTGAAATGATGAGATGTTAATTTTAGGTTTTTGCAATAAAAATTCTCACGACCCACACCCCATGATGGGTCCATAGGCTATTAATAGCATACTACTTTATACATCATAAACATGTCCTATCCTCCCACCAAAATTGTAAGAACCATTTTATTAATTGCCTTGTTTAATAAAAGTATTTATGACACATCATTATTATATGTCATAAGTAAGTCAAGATTCCTAGTCCATTTTGTAACCTCCCTCCTACATGTTCTTGCATGCATCATAAAATCTCTTACACATCTTACAAAATCTTACACATAAATTATGCCAAGTCAAAGTGAGATGCCATTTTCTATCTAGAAAAAATAAAATATTATAAAATAAATAACTTGAAAATTAGGATATGTATGGTGTATGACACATAGATACCTTGAAAGAGAAAAAGGGGAACAACAAAAAACCATTAACTAACCTTCAAGGGTACAAGAATTTTGTATGAATTAACTCATTTGTGTTAATAATCAAGTGACCATCATCTCAACCACAAAACCTCCATCCTTCATCATGTCCAACCATGAAACATAAGTAATCAAAGTAAAAAACACACTCTAAATGTCACATAGAAACCATTATATCATGCTTCAGTTCCCAAATAAACACAAAAATCCATCTCCTTTATGATAGGACCAAGTACTACAATATACTCGATAGAGAATTTCAGTTGTTCAATATTCTTAGTAACTTCTAAGTGTAAGGAAAAATGCATAGTATGCAGTTTCCGGTGTCCTATGATTTCTTGATAAATTTTTTAATATAGATTGTATAATCACATACTACTATGCCTTTAAAGCATAAACATAGTCAATCTCCCACCATTAATTCATAGAGAAAAAGTAATGTAGCTTTCATATCTAAGTAAATTTCAACAACATAACATGTAAATTGACACTTTAAGAACATGGAAGAAGAAAAAAATAGATAGAAGAGAAGAAACACCAATATACATTGGGAAAATCCCTTTGGATAAAAAAACTCTCTAAAGCATCAAACCAATGTATTAATAGACAACAACAAACATGCTACAATACATTTGCCAGCTCAAAGCCTTAACATGGAGATTTACGTCTTGCTCCTCTAGAAGAAGCTTGATAATATAACTCTACATAAATAAATAAATAAATAAATTTAACCTCAATGCTTCCATCTCAAGCCCTCATGAAGGCTCAAAATACCTCCAAAAGACATTATCATGGGCCCAAACAATATGCAAAAATATCGTAGTACACAATATCACAACCCATGCCTAAATTTAATTGATTCTTTGTCATTTGTTTCTTTTAGAAAGAAATTTTATAATACATCATAACATGTGCAATAAGTAGATCAAGATTCTTCGCCCACTTTGTAGCTACCTATAATCATGCTCTTAGATCTAACATAAAAAAAAACACGTGTAAGAATTCATCCAAGCATGAAAATAATAAATAAGTGAATTAAACAAATGTATACAAATATGTGAACATGAAAAAAAAACATTTAATAAGATAATCAATAATATAAAATAAAGAACTACAGTTCAAAAATGGCAGGGATAATACAAATAAATATTATAGTAATCATACAAAAATGTGTGGATAGGGAAAATAAAATATATAAACACGCGTAACACGTTTTAAAAGATACTTAACACGCTTTCTCTTTGAAAATTCCTCGTCTTAGATCTCACGCGGAATAGTTCTCTCTCAAATTGCACGCCATGTTTGAATTCTTTAAACGCACTTTGACCGTTAGCCAACAACCATCTTTAAAATAAAATCTTAAAAATAACGAATCCCCAAATCAAACAATGAATTTAATATTCATATCTAAAACCAAACTCTAAAAAAAGTCAATACGACACAAAATGGACTTTTTGCGACTTTCTAGAAACCTTAAATCAACCTGGAACTAAATAAAAAATTAAATAATCTATCTTGAATATAAACATTCATGAAATAATTGCAATGTGATCCCATGAATAAAATTAGCAATTCGATCATAAGTTTAATGGGCATGCTATAGTTATAGTTTTTTACTATAATAAAATTTGGTAGTTTTTTTGGGTTAAATTTTTAATAATATAATAAACTAGCTTAGCTATCTTATTCAATAATATATCTAAATAATGCCGAGAGATATCTTAGTAGTGTAGTTTGATTTTTGGGAGATAGGAGTTTAAGAAATATAATGTACAGGGGACTCAAGAGCATCCATATCATCTACCAACATGTTCAAATATGAGATCTACAAGACTAGTAGAGGCATGATTCATAAAGGTCATCCTGTATTAGAACAATAAGTAACAACCAAGGAATCATATCAGTAAAATCAATGTGTTATAAAAGAGATTATTATAGGCTATGACCAATCCTCACTTGTGAAGTGCATTGACATCTTAAGTCTTTTCACCAACCAAGCTCCAATTTTTTTGATATAATGCTCTGATCTCAAAACAATGAAGATCTACAACCTGTCATGTAAAAGCATAACATGTTTCAATTCCTTTACAAGTCTTAGTTGATATTTCTACTCAACATTCTTCAAATAAAGGATAATACCACATTGTCATGTAAAAGCATAACATGTTTAAGTTTTATAGATTTTATTGCCCACGTGCCTATTCACTTATATGTGACAAATTGATTAAAAATACATGTGTTGTTATTGGTAATGGAAAGAGAGGTTATGCATTGCCTCTACCTTTGGCTCTACTGTTGTTGTTGCTTGCTCTACTGATGGTTCTGTGTAGAGCTATAGATCTATATCCCTTACTGGGGGTGAAGGTTAGGGTTCAATAAAACTGGGATGGGAAACTGAATAGTAGGCCCTTTTCACAGTAATTGTATATGGCGAATTTCATAATTCAGAGCCAATAAAGTAGCCTAGAATTGAGGGTGGGTGGATATAGGAGTTTGGGTGGGTAGGAATTTGCTAAACTATATCCACCCTGCATTGGTGAGAGGGGGTGGGAAATTATAGCTATCTATCTAGTAGTTCGAAGCAGAATCTTGAGAGGAGACCTATTCCTAATTTATCACCCTGCAGAATAATTAAGAACTACTATTATTCCCAACCCCACTGCCAGCCCCACTATGAATTTCCCTTTATACCTATTTGTTTTGGGCTCGACAAAGCCCTCTAATAAGTAACAATCAAGGAATCATATATCAGTAAAATCAATGTGTTATAAAACAAATTATTATAGGTTATGACCAATCCTCAATTGTGAAGTGCATTGGCATCTTAAGTCTATTCACCAACCAAGCTCCAAATTTTTTGATATAATGCTCTGATGTCAAAACTATGAAGATCTACAACCTGTCATGTAAAAGAAATAGCATGTTTCAATTCCTTTATAAGTCTTAGCTGGTATTTCTACTCAAACATTCTTCAGAAAAAGGATAATACCACATTGTCATGTAAAAGAATAACATGTTTAAGTTTTATAGATTTTATCAATGCAGACGCTTATTCACTTATATGTGACAAATTGATTAAAAATAGGTGTGCCATTACTGGTAATGGAAAGAGAGGTTATGCATTTCCTCTACCTTTGGCTCTATTGTTGTTGCTACTTGCTCTACTGATGGTTTCGTACAAAACTATAGATCTAGATCCCTTACCGAGGGTGAAGGGTAGGGTTTGGTAAAACTGGGATGGGAAACTAAATAGTAGGCCCTTTTTCATAGTAATTATATATGGAAAATTTCATAATTCAAAGCCAATAAAGTATCCCAAAGTTGAGGGTGCATGGATATAGGAGTCCAGGTGGGCGAGAATTTGTTGAACTATATCCACCATGCATTGGCGAGAGGGGGTGGGAAACTATAGCTATC